>LR750705.1:0-178759 GCA_902729485.2 Mus minutoides | reverse complement strand
CCTATAGGTGGAAGAATAACATGAACTAACTAGTACCCCCTGAGCTCATGTCTCTAGTTGCATATATAGAAGAGGATGGCCTAGTTGGCCATCATTGGGAAGAGAGGCCCCTTGGTCATGCAGACTTTATATGCCCCAGTACAGGGGAATGCCAGGGCCAAGATGTGGGAGCAGGTGGGTAGGGGAGCAGGGCCGGGAGGGGGGGTATAGGGAACTTTCTGGATAACACTTGAAATGTAAATGAAGAAACTATCTAATAAAAGTTGGGAAAAAAACACTTCCATTTTTAAAAGAGATGGGGAAAGGCACTTAAGAAGGCAGTTGTGAAAAGATATTAGTAATTAGGGATTTCAAAAGCCAAACAGAGAGAGCTATCTTTTTTTATCATTTATAATGGCTCCATTTTTGAAATTGACATGAGCTACTGGTCAAAACACAGCAAGGCTAAGTAAGCAGATGGTTTGGCGGCCCTTCTTACAAAGCTAAAATTGTTTACCTGGCAACCCCACTCCAAGGTATCAATTCAAGGGAAAGGAATATTAAATTCATATGAAAATCTGTATATACGGATGCTTTTGCTGACTCTACCTCCATTTTCCAAGAGCTGGAAATGATTCAAATATCCTTCAACTTGTGAATGCACAGCCAACTTGCAGGGAGCCTGTACAATAGGATACTGCTCACCAAGAAAAAGGAATACACTTATACTCAACTGACATGGTGTCTTAGATACTTTTCTATCTCTGTGAAAATACACCATGACCAAAGCAACACATAAAAGGAAGCATTTAATTAGAGACATGCTCACAGTTTCCGAGTCCATGATCATCATGGTGGGATGAGTGGTGGCGGCAGGCAGGCAGGCAGGCAGGCACTGGAGCAGCAGCTGAGGCCTTACATCTGATCCATAAGCACAAGGCAGAGAGCGCTACCCGGGAATGGTATGACCTTTTAAGCCTTAAAGTTTGCCCCCCAGTGATACACCTCCTCCAAGAAGACCACCCCTCCCAACCCTCCCAAACAGTTCCATCAACTAGGGATCAAGCATTCAAATACATGAGCCTAGGCGGGCCATTCTCATTCAAATCCCCACACATGGATTAATATCAACTTCATTTACATTAAGTGAAAGACTCCAGGATAAAAGCTACATAATATAATTATATATATATGGTACTATGTAGATATAATAGGAGGAGCTAAAGAGAAAGTACAAAGATCAATGACGGCCTGAGGCTGCAGGTAGGGAAGCTGTTGATCACAAAGTAGACTGACGGAGCTTCTTGGGCAGCAAAACTGGCTTCTGTCTTGACTGTGGTGGTGCTTAAATGGCTTTGTGTTTGTCAAAATGCACAGAACTATAAACTTATAATGATGGATTATACTTCAAGAAATTATATGGGAAGAGAATTTCAGAAAGAAAGTGATCATTTATGGTTACAATTCTAGGACTATAACAAAATGCCATTTCATTCTCTGCAGACGCCACTTACCTCCTTACACATGCACACACACACCTGCACACACATACACACACATGCACACACATGAATCTACACATGCACATGTGTGCACACACACATGCACACATGCATGCTCACATTCCTAAGCATGCACATGTACACACATACACCTACGGGCACATACACACACACACACAACCTGCCTAGTTTCCCCTTTCCCCTTTCCTTTATTACACGCAGTTACATTGATCTTCTAGGTGTATCTTCCTTTTCTCTGCACATATTACCCTCCTCTGGATACCCACCTGGCTCTCTCCTTTGTTTTTTTCTTCTGGCTTATGTTGTATTATTTCCAGTAATAGACTCATATTCGTAGACACTCTAACCTCCCTGGTTTTATTGCAGAAGAAAATAAGCAAGCTGACGCATTAACCTGACCTATTTTTCTCCAGAAGAAAATTGAGAAGGTATATGCATCTGTCGTTGCAGATGTATCCACTGAAACATTATGGATTCCTCTCTGGCTTCTCTGACTAGAAGCTCTAAGTCATCGAGAACACCTGCAGAGTGTGAGGAAGACAGTGGAAATCAGAAAGATAGCAAGCCTCCAGCTGAAGAGCAAAAGTCAAGATATTGACGATAGCATCAGAAGTCATGTCTGCCCTCCTGGAGCCAAGCAAAGGCCCTATGGACCAAGGGAGAAGCCATTCTACTAATGACTCTGTTTATGAATAAACCATGGGTGCATAATAGACTCATTCATTCATCTGGAGACAGGATTGCATTTAATTTTTCCTTGGGATTTAAATCACTTCCTATTTGTATAGAACATTACATTTGTTTTCCAATTAGAGTCTAATATTCTATAAGATACTCAAGCTACTAATCACATGGGTCTTTTTCGAATCTAGTCTTTAGATTGTTCTGATCAATATAATAATAATCAATAATACTAGACATAGTTCAGATCCTTGTTCTTGATGGCAGAGTATTACACACAATGTTTTCACTGTTCTAATATAATTTTCTTGCTTGTGGGATACTCCTGCATCAGATGACAATTAGATCTATCTACAGCATCTCAAATCAAAACCACTCTGGATATCCTGCTAATAAAAAAAAAAAAATAAAAGGAGGAGAGATGTCAGAACACAGTCCAAGAACACAGTCATTCGAAAACTGTGAGTGCTGTTGAGAAAACTCTGAGAAAAATAGACAAGAGTCTTGTAACCTAAGTTTCTCCAAAACACAGAGTTGTTCTTGGAATGTGTTTTTGTGCCCTTCCTAGGTGTGGGGCATAAGAGTGAATTTACTTCAGCTGTTATTCATGTAGTATAATGGAAAAACACTATTGCCGAGTGTAGCCTGTCCTTGTGAGTGAACACCTAACTCCTTAACCCTCAGGGTATAAATTGTCTGGTGCTCTGAATAAAGTCAGCTATTTCACGAGACTTTAGTCTGTCTCGTTTTTTAGGCCCTGCTCTCCCAAATTCACACCACCAATAAGAGAAGTACACACCCTATTATGTATCTCTCTCTCTCTCTCTCTCTCTCTCTATATATATATATATATATATATATATATATATATATATATATATATATATATATATATATATGGATAACAGAGTGTTACTTTCTTGATGGGCTCCATTTTATGGACAGGCAATGGCACTCTTGAAATGATGTTGCACAGTGGGTAGCAAAAGTTATTCCTTGCTGCCTTGAGCAGTAGGTGGCCATGTCCTGAGATGGTCAACAGAACTGGAAGTCCAATAGCATACTGAAGGTAGTATCCAGGGAACAGCCTTCCAAAAGGTCCTTAGTCACATGATCACAGAAAATCAACTGTGCCAGCAGCATGGATGTGCTTGGAAGAGGATGACTCCAGACAAGTCTCCAAATGAGAATGTCACTGGCAGACACTGCCTTCCTTCTGTAAAAACCTGAAGAGGGGGCACAGATGAACTGGAGATGTAGTCATTCTTTGGAGGTTTTCTATGCCCCCTTTACTCTCAAATAACTGACACGGAGACCTGGTATTTTTATTACCAAGATGTGAACCTAAGCTGGGCATGTCTGAGCTATTCTAGCCTTCTACTCTCCCCACTTCCCTGCCAAAGGCCCCCTGTTACTTTGAATCTTGCCCTGGCTTGCTCTGCCCCATGTGTGTCCTCATGGCAAATCCCTTGGCAACCTGCTCATCATAACTCCTCCTCTATCCTCTGCCTCATGGCCACCTCTTCTTTTCCTTCTTCTTCTCTCTACCTGGGACCCTTGGCTGGGATCAGAAGTCAAGCCTTCTTATCTCTTCCATCCAGCTAATTGGCTGACCAGCTCTTTATTGACCAATCAAAAGGTGATGGAGAAGGATGATGGCAAAACACAGGGACAGTATGTACTCAGCTCTTTGCTGGTACAGAAATCAGCATTTGAATAATATAAAGACAACCTTTACACAGTACACAAAATTATTATCCCTATAGGGTCCAAACTACTGGCCCTATAGGAACCATGAAATAATAAATGAACTTATAATTTTTACTAAGTATGTAGTCATTTGCTATACAGAAATATAGAAAACAGATATACTCCCTACCTTCAAAGGGTGTGCCTCCTTTCTCTCCCTTTCTCTCCCCTGCTCTTTGAAAGTGGATATCACTATGTAGCCCAGGCTGGGCTTAAACCAGTAATTCTCCTTTCTAAATTCTAAATCCTCAGCTTTCTAAATTATGGGATTATAGTATACCACTACTATGCCCAGTTTACTTACAACCATTTAACATTAAATGTAGGGTTTTATGTAAAATGTAAATTTTTAATGTTAAATGTAAAACCATTTGTTCTCTTTTTTTATTACATTTTAATGTTTTTATTCTGTATATGTGTGCATGTATACACATGCCACAACATCTGTGTAGAGGTCAGTGGACAACTAGCAGAAATCAACTTTCTGGTTCTATCCTGTGGGTCCTAGAAAGCAAACTCAGGTTGTCAAGTGTGGCGACAAGCACCTTTACACTCTGAGCGGTCTCACCAGAGCACTTAGCAACCTTCTGTCGGGTTCATGTACCAGGCTGATACAGCGTGCTTTCCCCCATGACTCCCAAATAGAATTCCTACCAACAAAGGGCTTTGGGTCTTTCTCCCTAACCATTCTTCTCAGTGCCTTCAAGTGCCTCAATAAATATATATTTGTTATGCCGTGGAAGAAAGGCATATTGCTAATTCTGCTACTTCAGTAGAGGAATTTGTTCCACTTACATCTTTTGGGGGTGGTGGTGGTGGATGGTGGTAAGATGTCACAAAAGAAAGGTTTACACTTTTGCCAGCGTGGTATTGGAGGACTGCTTAAACGCTGATTGCCTGAGTTGCAATTTCTTGTAAGTCTGCCTTCTTCTCAGGGTAAATGACCATTCCTCAGAGCAGTTTTCTTCAAGGCCTTTGGACTTGACTCACACTTTAAAGGTTTTTAAATTATGCATACATACATGCGTGTGTGTGTGTGTGTGTGTGTGTGTGCACAAGTTTATGTGCACCACCTGTATGAAGCCCTCCAAGGCCAGAAAGGGTGGCAGGACTCTGAGTACTGGAGTTACAGGCACTTGTGAGCACGATATGGACTCTGAACCTAGGTCCTCTGCATGACCAGTGAATACTCTCAACTGTGGAGCCACCTCTCTGCCCCTTGACCAGCATTTCAGCATGCTTCACACCGTGTCTGAGTGCACAGAACCAATTGGTTTCCTGCCTCATCTTTATTCTTTCATAAATCCTTCTGCTGCCTGCAGCTGCATCTCAGTGCTGAGATCTGTCCAGGACCATTATTCAAGTCAAGAAAATACCCCAGCTACTCCCCCGATGGCAGAGCTTCCCCAGGGTCAGGTGACTGACTCTCTTTGACATTGTCCTTTCTGACGAATATGGTGTCCCACCTCTTCTGAGCTTCAAGGAAAACAGAGCCACCTGCCTTAGCCACCAGAAGAGCTAGGGCAGAGTTAGCCTGAGAAGTCACTCCTCATGCTGATGCAGAGCATGACCAAGGCCTGAGGCTTTTCATCATCACCTCCTGTAAGTGCTCCTCTGTTTCAGATTATCTACAACTAATCTTTACTCGTGGGCGTGTCTCAGGGGCCTAAATGGGCTCTGAGCCACCAGCATTTGGTTCGCAAATCTCTAGTCACAAAGTGTTAAAAAAAATAAATAAGACATTAGCCACCTTATGTGGCTCCAAATGACATAACTTGTGAAGCTAATGAAAAATTATGGTAAAGCACTTTCCCATATAGCACAAACTAATCAGGAAGCCCAGACAAGCTGATGTTGATGAAGTGCCATTAACTTATGGCATAAAATGCCACCTGCGGGTAAATCTGGGTCTAATTGCCTCTGCAAGTGGTTTTCTATTTATTTGGATGCTCAATGAATCCTAAGAACTGCGAATGGTAGCGATAGCTCCGGCTTCAATGCAGGCTTGATTCTAAGTGCTTCTGTCCTTCTGAATGCTGTAGTACAAGAGCATTTGTTAACTTCCCTTCTGAAGTGCCTGCTGGGCACATTCTACACCACTCCACTATCCCCTTCAGCCTGAGGCAGCAATGGGCTGGCACCTTGCTCCATGTCTGCCTTGCCCAGAGTTAAGATGCCGGGGTGTGGAAGCAGGGAGTCTGCAAGACTAAGAAGTCAGAGGTATACAGAGATCTGTAATGTTTTCTTCCTGCATTTCTCTGCTAAGGTAGCAATGTCCAGAGACTGTGTCGGAGCATCAAAAAAACTCCCATGTGGGAATCTACAGAACAACTGGCCTAGAGGCAGGGGCACTGTGACAAAAATGAAAGAGACATGAGACACTTTAATTAGATACCATCTTACAGCAGAAATAACATGTAGCAAATTCCCCATTGCACGTCTTTTTTTAAAAAAAATTATTGTTTATTCTATTTATTTACATTTCAAACATTATCCCTTTTCCTGGTTTCCCCTCCGCAAACCCATCCCATCTCCCCTCTCCCTACTTCTATGAGGGTGCTCTCCCACCCATCTACCCACTCCTGCCTTCCTGCACTGGCATTCCCCTACACTGGGCCTTCACAGAACCTAGGGCCTCTCCTCCCATTGATGACAGACAAGACAATCCTCTGCTACATATGCAGCTGGAGTCATGGGTCCTTCCATATGTACTCTTGGGTTGGTAGTTTAGTCCCTGGGAGCTCTGGGGGGGGGGGGGTCTGGTTGGTTGATATTGTTGTTCTTCCAATGGGGTTGCAAACCCCTTCACCTCTTTAGGTCCTTTCTGTAACTCCCCCATTGGGGACCCTATACTTAGTCCAATGGTTGGCTGTGAGCATCCACCTCTGTATTTGTCAGGCTCTGGCAGAGCCTCACAGGAGACAGCTATATCAGGCTCCTGTCAGCAAGCACTTGTTGGCATCCACAATAGTGTCTGGGTTTGGTGTCTGCAGATGGAATGGATCTCCAGATGTGGGATGGCCTTTCTTTCAAGTCTCGGCTCCACACTTTGTCTCCGTATTTCCTTTAGACAGGAGCAGCGCTGGTTAAGATTTATGAGCCCATTGCACATCTTATGGCAGAAATAGCATGCAGTGAACCCTCCCCCACCCCACTGCATAGCATGCAGTGAATTCTCCCCCACCCCACTGCATAGCATGCAGTGAACCCTCCCCACCCCACTGCATAGCATCTCACTTCAACCTCCCCAAAGGCTTTCTTCTCCATTTAACTATCTGTGTGTGTGTGTGTGTGTGTGTGTGTGTGTGTGAGAGAGAGAGAGAGAGAGAGAGAGAGAGAGAGAGAGAGGGTAAGTGTGTGAGAGAGAGAGTGTTGTGTAAGTGTATGTGTGAGTGTGTGTGTGTGTTCTCTGGAATTCATGGGATAGAAAATTCTGAAGGTACACCTTGTGGATGTGTTTAAGTCATAAGGGCAGAGCCTCCAAGAATGGATTAACATCATTGCAAGTAACATTGGGGCTGAAATGGTTAAGTGGTACAGAATGTGCCTAGCATGCACAAAGGTCCCAGATTTGACCCCTAGCACAGACAGAAGGAGAGAAACAGGAAGAGAATGGGTTTCCTTGTTACCTTCTCCACCCTTCTGTCTTGGGAGGAAGCACTGGGGTCACCTTGCCTTTGCCTTCTGTCCTGTGTAGGCACAGGAAGAACTCAAGCTGTACTTTCTCAGCCTGCAAGGCAGTGTCTCTGTAGTTTATACATTACCCAGCACAGCAGCCCCAAAAGGACTAGGACATCTGGACTTTAAAGCAAACCCTACAGTTGAAATTATTTTTACCCATAAATACCTCAGATACGTGTTCTCTTATATAAATAACTCTGTCAAGACACGTCCAGCCTTAGAAAATAGCCTAGGAATATTCCAAAGACTCTTCATGAGGACCTGCTCTGAAGACATTACTCAAGTTTATTACTCTTAGAAATTAAAAAGGGGATGAAGTTAATAAAATGAGCTAACTCAATATTACTCTCCAGAAGAACATTATGAGGAGATGGCCCTCCAAAGAGGGAGCAAGCCCTCAGATCTTGCAAGGATTTGCATTAGGAAAGACAGCTGCCATGTGTTAGGATGCACATCCATAGAAAGAGCGGGAGGGGAGAGCTCAGTATCTAGTGTCTGGGACTCATATATTGTCTTCTGAACTCCAGAGCATTAGTGGAACCCAAGACAAGCACTTCAGGATCTCATTGTCTCACGTGGAGGAGACATGAGAGGGAAGGAGGGAGGGAGGGAGGGAGGGAGGGAGGGAGGGAGGGAGAGAAAGAGAAAGAGAGAGGCAGAGACACCGAGAAACATACAGAGAGGCGCCGGTGGCAGAGGAGATCAGCAAGGTGGTCAGCAGAGGCTAGGTTATAGTAACATAATGTGGAAGAGACTCTTGTCTGCTCCTGCACAGTAGCCTGATTATGTCGTGTATATTTGAAAAAGTTGGAAGTACCTGGATGATCTCATGTTAATGAATTTTGTTTGAGGAGACACATGTTCTTAGCCTGATTAAATATGACACAATAAATGCATACATGAAAACATCACATGGCACCCATTGCATAGGCACATTTTATATCAGTAAGAATTATTTTCATAATCAGCAAGAACAAATAATTTTATCTATCAGTAAGATAATTTTATCTATCTGAATAATTTTCACCTATCAGCAAAACGCGTATTTAAAAGAGCAAACAATAGATTAAAAGATTTGAGAGATGAGGGGTGGGAGAGATGGCTGGCTCAGTCAGGAAAGTGTTTGCTGCACCCACGTAAGGAAAAGCTGGAACTCTACTGAAGGGCAGAGAAGGGGTAGAGACAGGCAGATGAGACCAACTGAGAATCTCCAGGATCAATAAATACCCTGTCTCAAAAAATAATATGGTGTAAAGTAAAAGACAAAGATGCTTACATTAATGCTGACCTCTGCACACATGTGCACACATCTGCACAAATACCTACACATACACCTTTACACAAGGGGAGGAGGGCAGGGGAAAAGAGGGAGGAGGAGGTCACAGAGATGAGATAAGAGCTATAAGCTACGTGTTAAAGTGATAAGATAAGGCAAGTTCCCCAGAGACAGGTATTTGTTTGGGTTGGCGTTCTGTTGCTACAAAGGAGTGAGCGCTATATAAAGAGAAGTCTGTGTTCCTGGAAGTCACGGTGCATGACAGTAACATGTCTGTTTAGCACCGGATGAGAGATTCGCTACTGGGTCACAACATGGTTAACAAACTAAGAATCTGTTGGCTTCCCAAAAACTGTTGAGAGCTGGACCAGTCCTAGCTCTGCTTTCTCAGCGGAAAGAGAAGTACTTGTGTGTCCTTGCTTGTCTGCCCATCCGGCACTGAGGCTTGGAAGGTTTTGGTTCCTGGGAGCTTGAGTTTTCCTCCAGAAGAAGCTGGGGTTATCAGTCCCAAGGCTTCTGTGTGCTTGCTCCCTCTGTGCAGCATTGATTTATTATTCCTGCTGATTTCACCCCATTATGCAATACTACTTATTCTGTTTCATTTCTTCTCTGGAAATAGAATATAAACTCTGATGCTTAGTGATAAGCTTGCATGGTGTGAGACATAGCTTCAACAAGACTGTCTGACTCCCAACTTTATCTTCTCTGCCCTGTCTTTTTCAATTTATTTACTAATTTTATGTATATGAGCACACTGTGGCTGTTTTCAGACACACCAGAAGAGGTGTATCTTCTGATCCCATTACAGATGGTTGTGAGCCACCCATGTGGTTGCTGGGAATTGAATTCAGGCCCTATGGAAGAGCAGTCAGTGCTCTTAGCTGCTGAGCCATCTCTCCAGCCCCTGTGTCTTATTTTCATATCTTCTGATCTCCAGGTCCTTTCTCAGGATCCTGTCACTGAAGAATGGCCTGCTGGTCTGGGTCAGAAGACAAACCACCCCTTTATATCCCATCAATCCATTGCGTTTCCATCCACAGACCTCAAAAGTTGCCACCCTGGGCTGGTGAGATGGCTCAGTGGGTAAGAGCACCCGACTGCTCTTCCTAAGGTCCTGAGTTCAAATCCCAGCAACCACATGGTGGCTCACAACCATCTGTAAGGAGATCTGACTCTCCCTCTTCTGGAGTGTCTGAAGACATCTACAGAGTACATACATACATACATATAATAAATAAATAAATAAATAAATAAATAAATAAATAAATATTGCCAGCCCTTAAAGGCCTCACCTAACCCCCATTTTAATCCCCACCTCACAGTGAGGAAGATATATATATATATATATATATATATATATATATATATATATATATATATAAAATAAAATTTTATTTCAAGGCCAGGTGTGGTGGCTCTCACCTTTAATCCCAGTATTATTTAGGAGGCATAGCAGTTGGATCAATGTGAGTTCAAGGTCAGCCTACCAAGTACCAGAACAGCTAGAACTACACAGAGAAATCCTGTCTTGAAAATCCAACCAACCCACCAACCAACTAAAAGAAAATATCCTTGCCCTCCTCCTTGCCCTCCTCCTTGTCCTCCTCCTTGTCCTCCCCAGCCACTCCCATGTGCCCACTCTTGCTTTTCCTCAAATCCATCACTTTTCTCTTTTTTATATCCCAACTGCAGTGTCCCCGTCTTCCTCTCCTCCCAGTCCCCCACCACACACACCTTCCCTCTGCCGCCTCTACATCTCCTCCTCCTCCTCCGTGTCCCTTCAGAAAAGGGAAGGCCTGCCCCACAGTTATCAACCAAACATGGCATGTCAAGTTGTACTAAGAGTAGGCTCCTCCCTTTGAATCAAGGCTGGACAAGGCAACCCAGTAGGGAAAAAAGGTGTGGGGGGGGGATCCTAAAAGCAGGCAAAGGTGTTAGAAACAGCCTCTGCTCCCTCTACTAGGAGTTCCACAAGATCAAGCTATACAACTGTAACACATGTTCAGAGACCTCGGTCAGGCTCCTGGTTGGTGGTTCAGTCTCTGTGGGTTAGTTGATTCTGTAGGTTCTCTTGTGGTGTCCCTGACCCCTCTGGCTCCTACTATCCTTCTTCCCCCTCCTTTTCAGGATTCCCTAAGCTCCGCCTAATGTTTGGCTGAGGGTCTCTGCATCTGTTTCCATGGTTGCTGGATGAAGCCTCTTTGATGACCACTGGGCTAGGCACCGACCTATGAGTATGACAGAGCATCATTAGGAGTCATGTCATTGATTTTTTTTTGTGGGGGTGGGGGGCAGTCATGTTTGGTTCTATCCTAGGTCTCTGAGCTCTCAAGCCTCTGGACCCTGGCCATTCAGGCAGTGTCAGGGACAGGCTCTCTCTTGTGGCACATGTCTCGAGCTGGACTAGTCATTGGTCAACCACTCCCACCATTTCTGCATCACCTTAACCCCAGCACATCTGTAGGCAGGACAAATTGTAGATGGAAGGTTTTCTCACTGGCTCGATGTCCCAGTCTCTCCACTGGAAATCCTGCCTGGAGGCAGTGGATGTCCAGCCAGCTCAAGGCTCCATATCCCCCATTGCCAGGAGTCTTCTAGGGTCACCCTCATAGATTCCGGGGAGTTTCTGTGGCATGAGGTTTCTAGCTCATCCCCAAGATATCCCCCAATTCTAGTTGTCTCTCCTAGTACTCTCAGTAGTGAGAGTTTTGGTTTCTCTTAAAACCTAGTTCTGATATATGAATATGTTTTGTTTTAATTTCCGGTGTGGGGTATAGGCCTGCTTCAGGTTTGTCCACAACCACTTTGACCGTCTCATTCCCTAGAAGCAGTGTCATTTTGGCCAGCTGCAGATAGTTCATGTTCGGAATTCTGGGGACTCTCAGGAGGGTATAAATACGAGAGACTCCCAAGAGGGCTGGGGCAGCTGCTGCTCCCCTTGCCTCTGCTACTCCCTCCCTGCTGCTGCTCCCTGCTGCCACAGCTGCTCCCCTTGCTATTGCTTTTTCCAGATTATTGGTTGGAGGTACCCTGACAATGGAGATTGGATTTGCCCCAAGGAACTTGCTGGCCCTGATTAGCAAGAAGTAGTCTAAAGAGGTCTACAACCCCTTTCCCCCCTAACCTTCTTTCTCTCCTACCTAGTATTGAGGGGTTCAAAAGGATAGGGGTGGAATAAGGGTTGGACCGGTGGGAGATATAAGAACCCAAAAAAGTAGGGTCAAAAAAAAGTATGCCAAGGACTGCCTCCCTCCATCCTACCTGGTCCCTCCTGTTCCTGTAACCACCACTGCTTACAGTTATAAACAAGGAGAGCAAGATGCTGGGTTTTGTGGGAAGAAGGCAGGGCACAAGACAGAGGCAGGCTGGTCTGGAACCAGAGGCCACCCATGAGTGCTTTTTCCCTTAAGTGTTGTTATGTATGTTATGTATGTGTATCCTTAAGTATATAAATACAATTTCCAAATAAATAAATAAAATGCAATTTCCTCACTCCATATAGTCTTACATTTATGTATGACTTCAGGGCTGAATATTTGGTATCAGATAACTAATTGTTAAGCTCTTCCCTGTGGAAGACTGTTTCCGCTCCCAGCATTACTTAATTGTCTGTAGATCTTTCTTTTGGGTTGAGGCCATGTTACCATGTCTATTGGTATCATCTTTGTTCGGGTCATGGTCAGGCAGCCAAGTTGGTGGGTGAGACTTCACAAATGTAGTTTCTCTGACATTTCTAGGGGACACAGTCTCACGGCAAACTTCCTTTTCCTATGGCTCTTATATAACTTATACCTGGTACTGTAAATTTAGCCACCCACTCATGGATCCTTGGAGAAGAGCGTAAAGTGCTACTTAACTAAGCCAGCATAATCCCTGTCTTAGTTAGGGTTTCTATTCCAGTGCAAACATCAGGACTAATTAGCAAGTTGGGGAGGAAAGGGTTTATTCAGCTTACACTTCCACATTGCTGTTCATCACCAAAGAAAGTCAGGACTGGAACTCACAGGAACAGGGCAGGAACCTGGAGGCAGGAGCTGATGCAGAGGCCATGGAGGAATGAATGCTTCCCTGGCTTGCTCAGCTTGCTTTCTATCGAACCCAGGACCACAAGCCCAGGTATGGCACCACCCACAATGGGCTGGGCCCTCCTCCCTTGATCACTGAGAAAAGGCCTTGCAGTTGGATCTCATGGAGGCATTTCCTCAAGGGAGGCTCCTTTCTCTGTGATAACTTCAGCTTGTGTCAAGTTGACACACAAAACCAGCCAGTACAACCCCTGACTGTATTCTAAATATTTGTCTTTATATCCACAGAGTAAATATAACCCTGACCCCTCATCAAGGAAACTTCTCTTTGCAACCGATAGAGATCATTACAGAAAACCACAACCAACCAAAATGCAGCGTTGTGAAGTTCATTCTCAATTGTTCCATCTACAGTACAACGTCTATATCGAAGGCTCAGGCATCCTGGTAAACGCAGATGGAAAGACCCAGAGAAAAAGGAAGTTGGCATGACTTTTGGTGGAGACATTTGAGGTATCCAGCAGAGGAGCATCTCCCCCCACCTTGATTAATACACCCCCAGCACCCTTAAGCTATCCCCAAAGCTCAGTAGATGGTCAGGTAAACGGGCAAGCCATCAGCCCAAGTTCAGGTCTCCATGGCCTGTCAGGGCCTCCTTCACCCCAAGAGCTTTGATTAGTTTGAACAGAACCATGAAGTTCACATGTGGGGACATATAAGGTCCCCGCAGCACAAAGCAGCCAGAATATGGGTGCAGACAGAGAGGATGGCACCAGCTCCTCCTCCACAGTCTGCAGGGCCTTGGGACACATCTCTGCACTGATTTTCCTCATCTGTGCAAACGAGAAGGTTGGGCCAGATAATTGTCAAGGCCTTTATAGCTCTGCTACCCCTTGACTGGCATTAAATATGCATCAGATGCATGTGATGGGAAACTATTTTCTGATAACACCCACCTCTGCTCTGTGTGCACAGCCCTTATAACTTACCACATATACAATCCGTTTATTTACTCACAAAGCATAGCAGCAATGTCCCCTCTCATAGCCTTGTATTCTGTCAGTGTCCTCTGTAGCTGCCCGTGGCCACAGTTCCTGAGAGGGAGGTTGGAGCCCTATGTGAGGAAATGGCAGGAGAAATAATGAGACCAAGACAGATACCGATCAAGGCCCAACGTTTACTTAAGAGTCTGAGTTTATAAAGGGGAAGGCCCATCCCCTGCAACGCCAGGCTCTAATGGTTGGTCGCACAGCTGTTAGCACTAGGTCGCCAGTCGCCAGGTTCTCAGCTTATCTCAGGAATATATCCTAGGAAGACAAGTTCAGCCTCTCAGCGGGTAGCGGAGTCTTGGGGAAGAGCACAAGTGGCAGAACAATAGACCTATCTAAATCAGAAGATTCCACCCTCGGGGGTCTCATTCACCTTGGCAGAACAGATCTGAGTCAGCCTGCTCAAGGCTGGGGGAGGCTACCGTCCTCCTAAGACCTCTCACATGACCAGATCTCAGAGAAAAACCCAAAACAAAAAGGAAGGTCCGTGTTTGCTTTGCTTTGGGTTCTTTCTTGCCTTACCCAGTGAGTTCAGGTATTTCAGGCCTAGGAAGCTGGCTCAGGTCGTAGGACTTGGACTCTGGGGACCAGATAGACCTTTATCTGCCTGGATTTAGAAGCCAACCCTACCGACAGCACACTAATAAGAGACCAAATGACCTTTTAGCAGCTGAATTAAATGGTCACTGTCACCACATTTCTCCCTGATTTAAGGGATGTTTGGGATGTGATTAATCACAGCATGACATTTCCCTCACAGTCCACACTCAGCTCCCAAGGACCTGTGCCCAGTACCTGTGCACACTGTCCTCCTGACAGAATTAGTGCCCATCGTTTTCACACAGATGGCACCCCAAAGCCTAATGCTCCCATTTCTCCTCTTTATGGCCTCTCACACGCAGTCGGCCATGTGTTTCACTAGATCAGTGCTGGCCTTCCCCGACTGGCCTCATATTCCTCTCCCACGTGGGGCGCATTGGTCAGGCAGATCCCCAGGTGCCTTCACATCTGAAGTCCAAGGCCAGGATGCCTGCTCCCTACCCCACTAGGGAGAGGTCTTCTCTAGTCCTGCCTGGCTCCTCTCTTCTTGAGCACATTTGCAGAGTTTTTGGCTGCTGATCACTGGTGTCTTTTGTAATTGCCTTATTAAAACCACTGGACCTCTGCAGCCCACACACCAGTGTGAGGAAACCCCTGCAGGTACAGGCCCAAGAACTGCTCACTTAACTCTCAAGCAGCTTGGTGTTCAGCTGGTTGACTGATGAGCCCTAGTGAGCGGGTTTTCCAGTGGTCTAGAGGGGAGACACTGTGTACAGTAATAACAACGAGACCAAGGCACTGGGTTTTGTGGAAGGAAGCCAGGGCACAAGACATCTGTGTGTGCACAGCAGGACAGAGGCAGGCTGTTCTGGAACCAGAGAGACCCAGCAGCTTCTAGTTATTGATATGAAAAATATCATATCTATATATGTTTTGGGGGGATTAACCGAGCAGCAGACCAGGCCAAGGTGGTTCCATGTGGGAGAGGTTTATTGAGCGGGTGGGGGGGCAGAGAAGAGGAGAAAGAGAGACAGAGGAGGGAGAGAAGAGAAAGAAGAAAAAGAGAGCGAGGAGGAGGTGACTTCCTAATTTATACGGAAAATGACGTCACACCATTGAGGGTGGAGACTGAGCCAAATGGATTGTGGGATTGAAGGTGGTTGTCCTGGCAATGCAGGTCAAGGGTCACATAGTTAGGCGGGGATTGGAGTGTCCTGGTGCTAACAGTTATGGCAGAGGTCCTCAGCTTTTGCCAGCAGCCCCCTTCTCTCTGTGGCCTGGAAATTATTCTGAGGAGCCTGGCTTAAGGCCATCGCTTCAGAGTCTTCTAAGTTAGTAAACTACTTCCCTTAAATGTTCTTGTGCATGATGTAATTAATGTGCATTTTGCTGTCTGTACTAAGAGACCTGTCCAGCACCGGCTCACAGTTATCAACCACATGTCAGAAGAAAAGGGGGCCAGCATGAGAGCGCTGGCAAAGGTGGTGAAATGTAGGTCTAGCATGGCCTCAGTAGTGGTGTGGATGCTATAGGAGTAACTGTACTGAGAATTCTGAGACTGTTGTTTCTTTGAAAAAACACAGAAATATAAGAATGTGCCTTCATTTTAATCCCAGGTGTGGGGATATGGAGCCACTTCGTAGCAGCTGACTGTGATTTGCCTTATGTTCTAGCACAGGCATGGGTTGGCCAGCCGGAGATAGTTTCTATGATTGTGTGATGTTTGCAGTTCTGGGAAATTTTCGGAGGGTATATAAATCCTAAGGCCCTGTGAGACCGGGTGGGTGGTTGTGGTTTGTTAGTAGTCATGCTTAGAGAGAAAACAAGAAATGAGATTCACAGATCTCTCTCTGGCCCCTCTACCCTTCTTACTCTCCTATCTAGTGATAGAGGGAGAAACCAAGGGTGCAAAAAAAAAAAAAAAAGTGGGAAAACGAAGAACCCACAGGTAGCCAAGAGCAGCTACCGGCAAAGAAGAAACTAGACTTGCAGATCTGTGACTCTCATCTGTGTCTCTGTCTCTCTCCCCTGTACCCTCTTTCTCTCCTATCTAGAGATAAAGGGTGGAAAAAAGAACGCACAATGTAGTAAAAGCCTGCCTACAGGTAGCCACCCCTTTCTGATTGGATTTAATGCCCACTCCATACAAGGAAGCACAATGTCTGGAATATAAAACTAAAGCTATGACTAAGAAGCTCATGGGTACCATGGGTGAACATGTTACTAATAAACAGCTTGCTAAGTGGACATAGTATAGAAAGGCTAATTAAATTAGCATCTCTGTAGCCATAGATTAGTGTAAGTCTCAGACTTCGTCAGAGAAGAAGGTTCCTCATGCAGTGGATAGTGACTAATGCAGAAAACTGGTTTGAGTGCAGAAAATGAGTATGAAGGTGTGCTCAGCCATAATCAAGACAACTTCATCGCACCCTCCCCCTGTGCTGGGATCTCAAATGAGGGGCATATTTCCCCCCCCCCATCCCCGCTCTCCCATGAGTGACTCTGCTGGGATTCACAGGCCTGCTCTTGTAAGAGACGTCTGAGTGTTAGTCACAGTTACTTGAATTTCAAGATAGAAACAGTCATGTCATGCCTAGAGGATACCATGCTACAACAACTGCCTAGGGAGAATGGCTCAAAAAAGAAATTCAAAGAATTGTCTAAATTTCCTAACATGAAATCTTGACAGGAAAAGATTGGTTTCTTCCCTCTGACCATTTTCCCTCACCTACAACCCTGCCTGCCCCCCCACAACCCCCATTGCTAGCAGGTGAGCAAACCTTCAAAACTAAAGCCAGTCCAGCAGATTTAACTCTTGGACACAAAGACCGGGGTCCCCAGCTTTTTCTTTGGGATACTAGGATGTAGATTCTGGTTAATGGCAGTCTCCTGATTACCTTAGCCCCTCCTCTGTGGGCTAATTTTTCAGTCATTGCTAAGGAAGTGAGGTGGAGGCTGTGGATGGCTCACAGCACTCTTAAAAAGTTATCTGCCCTTCACTCATCCCGTGTCTGCTGTGTAGAATTACAATGTAAAAGCCTTTCAAGGGCGGGCGGTTCGGACCAGCAGAATGTGCACACCCAACACAAAGTAGCAGAATTTGGAGCTTTAGCAGTGCCTTGTGTCTGACCTGACCTGACCTGCTCCCGCTAATGGAGCCCTGAAAATGTCATTTTCTCAGCCTTCCCAATGCCTCCTGCCTTTAATCACACAGAGTACTAGGAGACTTGATGATCAAAGTTACGTATGAGGCAAGGCAGCCGAAACGACAGGAGAGTGACGGCCTCTAAAATGACTTGAGTCTTTAAACCTAGCTATTTAAACAACTGCTCAAACTTTTAAAGATCAATCAATCCAGAGGGGAAAAAAAAGCTGTGATCTTCCCCATGAGCAAGGCAAGCTCAGGAAACTGTAGCCTGCTGACTCATACGCATGTCAACCAAGTCAGGGATGACATGTGCAGTGGGACCTCCCTATCAAAAGACAAAGGCAGCGTTGTTTCAAGCCTCACACAAAAGGCGTCTCAACGACTAAGTCCACCTTCTTCCTTTTATGGCACGTTTGGGGATAATGTCAACCCTTAGTCCATTGTCCTATCTTCATCATAGATGACCTATACTAAAAGGCAACTATTGTCAGTGACCTGTGCTCAAGGAATCCCGGATCCTCAGACTCCCCAGGGGGAAGAGTTCCCATGATGAAAGGCACTACAGGAGCTAGAGGCGGCAGGGGTGGTGGTGAACTCAACAACAAAGGTTTATCCTTCCCATAAACCAGGTCTATCTTCAAGATCAACAGCAATCCATTTCCCATTGCTCATAAGCTAGGACTATTCAACTTCAGGAACAGAGGAAAACACAGGGGTTCAGAGACAGAAAAGAAACCAGGGTTTCCTTGTCTAGAACTTCCCATTAAAACAAAACAAAACAAAACCACTACAACAAAAAAAATCTTTGTTCTCTACTCAAGGGTCTCTACTGTGTGGCCCTGCATGATGCATATCCATCCTGCTCCAACATTCAGTCAATTGTCTATCTATCTATCTATCTCATCTATTTATCTATTTCTCTGTCTCTCTTTGTGTTTCTGTCTCTGTCTCTGTCTCTGTCTCTCTCTCTCTGACCTCTATAATCTCCCAAATAATTTTCTCCTTCTAGATAGCATCCCCACACTCCCCTCATCCTTGAGACCCCATCATTCATGGGCTCCTTTTCTTTTCCTTTCTTTTCTTTTTAAAGATTTATTTATTTATTATACACTGTAGCTGTCTTCAGACACACCAGAAGAGGTCATGGGATCTCATTACAGATGGTTGTGAGCCACTATGTGGTTGCTGGAATTTGAACTCAGGACCTCTGGAAGAGCAGTCAGTGCCCTTAACTGCTGAGCCATCTCTCCAGCCCATGGGCTCCTTTTCATCTCAACAGGAAATCATTATTTTGCTCTGAGACTTGGAGACAAAGGCAAATTACCTTTCATAGTCATTTAATAACAAAGAGCTACTGATTGTAGCCTCTACCTGCTGAACCACCCTCAGGCATAAAAACTGACACTAACTCCATCCTACCACAGAGAAATGATAGATCATAACAAATGAACAAAGGAATGAACTGAGAAAGAAGAGTTGGAACTTCACATCCTCTTGTCTTAGACTATAAAACTCTTCAGTAAGAGGGCAGGCTCTTTGCAGGTAAAGAAACTTTCATATGGGTCTTGAAGCCACCTCCCTTAGCCGCTTCAGGCTGAGAGCAGACCAGCTGCCATGAAGGCAGGCCACCTATGGCTTAGCTTTGCAGCTAGGCTGGCTTCCTTTGTTGCGCTAACTGCATCTCTGCTTCTCCAGGATCCAGCTACCTGTCCTCTGTGCCTCACCCACATCCTGCTTCCTGCTGAGATATTCCACAGTGCACGAGATTTTGGGGCTACATCCTGGCATCTGCCAACTTAATCCAGGCACCTGCGCAGAACTGACTGTGGGCGGGGCCTACCCTCTTATAACCAAGAAAGATTTCTAAGTTAGAGATGCTTTGATCAGAGAGACTCTGTCTTGGCATCCATTTTTCTCTCCCACCTAGTCTCTCTTTGCAGCCCCAGTTCACCTCCCAGGGAACCCAGTTCATTTCTTGGGTATGTCTCAGATGGCGTACCCCAACAGGGTCTGATGACCCACATGGTGGCAGAGAGATCCAACTTCTTAGAGTTGTCCTCTAACATACATATGCTTGTCCTGGCACCACCACACCTGTGTGTGCGCACACACACACAAACACAAACAATACTTTTTAGAAAGAAATATCTTTGTTTCATTGAGAAAGGGGTCTTACAATATAGCCCACAATGACCTCCAATTCTACATCCTCCTGCCTAAACCTCCAGAGTGCACGAATTTCAGACATGTGTCACTATATGTGGCTAGAGATAAGTCCTCATAATGACAACTGTAGCCTAAGTGTAACTCAGGCATGATGTGGACAGACCAGAGGAAAGCATCAAAAACGCGAAGTTCATTTGTCCTCCACTCTAAACACAAACTTCATTACTTCTCTTCTTTCTCCCTCTCTTAACAATGATGAAATAACCCCCAGTCCAGCAAATGGAAACTTTTGTTTTAAAAAATGTACTTGGATTTTATTAATTCACTTTCTTACACATAATGCAAAGGGGGATTTTATTTCATTGCTTTATTGTGCCTTTTAGTTATTATTCCTTCTGGGGCTTGCTCTCTCCCCTCCTCCCTCCCCTGCCCCGCCTCTTTCTCTGTGGAAAGGGTTAATTTCATTTTCTTCGGCCCGCTGCGTGGTAGTTAGTCTGCGTGGTTACTCTGTAGTGTGTTCAGTTTACAGGACAATGTGGATGCTGTTGCTGAGTCAGGGCTGGGATGAGGGAGCAAATGTAGAAATTCCAGAAAACAGGTTGATTCTGGGGAAGATCTTGCCTCAGCCCAAAGTCCTGATAGCAGAGAAAATGGCCTGATTCTGAACCTAAGATACTGGACTTGGGTGTCAGAATCTAGAGACCCGGTCCCCAAATAAGCATACAACTGGTTAACAGAAAGAAATCCATTTTATTCCAGCCCTGTTGGTGCTTGGAGTCTCACTGGCTTTTGAGATTAAGCACCAAACAAAGTCTCTAACAGGGGAGGCAACCAAGAGAGCTGCCCTCACAGGGCTCTCAACTTCCTGGCTACCTCCTACCATATTTTGAATAATAATTAATAATTGTGTGGTCAGGAGTTTCCTAGCCATCTGTGGAGCAGACATAAGACAGATGAAACTTGTAGTAAGAAGCATCTAATTGTATTGGGAGTGACTCACAGGCAGAACAATGGAAGAGGAGGGTAAACCTGACTCGGAGTGTGTGGGCTGTCAGAGGACATGGCTCCTGTAGTGCCTTCTAGACCAAGACCTCATTCACTCCAGGTATGCTCCCTCTCCACCTGACCCAACAGCATGGACAGCCTGAACAACTCTAGTACCACTCTTCAAAGCCTGGAATTTCAGACCAAGGTCTTATGCCAGTCTGAAGCCAGAAATCCTTGGCACCGTGGCACATTTATATTCTGTTCTCCTGCAGGCTGCCCTCGTACCTCGGCTGTGACCTCTGGCTAAGGCATGCCACTGACTCCTAGAATGAGATCAAGCTACCCTGGGAATCCTGACAAAAAGGAGTCCAATTGTGCTCTTCTCAGAGGGATGCTGGAGCCTCCGGCTCTACATGCATGGTCACTGGCTAGGAATCCATCTGAACGTGGCCACATTAAGACATAAAGACTTTCTGATCCTTAAAATAGAAAGCCAGCTGTTCTCCCGACAGTTTGTGTCTATCATGCTCCTCACGACAGGCTCTTCTTAGCTTCTGCCAGGAAAGGCCTTTTGCTAAGACAACTCTGCCTGTTATACTTCCGAAGAATAGTCCATACGTGCTGGGGGCGAGCAGATAAGTACGAGCCTAAGTACAAAGTCCTTCTGAGACTAACTAAAGAAAACGGAAGGTAAAGCTGGTGTCAACCCTCAAACTTGTCAAGAACAACAGCTCAAAAGGGAAAGGGCAGGAAAAGTCCTTTGACGGCCGGCCATAAGACCAGGTGGGTCTCCCTGCTAAGGCCTCCCTCAGCCTAGTGGCTGAGGCTATTCATAACTTCAAGAAGCTAGCTTTGCTTTCCGACTGCTAAAAAAGAAAATGCGGAAAGATGAGAGCGTTCAGCAACGAATGGCTACATTTGAGTTGTCTAAAGCGGAGTCCGTCTTAACTATGAGTAATGCGCTCCAGCTACCAACTTTAAATATTCATGAGAGGGAGCCTCTAGGACGTTAAAGTGGGCTGATCAACGAAGGACCTGCGACCTGACAACCACTCTGTCTCACACATGCTGTCTCCCAGACAAGAACAGTGTTCTTTCTCAGAACAGTCAACAACAAAGTGTTTTATGATGATGGCTCAGATGCAAAGGCCAACCTGTTTAAGCCAAGTGACTTCTGACTGGAGTGTGGAATAAGACTCAACCATTTCCTCACTTTAATTTCTCAGGGTGTGACTGAGGAGCATGCTGGAGATCCTGGGTTCAGTCACTGCATGTGGAAAATGGGAAGATTAGCCATAAGTCTATGCAGTAATTAAAAAATCCCCGGGGACTTCATTCTCCTTTGACTCAATCCATGGCAGTAGACTTAGCTGCTGATAACCTTGAATGTACAAAGTGTTCTCAAACACGTGCTTTAGCAGAGAGCCAGGAAGATTTGATGACTGTATCTTCCTCAAAGGTGGTCTTACTGACCAAAAACAGGCGAAGGAAGCAGTCAAACTCACAAGGGAAAATGGTGCTATAGGGTTGGTAGGTTCCACGGGGTTCCCCCCTCCTGTAGAAGAAGCACACGAGAACATTGGAATGTCAAAGCGTCATGGTGCCCATGCACCATCTCATTAGCACTTCCCATGACTAAGTGCACTTAAGTTCCCAGGTGATGAGGTCATCAAGAGATGACGGTGCCAGCTGGCTTTAGCCCGCATCTTGTACCTTCAAGACAATTAACAACAGTTACTCCCCAGTCAAATGGGATCCTAACAAACAGGTTTTGAGTCTGATACAAATATCCATGTAATTTACCTTGTGTCATAGGTCACATTCTGAAACCACATCGTCAGACTAACTTTGTCCTTATCAGACATCATAACCTGGGCTTGCACAAGCATAAGACGATTGGAGAGCTGGCCATGGGCGCACATGTCTGTAGTCCCAGCAGTTAGAGGGCTTAGGTGGAGGCTGGGGAGTTTGAGGCCAGCATGGGCTACACAATGAGACCCTGCCTCAAAAGCAAAAAGTTAACTGGTTTTAAAGACACAATAAAATCTTACATTGGTCATAGTCACTGATAGAATTTCCATTAGGTGACATTTGATCACCTGGTTTAGGACACAATTAAAATAACTGCCATCCAAAAAGCAATTTCTTTCTTTCTTTCTTTCTTTCTTTCTTTCTTTCTTTCTTTCTTTCTTTCTTTCTTTTGCTTCAATTTTTTTCTTTTTTTAATAGTATTTTTTATTATTTTCTTCATTTACATTTCAAATGCTATCCCAAAAGTCCCCTATACCCCCCCTGCCCTGCTCCCCTACCACCCCCCCCACTCCCACTTCTTGGCCCTGGCATTCCCCTGTACTGGGGCATAAAAGTTTGCAATACCAAGGGGCCTCTCTTCCCAATGATGGCCGACTAGGCCATCTTCTAATACATATGCAGCTAGAGACAGGAGCTCTGGGGGTACTGGTTAGTTCATATTGTTGTTCCACCTATAGGGTTGCAGACCCCTTCAGCTCCTTGGGTACTTTCTCTAGCTCCTCCACTGGGGGCCCTGTG
This sequence comes from Mus minutoides, assembly GCA_902729485.2. Lineage (NCBI taxonomy): Eukaryota > Metazoa > Chordata > Mammalia > Rodentia > Muridae > Mus > Mus minutoides. The sequence continues at coordinate 155,405 of LR750705.1, read as the reverse complement.
TTCCATCCTATAGATGACTGTGAGCACCAATAAGCAATTTCTACTGCTAACATTCTACCCACACACAGTTACTATCTTAGAACTTTTCTACTAAGCTCCCTATTTTCATGCATGAGGAAATGAAATCTTGGGGCAGAAAAGTGGCTTCCCTTAAGAGCTGAAGTACAGCCTTGGGTGACCTCGAAGTCCCATGCATGCTGGGAGCAGAGGTCTGGGGCCAGCACGGCTGAGCAGACCTTTCAGCAGGTTTCTATTTATGACTGACTGTTCTACAATAAGAAGGTTGTGAGTCACAAAGAGTAGTTCCCAGGGCCGGAGTCAGAGGACCTGACTTCCATCTGCCCTGTTCTCACAGGCACCCACCCACAGGGGCTTCCTCTCTGTAGACCACTGCCCCCCCTAGCCCCCCCCCCAAATCTAGCATCTGAGCCTGCAGCTGTCAGGGAATGAGTTCTATCTGCAGTTGTGAGCACAGGCTGGGAAGGTTTGGTGATGAAGGGCTGACTTTCAAGGCAGGAACATAGAAGAACAAAGAGTTCACGGCTCTCTCTCCTGTTTCACTCTCATTCCCAGGCGTTGGGTGAGAGAGCTCATTTCAACTAATTCTAAACTAGACATAAAACTCTGTAATCCACTGCACCCCACCCCCATCCTCAGAGCCTCAGAGTGCTCGTCATAAATCACCCCACAGGAACTGAGTCAGGACAGAGTCAGAATATGCAGACCCTGATTCAAGCCCTATTCAGTTAGGTGTAGCTTTCCTGAGCATAAATTGACACATACTTAGAACTTTTACAAGTTGGTGTTGATGTAACATTTTAAAAATTATTATCATTCTGCATTAGTAGTCAACAGAGTTTCCTTGTGTAAACCAAGGTAGGCGGGTGGAGGGGGATGTGGTCACCCCGCCTCTCCCATCTGAGAGATTATTGGTGACACAATGTTTTCATGGTGGGAATGGGACGTGCTTAGTGCAGAAAACTGGAACAATAGAAAGGAGGAGAGCAAAGGCAATTAACCACATGGAGCCGAGGACTCCAGAGACTTAACTTTACTCTCTCTGGCAGCCACGTTTATTGGCACATAGGGAATGAGCAAGGCAGCCACTCCTTTAGCCACTCCCCTACCCCCTCCCCTAGCTCCTCCCCTAGCCCCTCCCTTAGCCACTCCTATGAGCTTCCTCTGGATCTATGGGAGGTTCAGGGCACCTCACCATTTAATTCTAAATGCAAATCTCTTTGCTTGACTATTCTAGGGCATACTAGCTACTTGGCATGTTGCTTTTCGTTCTGTCTATACTGACTTAAACCCAACAGGCAGGCGACAAGCTGCTTTCTGAAACATTGACTTTAGTGGCACCAGACACTCCTTTTCTGCGTAAACAGATTCAGACTCTGAATTTGTAGTTTGTCCTTTTGGAAGAGACAAGAACAAGAAGGAGCCTCAAATGTATTCATGGGACGAGCTTTTCAGAAGGTTGCGACTTTGGAAAGAGCTGGATGAGCCTTGCGGGCAGGAATATTTCAGCTCAGTGAGCAAATCGTTTGCCTAGACTTCACTCTGTAGTCCCAAGGAGGCTGGATATGACTGCTCAGCTGAAGATGAAATCCAATGAGGATCCCCCCACCAAGCCATCCTCTTTGCCTTTTTAGCCCTTTTGTAGTCTTTTTATATCAGCTCTGATCCCACATCTCGGTTTTACCTCAGGGTTACAGAGAAGTCAGGCAGGAAAGATTCAGAATTGAAGATAAAGCCGCTCTGTGGTGGCGGCATTGGAAACGCTGGAGGGAGGGAGTGCTCCTGGTTCAGTGGGCTCCTGTTCTCTATTCTTGCTGTAACAAAAGCTGGCGGGGGACTCAGACTGAAAATGAGACTTTAGCCATGCAGATGAAAGATCTGAAAGCTAATAGAAAAAGATTAAACTGTTCCTAGGAAGGGATTTGGGAAACGCAGAAGGAAATGCCAGACTGAACAATGCTGTACTAACCTAGTGGTCGCGTCTTCCAGATTTTGAAGACGTCACAGGCAGACTGACCTTGTGCTCTGGCTTCTCCTGTGTACAGGCCACAGTCCTCATGGTGCCCTTTTGCTCACTAAGTGCCTGTTTCCCTCCAATTCTGGCAGGACAGTAAATTCCAGTTCTTGATACTCTGGCCAATCTTGGTGTCTTCTGACCATGGTTACGATCATTGCGTCAGAGAATAAACACAATACTAAGTAAAGCCAATAAGAGTCTTTTTTAAAAAATTAACTTTAATTTTGAGACAGCTTCATATACTGTTCAGCCTGGTGTAAGCCCAGACTTGTAATAGCCCTCCTACTCCAGCCTCCCCTCCAGGCACAGGCTACCACGCCTGGCTCACAGAGAGTCCGGAAAGAACTGGGCTCACATGAGCTTGAGGCCTGTTTTACTTTGTTGGCGAATGACATGTTTCTCAGATGAATGGGAAAAGCTTGGCTAAGATCAACAGAGCTCCTGGCTGGAGCAGACAGACCACAGAAAGAAAAAGAAAGGCAAACCGGAGGCCACACTCTGCGTGCAGTTACAGCAGAGCCTGTGCCAGCCTAGATTGGCTTTCCAGCCAATGAGAGCACTTGCTAATAAAGCAGAGGTTCCTTTGACATGGAAGCGAAGGCCTGGGATGTTTTCCCACTCTCATTTTATAAAAGTGAAGAAACTAAATCCCAGAGGGGGGCGCCGGCTCAGATTAAATATTGAGTCAAGAGGTAGTCCAAGTTCTTCAAACGCTGGCATCAATAAAACAACCAGGATAATGAAAACAACCACAGAAGACACGGCTAAGATCCTTTTGCTGAACCACCCAGACATGAAGCCCTGTAGAGCAGCTTCCGTGTCACAAACACAGCCAGACTTTTTCACACAGCTTCTGCTTTGCAGACTCCCGAATTATCTCCCCTAAGCCTCACCGAGCCTTCACTTCTCATTCTGATGTTTTTTTTCCCTAAATAAAATATTTTTAGTATTACCTCAAAGATCTCAAAGGCAAGGAGTCATAGCTATGCCCGATGAATATCCACCACAGCGGGAACATTAGGACTTGGTGGTACTCTTTTTTTAATCCCAAGAGCCAATGAATGCTTAGCTCTTGCTCTATCTGTATGTCCTCCTCTCTGGCTACGTGTCTTGCTTTTGGTATTTGTGGATGTTTGCAACATCAAGATCACCCAACCTTCCAGGTCAAGCAGCTGAACAGGAGGTCAGTTGTTCTCAGAAACCTTTCCATTCTGTGTGTGTGTGTGTGTGTGTGTGTGTGTGTGTACGTACATTAAAGCCAGACAGAGATGTTGGGTGTCTTCCTTAATCACTTCTATTCTATGAGACAGGGGCACTCCCTGATTGGCTAATTGGCTGGCTAGAAAGCCCATCAGTCTATCTGTCCCTGCTACTTAGACTGAAAAGTGTGGGTTAGCTCATCTGACTGTTTACTTGGGTGCCAGGGACCTGAACCCAGGTCTTCATGCTCAGGTGGCAATACTTTGAGAAGTGAGCTGTGTCTGTGTCCCCTCCTACCCCTCCTACTCCCGAGGCCACAAAAATTACGGAGGAACCCAAAGATCTTGTGTGAGCATTTACCATGTTTAAAATTAATCTGAAAAGGCATTTAAAGATTTAGTTATAGTGATAAGAGAAACCAGCTACATGTTTATATAAATATTTTTATGAAAACTATGTTTTCCAGAACAACAACAAAATGGCTTGGGTGGAATTAATTTAAACTTTGGCAAATGTTGCAGATATGTTGCTTCAGCGTAGCCGTGGGTGGGGATTACTGCTTCTGAGAAGAAACGTTGTTGACAAAGGCAGGGCTCTGTCAAGGAGCCTAGAGCCTCCTACTTGGAGGGCTGGTAAAGCCTTCCTTGGAACTGAGCTCAAATGTTGACAGTGTGGGCAGAAAAATGCTGCCACAGCTCTCCCCCCTAGGACATTTACCCCTTGCAGACTGTTCCCCACAGAGATGGCTCCTGCCTGGATGAACTAAGCCTGCTCTTTGACTCAGCTGCATACCCTATGCCCCACTCCTTATTTACTTGCCTCTGTTCAACCCTATGAAATAAGCAGGCTTCTATGGTGCTGAGCTTCCTCCAGCAGAGAGCCCAGAGAGCCTGTGTGTCTGCTCTGTCATTTCTTCATTCCCTCACGACCCCAGTCAGGTCCACGTCCCTGCAGCCATTCCAAGGACAAAGTGGGTGTTTTTCAGGTTTCTGGGTCATTCTTATAAACAGGCTTAGAGTCCATCACAAAGAGGTCTTAGTCTACAAAATTCCATCTTGGTTTTTCTATTATCCCTCCTTCAGTGAGCAGCTTTGCTAAATACCCACCCTGTATGATTTAGAGCACACAGATTTGGGCTAAAATAAACAATGTCTTATGTCCTAGCTCTGTCACACTGATGCCGTTAGAGAGAGCACAGGGATGGGTTTAAATTACAAGCAGACCTAGAGTTTTGCAATAAGTTTAAAGATGATAAAGTAAGTTGCTAACTGTAAGACCCCAACTCAATATGTTTCCCAGACCCCTAGAAGCAAAGCCAGCATGAAGTTCTTTGTTCTCTCATATTCAGCCTGAGAAGCCGATGACCCACCCAGGCGCCTGACTCATTGTGTAAGGGACCAGGAATGTTTGCCAAAGATAGCCTGTAACCCTTCCATCAGAGATGAGCTGTAACTCATCATGCCCATTCTTATGATATGTACTCAGCTTCCCCATTCCTTGTGGAATGTTTGCCAAAGATAGCCTGTAACCCTTCTGCTGAAGATGAGCTGAAACTCATCATCCCCATTCTTATGATGTTTACTCAGCTTTCCCCTTCTTTGTGTTTTTTTTTTCCCTTAAATACCCCCTCTCCCAGCTACTCGGGGTGCCACAGTCCTCTATCTCTGTGGGGTGCATGACTGTGGGCCCAAGAGCTCTTGAAATAAAAATCCTCTTGCTGTTTGCATCAAGACCATTTCTCGTGAGTGATTTGGGGTGTCTCCTCTCCTGAGTCAGAATGTGGGAGAGTCCTCACATTGTGGGTCTTTCACTAACAAAGGGTCAAATGGAGCAATCTTTAAATAGCCAAGTGCAAAAGTGTTGTCACCATCTGGGAAGGTGGCCTTCAATCTCATACCTGCCAGGAACTAGAACACAGAGGGAAAGATGAAGAGCAAGCTGTCCAGGACACCATCAGCCAGCCTTGGGGTTCTGTTGAGGAGGAGGCAAGCCTGGAAGCAATTAAGACCTGGTTAGATCAATGGGATGGGTTTTAAATAAGGACCCATTAATGGGATCCGCTCAGGTTCTGGCCCACTCAGAGGACGAAATGGGGGTGCATGTGGGGAGGTAGACACACTGGCTTCAGGGAACTATGAACAGCTGTAACTGAAGAGCCACATGTGGACAGCCAGGCTCTGTTTAAAAGCATGAACAAAGAACAGCTCACGTGGGATCAGTCAGGGGTGAGACCTATTGTGCTAACACGAGGGGCCATGGTGAGGAGGAAACATCTACTCTAGATTAGCCGTCCCTCATGCAGGTTCCCTTTAATCAGGACAGCTTTTTAAAGGCAGAGAAACTTTGTGCCCCACCACACACACACACACACACACACACACACACACACACACACACAGCCTCCCAGCAATCCAATGCCTTACATGAAGTGCTACTAGAGACACTGTGTTATGAGAGGCTGCGACTCCTCCCACCCTAAAACACGCCAGGCACTTGGGATGTTGTGGACTTGCTTAAACAAAAATGTAGAGTTCCATTAAATATTTTTCTATAATAGTTAATCCAAGCGATTCTGCCTAAAGCCTTATTTTCCATTGTTTTAGCAATTTTCATTGGCATTTAAAATTTTACATTCCTTTTTTTTGTTTTTTGTTTTTTTTTGAGACAGGGTTTCTCTGTACAGTCTTGGCTGTCCTGGAACTCACTTTGTAGACCAGGCTGGCCTCGAACTCAGTAATCCGCCTGCCTCTGCCTCCCGAGTGCTGGGATTCAAGGCGGGCGCCACCACGCCCGGCTACATTCTTATAAATTCCATTAAGACATTTTCATTCAAGTATACCACATGATATATATGGCCACATTCACCTCTTATGTCCTCCTTCCACTAAGACAGTATAATTTCTATTTTCGCATCATATATATGGCTTATATGTCTGTAGGAAAACTGTTAATTAAGGTCAAAGTCCACCATGACCAGATAGCCTCTGGGCTCAGCACACTATGGAAGACTCCCATTCATTAGTAGGTTTCTCCTTCTCTGACCTTGTCTGCAGAATCTAAGCCCCTAAACTTGCCTCTACCTGAGGAATGTCATGTAGCCTCAATTAGTTTATAGCACCAATTTCCTTTCTCCTGGCAAAACCTGTTCAGCCAGCACTTGAGGTTCCTGAAATGCTCCCCCATGCTAATGAGGCATTCCTGGTACCCTAAGTCCCCAGTCAATGGCCTTTGTCCATCCTAGAGGTTCCTACCCTCAGTCCCCAACAACTTTATAAGCTTTCAGTCCCTCAGAGTTGATCTCCTACTGACTCTAGGTCAGACAGGGTTTATTCTCTGTACTCAGTAGGTACTCACAGCACCTCCTACCTGCTTCAACCTCTCTGTTCCCACTGCCCGTGTGGACTCTTATCAGCCACCATCCATGAGAGTGGGGAGATCCACATGTCTTTTCTCCAGTGTATGTTTTCAGCATCCTTGTTAAAACTCTAGTAGTGGTTATAGCTGTGTGAATTGACTTCTGGGTCTCCTATGCTGTTCCACCAGTCTCTGTCTACCTTGTGCTAAGGTCATGCTGGTTTTGCCACAATGGCTCTGCATCGTAACTTGAAACCAGGCATAAGGACCCCTCAGCACAGTGCTCTTTGCTCAGCATTGCTTTGGCCACTTAGACTCTGCTGTGCTTCCATGTGAATTTTAGGATTCTTTAAAAACATCCATGCAAAGCGTCAGTGGAATTCACGGAGACCGTACAGACGCCATAGGTCATTTTTTAGAACTACAGCCGTTTAACAGGCTGTTAATTCCATTAGCCTGGAAGGTCTTTGGGTGTCTATTGTCTTCTTCAACTCCTTCCTCAGTGTTGTGAAGTGGTTCCATTCATTCTTAGGCTTTTGTTTAAGCTGTCGTGAACAGGGCAAAGCACCATGTAGTACCAACCAAGAGTAGGATGAGAGCTGCAGGTGCAATCACAGCTGGTGCTCGCTACAAAACTCCACCTTTGGAGGGAGGACACAGCAAGCACAGCGTTCTGTGTGTTAAGATACTGGTTACTAGGGTAGCAATGGAAAGAAAACAAGGAGTCAACCAGACTCCCAAATCGACCACTTGCCTGTAGTGATGTCTTCAGGGACTTGCACTTCTCCAGCCTAGCTTCCCCTAAAAGCAATTTGACCCTCGGAGGAAGATAAGGAGTCACAGAACAGAGCCGGGCACTTTCAACTTTCAACCCACTTGTTGAAATTGTGCTTCGAAAGTCCCGTTCCATTGAGTCTCATCCAGTAGAAGATATCCTATATTATTTTGGCATTCAATTCTGTGTATGGCTGCCTTGGCCTCCATATTAAATGAAAGAAGGGACTTTTACATTTTAACTACTATATATCTAGCACCTAGCTCAGTGGCTAACATGTGAGAAAAGTTATCAATGGAATGTATGGAAAGCTATAAAACTAGACAACCCAAATGGCTTGATCTCTTTATCTTATTTTTTCAGGCTGGTCTCTTATGCTAATATCTTTTCCCAAACTATGTTGCTAAAATTCCTTCCCTACAAAAGGCATAAAGAATGTCTACTCCCTCTTCCTACAGTCCCAATAGCAAACCAAAGCTCCATTCCACCTGCGTTCACTCTGGGGCTCCAATGAGTTTATGAGGCTCGCTTACAGAGCAATGGGTGAAAGGATGCAGGTGGAGCCTGGCACACCGGAAGCCCTGTACCCAGGATGCATGATGACTCTCCATGGCTGTGAACCTTTCCTATTTTTATCCTCTAGCTCTTCTTAGAGGCCCAGAGGCCATATACAAATTGGAGCAGAACTGTATACAGCTGGTTGGGAGGGCTGGCTGAATAATCAGGTGAGGGTCCATGAGCCTCCTGGCTCCCTCATCCTGAGAGGGAGTATTAATAGTCAACAAGGGCAGCTGTGATGCCCTTGAGTAGGCCCACTTGAACTTGAAGGTGGTGGCGGCAGATCATCCTGCTCAACACAGTAGAATCTGTAGCAATCTCTCAGCACCAGCGTACTGACTGCAAGAGGATGGTGATGAATAGGAAGCAGAAGACATGTTCATGCACGGTCTGTACTTCCAAGGAAGATGAAACCAATACATCTGCAAACAAAATACCAGGTATAGATCTGAAGGAAAGCACAAACTGGTCACAGCATTCGGAAACCAGTCTGCTTTACCATAAGGCAATTCCCCTAGTCCAGAAGTTGGGAAAAATAAAAATTCTCTTACATACATAACTGATCAAAAACTTGCAGGATTTGACTAAGATTAAAACATAACCCCCAAGGTTTGCAGCCCCATGGTGGGGGGGGGGGGCAACAGTGTCAACTGGCCAGAACCCCCAGAGCTCCCAGGCACTGGACCACCAATCAAAAGACTACAACACACATGGAGGGACCCATGACTCCAGCCGCATATGTGGCAGATGGCCTTGGTAGACATCAGTGAGAGGAGCAGCCCTTAGGCCTGAGGGTGTTTGATGCCCCAGTGTAGGGGAATGCCAGGGCGGGAAGACAGGGGTGGGTGGGTGGTGGGTAGAGGAGCACCCTCAGAGAGGATGGGGGAAGGAGAGATGGGGTGGGGGTTTCCAAAGGGGAGAGCTGGAAAGGGGGAAACATTTAAAATATAAATAAAGAAAATATTCGCAGGAGCAGTGGTGGCACATGCCTTTAATCCCAGCACTTGGGAGGCAGAGGCAGGCAGATTTCTGAGTTCGAGGCCAGTCAAATGTACAGAGTGAGTACCAGAACCCTTTCTTAAAAAAAACAAAAACCAAACCATATATCTGTGTATGTGTGTGTGTGTACAGATATATATATGCATATATACATATATATACTCAAAAAAACCCCAGACCCTTGAAAACCTGTCATGATTTATTCATAACTATAGACAGTCATTTAGTTAAGAGAGTTGAGAGTTTAACATTAAAGACAAAAAGAAAGCAAAGTCAAGCAGTTAGATTTTAGATAATTTGTTGAATGGCATCAAAAAGGAATATGAGAACATCTGGCATTGAGTTCTTCTAGCATAGGAGGTGAGAATATGTTCAAAGTGTAGAGTGTACACTTTCTGTAGATGGCACAGACAGCAACTACTCTCACCTACCTCAAAAGGAGGGAAAGATGTGAAGAGCTAATTAGAAAGGAGAAAGGCTTAAGGCTGAGCAACCCTTTGTCTGAAACCTTTTCAGGTTAAATTCGTTTTGCTTACTCTAGGAGACAAGGGTGTATTGACTGTGAGGACAAATGGAGACACCTGCATAGCATGCAGGTCTCGGCTCCATCTAGGACTAGCTCTAAGGATGGAATAGCACAGCCTGCCGACAGACCTTCCATTCGCCCTCACTGCTCTGCTCCAACCTCTCTCTTCCTCCTTTCTGCTCTATGATTTGACCTAACTCATAGCTTCCCTTGATCTCGGCTTTCCTGGCTTCTCTGCTTGTCGATATTGTGCTCTTATAGTTAACACTAACTCAAGTCTGTAGTAAGAGCCCCTGCTTTGTCTGCAAGTCACCATCAATGACAAGTCCTATAGCATACCATATGCCACAAAAGTGGGCTGCTATAGGGCCAGGCCCCAACCACCAACCCATTCAGCACAGGCTGGCAAAGCTTGTTGGGATAGTTTGCATTTTTGGCCCAAGGAATGACCTTGTTGGTGTAGGGGTGTCACTGTGGGTGTGGGCTTTACTACCCTCTTGCTAGCTGCCTGTAAGTCAGTCTTCTCCTGTTCACCTTCGGAACAAGGTGTAGAACTCTCCGCTCCCTCTCCAGTACCGTGTCTGCCTGGATGCTGCTATGCTTCCTGCTAAGTCAACCCCAACTAAATGTGGTCCCTTATAAGAGTTCTTGGCCATAGTGTGTCTTCACAGCAATGAAAACCCTAACACACGTGGTAACCGGTAATTACAAAAACAAGCTTCTTTTAGTTAACAGCAGAGGGTAAAGGCTTAGATTTTTCTTTTCCAGATTGATGGAAAATCATTAGCCCACAAGGATTTTTCTCCCCCTATTTTAAACAATTTTTGGTTGGCAAAGCAATGGATTTTCTGTGTTCGTGTGTATACGTCGTGTGTTCTTACTCACCTGCCCTCTTCACTGCTATCCACTGTGATCTCGCTGGTCCCTTTCTCCCCACAAACAGTACTCTCTTCTGCTTTCAGGAGCCATTCCCACCTGCTTTAGATTCCCCCCTACATTCTCACAGTCCCCTTTGTAGTTCATGTCCCATAGTGTGTATTACATATAAAAACACATATACTCGAACCTAGATTTCACATGAAAGCGTGCAACATGATTTATTTTGCTTAGCATAATTTCAAGTTCCATCCTCAGAAAGAAAAGTAATTAAATGGTGATTTCTTGCAAACGACCTCATCTTGATCACGTAGATGAAGCATGACTTTAAATCGGCTGAACATTAACAGTTTATCTTGGTGTCTTAGTCAGGGTTTCTATCCCTGCACAAACATCATGACCAAAAAGCAAGTTGGGGAGGAAAGGGTTTATTCAGCTTACACTTCCATACAGTTGTTCATCATCAAAGGAAGTCAGGACTGGAACTCAAGCAGGTCAGGAAGCAGGAGCTGATGCAGAGGCTATGGAGGGATGTTCCTTACTGGCTTGCTTCCCCTGGCTTGCTCAGCCTGCTCTCTTATAGAACCAAGACTACCAGCCCAGAGATGGCACCACCCACAAGAGGCCCTTCCCCCCTTGATCAATCACTAATTGAGAAAATGCCCCACAGCTGGATCTCATGGAGGTCCCAACTGAAGCTCCTTTCTCGGCGATCATTCCAGCCTGCATCAAGTTGACACACAAAACCAACCAGTACACTTGGTGACCCCAGGCCACTACTTACTTGTCTTGTTGAGAAAGGGAAGAGTGTCTCTCTACACAACCATCCTTCTGTCAATTCCTGTGCTAAGTATTTAGCCTGTGTTCCCACAAACTCTTCTAATAGCCCCCAAAGTCGAGTATTCCCATCTATAGCTGACAGTTGAGAACATTTGAGCTTAGGGTGGGGGTAGTGAAGGGGGGGGGATGAACTTTTAAATATTTGAAAATGCCACAATGAAATCCATTACATGGTTAACATTAAACCAGAAAGGCCAAAGTGAGAGGCCAAGACCAGGAGGCAATGTTGTTCTCAGAAGGGCACATGGCAAGGTCTGCTGAGGTTGGTTAGTTTACACACGGGCTCACTAGGAATTAAGGCAGGCAGTTTCTTTGTTCTTCCAGAATACTTTCCTATGGTTAAGTGTTGTGGTTAGTCAAGATGCCACCACGAATGACACCTGCAATGGGAACATGGACCGCATGGGTTTTGTCATTACCTATCTACCTGTTGACAGGTGTAACCTATCTTTGTGGCCTGTGGTCTAACCTATCTTGTTGGTCTAATGAGGCCTTCGTATGAGGCAGTGTGTAAGGGCTTTTGACTCAACCCATCATCTACTCCCACAATTATACAGAAGCTTTCAATCCCATTTCATGGTCTACAGAGACAAGGGGCCAGAAAGGGAGTTAATATGCCACACGGATGTGATCACATGATGAAGCTCCCAGTTTCTAAGTGCAGAATTCAGAGAATTGCATGGGCTTCCAAAGAGGAGGAGGGTCCTAGAAGGTGGGTGTACCTCAGAGTGGGCCTATGTGCCTTACCAATGCGCTTCCCTCGTCTTCACTCTTCCTAATATCCTTTTTGGAAAACTCTGCCTGGGTTTTAGAAACTGCTTAAACAAACTAAGTAAACCAAAGGAAAGCATTGCTGGAACCCTGTTTCTCTTATATTTTTGGTTGTAAGCCTAGTCTTTAATGGCTGAGCTCCAGCCCCAGAACCCCTGTTTCTCAAGCAGATATCCTACTGCTGAGCTTGGCTTGGCTCTGAAGTGACAGGAACCCTGGAGCCTGGGCTGGGCCTCCAGTCTATGGAATCATGTGCTACTGTGGGTATAGTGTTAGACTGGGTTAGACTCTTGCTTGGTGTCTGATATGGGGCCTACATGAAAGCAGCAGAAACACTCAGGACGGCCTCCTAGCTTCCCCAGAAAGGACTACAGTGAAGGAAGGGGTGGAGTGCGCACGGCAACACGGTAAGCATTTGTGCTAGTCTTTGTGGGGTGACAGGAGAAAGGTGGGAATGTCACAGAGTGGATGACAGAGTGCTAACCATACGTTAATCCTGGTCCCAGAGACGAGGACTAGCTCTAAGTAAGCTCTAGGTAAGTTTGAAAGTAGACTTGGCGATCCCTGATTAATTTGAGCGTCTCCTCCTGTGTCCATCAGGTACAAATATTTGAATGTTTACCTTATTGGCTATAATCTCTCAGCATGATTCATGTGGCAAAACTGTGTGTTTAAAAATATCACTGTCCTGCTACTGAACTTCAACATCCCAGGCCACAGTCAGTTTTTTGCATTCCAATACAAGTGTCACCCAGGTACAAGCATCCTGGTGTATACACAGTTACGCTACTATGTTATCAGGACTTGAACAAAATACAAAGTGTTGGGGTACAGCTAAAACTTTATTTTCACCATCCTTGTCTAAAGGGTGTAACTACGGCTTATATTACAGTAAGCACAAAACCCAACCCACACTTAAAACAACACACACAAGTCAGCCATAGAATGTTTTATTTTAAACTTGCTGTTCAAACTTTTAAAAAACACACGGCAAAGAAACAGCACACAGCATTTGCCGCCATAATTCTACCTCTGGATTGCTTTTTCTCTATGATGTGATATGTTACAATTTCAACTTCATACATTCATGGTATACTTAAAGGCAGGGATGGATGTCACTTACTACTCTGAAACGGCTCTGTGAACTAGGAAGCTGCTTTAGCACACTTTCCTTTTAGAACTCTACTGCTGCCCACGTTACGGCATGACCGATACTGTACAATCCACCCCGACTCTACGTCAAACACAACTGCAACCTAAAGCAAGCATTTTCCTAAGTCAGTATACTCAGCTACTTTTCTCAAAAATACTTCCAATCTGAAATAAGTTTTTTTTTTTAGATACAATAATCTCACTTTATTCCTAACAGAACTCATGCTGTACTTTTTTATTCTCAAAATATATTTGATATACTCTGTGCAAAATGGTAAGTTCTGTATAGGTATGTACCTTATTTTGAAAAAGTTTATAAAATATAGTGCCTAAAAACAACCTCAACATTAGACAATAGGAAGGAACATATTAGACAAAGCCTAATTTTTCACATGAGAAACTAAGTATGTTCTTAAAGCTCCAGTAATACATTCCTTGAAAAATACTCAGAATGCACTTTGGTCATTATTGGACATATTAGAGCGTAGGCAGACGGAACACAATGCTGTCTGCTGTTTCCTATACAGAGAGCACTGTCCAGTGAGGCTTAGCTAAGGTTGCTCAAGGGAATGGGAAGGGCAACATTTAACACATGGCTCTGGTCTCTACACATCCTGATTTTAAGAGTGATTTGCGAATTAGAACTGCACCAATCAAATTAATTATTTACAATTAATTATTTTAAAGACCTTAAAATATGCTAAAATATGAATATATTCAATATGACTTTGCACCAAGAAAATCTTAGATTGTTTCAAATAATTTCTTTGTTTTAGAAACCAAATGCTTGGCTTAAACAAAACAAAACAATCACAAAAACATTGTCTCATGTAATTCTTACAACACTACTGATTGTACAAAGGTAACAAGGTAGAATCAAGGCCTGATGAATGTAGGGACTATCATATCTGCCCTATTGACCAACGGGAAACATGATACGCTCCCACCGGACACTGACAAGTTACTGAAGGGGAGAGCAGCTAGCTTTCCACATTAAAAGCATCTAAAAATAGCCCTTATGTAATGGAGCCAGGGGAGGGGTGCACCAGATTAAATTTGGAGGCTAGAACTGGTAGGCCGAAGCTGTCCTTTTGGAAAATTTGGAAATTTTATAACTAGCAATCAGATAACTTTATTCTTAAGCTTTAAGTGTGGTAGGAACAGCATACGCTATAGTGTACCATGGGAAATTCTTTTGAGTAAACGTAACGCACTTTAGTAATAACAATAGGCACTTCACTTGTGAGATGAGGATAGCCCTCACTCAAAAGGATACCATATTATGCCCTAGTACACTGTAACATATCCACATAGAGATATACACCAAAAGAAACCATTTTAAAAAGTGCACATTTTGAGCATGCACAGTTGGAGCTGTGCAAACAGCTCAGTGTTTTAAATAAATACATTTATTACTAATTAATTTTTATCAAAATATTTTACAGTATGGTAACCATTTACAATTATTGCTCCATTAAGAATTTTATTGTCAAAGAGCACTTGTTGACCTGTTACACAATACCATATATTAATACTGAAGGGTGCTTCAACTGCAGCTTAATCAGTATAGATCCCAGAACTGTTCTGAAGTATTTCAAGAGCGATCCTGAGCGAATCCTGGTTTACCAAAGGAAATGTGTTTAGCTGAGACAATGCACTATTTCAGAGTTAAAGACGTTTTCCTCAAGTAAGGCAAGTTCACGGCATTAATGAAGAAGCAGTGCTTAGCAATGGCTTCTGTTTTCACAATCTGCTTGTCAATTACGTTAACAATTACCAGGATCTCAGGTATCTAGATCAGTTCTGCCACCCTTTCAACAACGAAAATCTTCAATGCTTAAAACAGATTAAATGTCTAAAAAGGAAAAAAAGAAAGAAAACAAACAAACAAACAAACACACACCAAAACAAAACAAAAACAAAAACAGTGGACAAGTAAAATAAATATAAGAATTGCACAATACAGTCTGATGTAAACACTTCTTTCCCAGTAGACCCCTGGAGCAGAGCCACCCACTGCTTCCAGACAGCTCCGTCAGCGCTCGTGTTCTGGCAACCCAGCTACATCTCCATTTCTCTCAACTGTCATGATTTGATCTTCCACAGCTATAAAAAATTACAAGTCAAGATTGTTATTGACATGACGCTTACGTCTTACTACAGTTATCCCTGCACTCCACTTGCAGGCCCCACAACTCCGTTATCCTTCCGTGGCTAAGAATTCATCTGAAGCATAGTGGTCAAAACTAAGATTTCTCCTTTGCCTTTGCTGAGAAATGTCAACATACATCTACTACTTACTATTTCTACCCCTACTAACATTTATTTGTTCATGTATTGGAGTATGTATCCACTACTATATAATAATACATTTTTGGCCAACATAAGAATATGGCTTTTCTTCATTGCTGAATCATAAGAATTAATTTCAATTAATGAGGAAAAAACTGGTTCCTCTTACCCTAGAATATGACTATATATACATACACACAAACACACACACACACACACACACACACACACACACACACACCCTACATATAACCATTGTATTCCACATTACAAGTTCTACTACTATGAGAATCCATGACATATAAAGTCCCTGAAGTTGTTACTAACTGTATACAAACTTGCCAAAATGACCCTATTCTGCATGTGAAATCTCAAAAGAGTGACAGGGTTAAATAAAATAAAACAAAATTTGCAGGCTGTTACCTTTAAATTAAATCCAAGCAAGTCACTGATGACACCGGAAACAGCTGACAGGATGACAACCTGGGTGATGTTATACAGCAGTGGATTCATTGTGAGTCCATACAACCTAAAGGGACTGTCCAATTCCTAGCAGAAGAGACGAAACGTTAGCCTTAGGTCCTATAAGAATTTCCAGTGAAATCCTCAATATTCAAGAGAGTTAGAAATCACTATCCAAATGTTATAAATTATGGGTACTTTAAGAAAGAACGATCTTATCCAAGCTTGAGATAAGTCAATTTTAATAGTGGTTTTATTTTTTAAGAAAAGTGACTTCCTTTAAAATAATTTTAAAAATCTATAGCTCCAATTCTTGTTATGATGAATGTGTAGTGCTGACCAACTGGCTATAGGAAATTAGAGACTATATTTAGAGATAAGAGCTGGAGTAGAATCTAAAAGAGAATACTACTCTTGTAGAATTACTAGTATCATTAGCCAAGTCTTCTGATAAAATTAATATTTGAATAAAAACTTATTTGAGTTAATTATCTTCAAATATACACTTTGGTAATTGATTGGATGATTCAAATATTAAAAGGTCTATTATATGTCAGGCACCATGCTGGCTCTGGGAAGACAAAATTCAGTCTTAGAACTGAAAGACTTTATATAGTTTAGTAAACATGCAAATAATAAAACAATGAGGTCCTTCACCAGAGACCAATGGCCAAGGCTTACAAAGGCAGGGCTTAAAAAAGACACTCCTGAGAGCCAGAGCAAAGGTGCTATCCCTGCTGAGCCTTGGAAGAGTGCAAACACAAGGCAGTACACTGACTTTGAGAGCTGGCTTCCCCTTAGGCAGACTTGACTATAAACTGACACTAAAGGATCTTGAGCGGATACAGCATGGCTGTAAGTGGAAAAGGGTCTCTGGGCTGGAAGATAAAGAGCAGTAACTCCAGAAGCAAGAAGTTCTGTGTGCCAGATTCTCAAGGAAGAGACAGGGTCTCATGGAGGCCAGTGCTAACAGGGAAAGGGGATGGGCTACAGAGTGTGTGGCCTTAGAATCATGGCCTTGTGAGTTTCTTGGCCATGGAAAGTGAGAGGGAGGGTCTAAGTCACATTAAGGCAAAGTTCTGGATTAGACCAAAGCAGATCAAGCATTGAGACTGTCTCTGCTTTACAGTTTAATACTTCCTGCTGTCAGCCAGACCAGTACCTAATACAAAAGATTAAGCAAACAGAAAACCATCAATTTATGGTGTCTTTTTGGAAAAAAAAAATAGGGGAAAGATATGTTTGTGTTCTCTTCTCTAACACCTGTTGTAATAAGATCTTTTTAAACAAAAAGATTTTAAAAGAAAGCAATTAATAATTACCTATTTTATTATCCCCTTTCTTGCTTCCTCTGAACCTTTTTGATGTCCAATTTTCTGTGAGGTACAGTCTACAACCAATCAATACTTTAGTTGACAGCAGACTGACCCTATTACTGGGTCACAACTAATTTCATATCATTCTCTAAAAATTTAAAACTCTTAAGTAGTATGCTCTATTAGTTATAAAAATTGAGATTCTTAAATATATTTTTGTTTTAACAACAACAACAACAACAGCAATACCATAAAGCAATGGTGAAAAGCTCCATTTCATTATCCCGAGAGCCAGGCATGGTGGCACACTCTATCCCAGCACTCAGGACACTGAGACAGGAAGTTGCCACAAGTTTGAAGCCACCTTGGGAAACACAGTTAATACTGAGCAAATCAGAGCTACACAGTTAAGACCCTGTTGCAAAATTAATTAAAAAAAAAATCTAAATCCCAAGGATATTATGACATCAAATACAAAAGACTATACAGTCTTTGATTTATCAAAAATAATTTTCAAATTAAATACTGACGACCTGTACATATAACTATGACTATCATTGATTTTTTTTTTCTTTTTAAAATAAGATTTATTTTTATCATTGATTTTTAAGCTAACTTGGGTCATGCAGAAGACTGCTTTATGAAACATAAAATAAAAAGAACTTGAGTTAACTTCTAGCCTTTTATTTTAAAAAAAAGATTTATTTATTTATTATATGTAAGTACACTGTAGCTGTCTTCCGACACTCCAAAAGAGGGTGTCAAATCTTGTTAGGGATGGTTGTGACCCACCATGTGGTTGCTGAGATTTGAACTCAGGACTGTTGGAAAAGCAGTTGGTGCTCTTAACCACTGAGCCATCTCTCCAGCTCAACTTCTTTTGTGAAATGGTTCCTAATATTCTAGATGAAATAGATTAAACACACACACACACACACACACACACACACACACACACACACACACGAAGAATCAAACAATTGAACACAGCAAAAAACCCCTCCACATCTATAGTACCCTAAACATTGGTAAAAGCCTTCACATACTTTTCAAATCAATTATTTGGGCTACTTGAACAATGAAAATAAAACAAAACTGTGCACATGTGCTCAAATGTCATTTGGAAGCCACTTAGGTAGACAGAGACTAAGGCTCATGGCACACCCTCCACGCGGCAGCACAGCACACCCTCCACAGGTCTCACCTTCAGTAGTTTCGTAGCCAGCTTTAAAACATTATTCACAAGGGTCAGCTCCTCCTTTTTGTTAGGTTTCTTCTCCATTTTCAAGTAGAGGTTTATCTTTCATATAAAAAAAAGCCCCATAGGCAAAATCACTTAAGATGTGGACATATGTTTTTCTTTCACAGTGTTGGGGACTAAACCCAGGGCCTCATGCATGCTACACAATCATTTTACCAAAGAGTTACATCCCCTGATCTCAAATGCACATTCTTTAAAAGATCTGAAAGATGGTGAGCAAAATATTAATAGTGATTGTAATATTTAACCATTATTATACATCCCAAATCTTATAATGAACTTATTTTACAATAAGAGAACTTAAAACTTAAAAAGGTAAACATTGTATTTTCAGGGCCAGATCAACTTAGAGAATGAAGAGCAACATAATAAACTCACCAAATTGGTTCATGATTTTTTTACTATGAAAGTGATAAAAATATTTACATACCTTTATTATCTACTCCCTAATAGATACTTTTGGAGTACCTGCCCAGTTTAGTCCCTGTCTGTGAAAAGGCTCTAACTCCAAACCTCTATCACACTATGCTTACCCATCTGATTCACCACAACTCCAACCAAACCAACAGTTACCATATGGACTGGCGGGACTAACAGTGTATCTGCCAGAAGTTCTAGGTGCTATGAACTGGACAGCTTCTAACGTCAAGGGCAGAAGTCATATGAAAGAAACCCAAACCACATGTAACAACACGGGGTGGTGAGATACAGGGCAAACTGGACAGGAGGTGCAGAAAGTAGGCTGAGAAGCATCAGCTTCACAATCAATTTGAGGGAAGTGGTTATCTGTCTGTCTAGCTCCATGAGACCCAGTGACTGTCAGAGATGATTATCTCTAGTGGTGACTCTCCTCTTCACCTAATCAAGAATACTGAATATTTAAAATACAAGCTCTTCCTAACTAAAACATTCCAACAGGCTCATTAGCAAACATTTCTTTTGTACAAGTCTTATGAAAAAGCAAGAGGAAATATTTAGCAAACTCATATAAAATAAACTCAATTATCAAAATTACTATGCTTTATTCTGTTGAATCAAAATTTAAATGTATTCTAATGTGGTTGTTACACTGCAAAGCCATCGTGTCCCACTAATGTTTTAAAATCTATCGTTTTTATAATACCATTTCCTTCCTGCCAAATGAGAATAGAACATAAGAACAGCAGATTACATTTTGAAATTTGATCAGGCAGAAACACTGAAAAATGGCTGTGTACTATCAAAACGTAAGTTTAGCTTCATAGCACAAATGACCGTAATCAAATAAAAACCATGCTCCTGAAAAATATAAAATAAGCAAAACTGTTTTAAGATAGTATATACATGGCTGTCAGATGGCTAAATGGGGAAAGATGTCCATGCCAAGGCTGGTGACCTGAGCTGTGTCCCAAAATACACAGGACAGAAGGAGAGCCCCACCCTGGCAAGCTGTCCCCCAGACTAGAGACCAACTGACGATGAACTCACCTGTTCCGTAAGTAGTATTGAGGTATTGCTGTATTTCTTGCTGGTTTCTGATCCAAGAGTAACGAACCTCAGGAGGAAGAGCGTTAAGGAGATGCACCAGATCACCAGCTCCCAGTTATAGTGACAGTCAAGGAAGATCTCATGCACGTGGAGCAGCTGGGGAGGAGGCAGAGAAGCACTGGGTGAAGCAGCAGTGGGCGCACTTTAGTTTATTTCAAATGTACTGCTGTTTTTAAAATTTTAAATTTATCATGAAATATTTACATACATCAGAAGTATGAAGACTAATATAACCAACAGCTATGGGTTCTATCAGTTTTGTTGAATCTTAATTTTACAGTATGGAGCCGGGCATGGTGGCACATGCCTTTAATCCCAGCACTCGGGAGGCAGAGGCAGGCGAATTTCTGAGTTCGAGGCCAGCCTGGTCTACAAAGTGAGTTCCAGGACAGCCAGGGTTACACAGAGAAACCCTGTCTCGAAAAACCAAAAAAAAAAAAAAAAAAAAAAAAATTACAGTATGTACTTCAGATATAAAAAAAAAAAATCAAATTCAGTTAAAACCTTTTAGATACTTTTGTCCTTGATTTCTGAACTAACACTCCACTCTACCCAAGGTAAATTTTGTGTTTAATCTTTTCCATGCAAGCTTTTAATAATTTAGAAAAAAGTATTCATCCCGTGGTTTTCTTTCTCCTTTCCTAGTACTGAGGACACAACACACCCAGAGCTTTCTGTAGGCTACAGAAGTGTTCTATCACTCTGTCATGGTGCCAGGTCATCAACCTTCAACAGTCATCTTTTTTTTTTTTTTTTTTTTTTTAAATTAAGTCTTTTTTTTTTTTTTAAATTATATGTAAGTACACTGTAGCTGTCCTCAGACACTCCAGAAGAGGGAGCCAGATCTCGTTACGGATGGTTGTGAGCCACCATGTGGTTGCTGGGATTTGAACTTATCACCTTCGGAAGAACAGTCGGGTGCTCTTACCAGCTGAGCCATCTCACCAGCCCCCAGCAGTCATCTTTAAACTATGTTATTTTATCTATATCTGGACAGTCAGTGCTATCACAGTACCCAACATCGTATCCAAATTACTTTCTTTCTCATATTCATTTGTTAATTCTTCCAAAGGGAGGGAAGGAGACATGTGCACATGCCACAGTGTGTGCGTGGTGTGTGTGTGTGTAGTGTCCCTCCCCCAGCCATGGAAAGCCACATGTGGTGTGCCATCCATTGTCTTGTTAAGGTAGCTACCCTGAGCTACCCAGGTGTCCTGCTGCCTGCCTCTACACCTTCCTGGACCCTGGCTCCGCCCAGTTCACCTGCCTGCACTTGGAACAACCCAGTGTGCTTCAGGCTTCCCGCCAAATTCCAGGCGCCTGCGCAGAACCGACTGGGGGGCAGGGCCTTCCCCCTTTTTCCTAAGAGACATCCCTAAAATAAAGTATTCGCTTTGATTGGCCATGTCGACTTGGCGGTTTCCTTTTCTCCGCCCTAGTTTATCGTTTTAGCCCCAGAAACCATATTCCAGAGAACCTGGTTTGTAATATAGAGCAACTGCAGGTAGTGGCCTCCTACACTTGTGCAATGATCAGGACAACCCTCAGGACTCAGCTCTCTCCATCCACCATGTTGATTTGGGAACCCCTGCCCACTGAGGCACACTGCCAGTTCTTGTTTCATTTTTATTCCATTCAACCTTGTTTCTAAGACTTAGCAATACTGAAGCATTCAAATTTAAATTAGTTCATTTTAACTCATATAATTAATTTGGTCTGCTCCAAAAAGTACCATTCAAGTTGTCAATGTCTTTATCAGCAGCACTGTGCATCCTTGTCCACATAGACAAGGCTTCCTTTAGGTACTAATCTGTAGGAAAAGACTGCTAGCACATAGGTAGGTCCTTCCTCAACTTTGTAGGATGGAACATATTTATCTCCACACAGTGTAATCACTGTATGTATACTCAGCCATGTCTCAAATTCTGTCTACACTCAGTTTTGTTTATACCCACCCAACTCCTTAACATTTGCCACCCTGTGGGTGTAAAATGTACCCTATACTCATTATCTTAATCTTAACTTGCCCTGAACTTGGGGAAGAAAAGAATGCTCCACACTCCTGGTGGCCACTGTGTTTGTCTCTGAGATATCTTTTTTTTTTTTTAAGATTTATTTTATTTATTATATGTAAGTACACTGTAGCTGTCTTCAGACACTCCAGAAGAGGGAGCCAGATCTTGTTACAGATGGTTGTGAGCCACCATGTGGTTGCTGGGATTTGAACTGATCACCTTCGGGAGAGCTGTTGGGTGCTCTTACCCGCTGAGCCATCTCACCAGCCCCCTGAGATATCTTTTTATATTTTATAATTTTTCCTGGTTAGAATGCTTTTCTTACTGCCTTGAGAAGATAGACTTGTAACATTCCCACCGATGTCATCGTGGTTGGCCAGGGTTTCCCAGATCCTGTTTTGTCACGGATGGTGCCCTCTGCAGCCCAGACTTTTTATTTGTGACTGAACATGAAATTGTTGCTTATATTTCAATCTTTTTTTCTATCTAGAATTTATTCTCAAAAATGAAATACTTTCATTTACTTCTGTATCGTTTCACTTGCCTATCCTGTAAGCCTTGATACATGATGACACTATATCACGTATCTTGCATGGATTTGCAGAACTCTACTTCATCCATTGGACATTCCACTTTTCTATTAATGGCATAGTCTTGGAAGCAATTCTAATCTCATCAGGCAACTTGTCCCTCAAAGCTCTGGACTGTTCTTCCCTCTGTGCTTCCTGATGAACTCCAGAAAGCTTACCAAACTTAAACAAACAAACAAACAGAAAAGGCGCGGGGCAGGGGGCACCCACTCATCTCCAAATTTTTAACCCAGAATTGCTCCTGTCTAAAGGAAATACAGGGACAAAGTGTGGAGCAGAGACTGAAGGAAAGGCCATCCAGGGACTGCCCCACCTGAGGATCCATCCCACATGCAGACACCAAACCCAGACACTATTGTGGATGCCAAAAAGCGCTTGCTGACAGGAGCCTGCTATAGCTGTCTCCTGAGAGGCCTCTGTTAGAGCCTGACAAATACAGATGCGGATGCTTGCAGCCAACCATCCAACTTAGCACAGGGACCCCAATGGAGGAGTTCGGGGAAGGACTGAAGGGGCTGAAGGGGTTTGCAACCCCATAGGAAGAGCAACAATATCAACTAACCAGACCCCCCAGAGCTCCCAGGGACTAAACCACCAACCAGAGAACACATGGAAGGACTCATGGCTCCAGCTGGATATATAGCAGAGGATTGCTTTGTCTGTCATCAATGGGAGGAGAGGACCTTGGTCCTGTGAAGGCTCAATGCCTCAGTGGAGGGGAATGCCAGGGTTGGTGAGGCGAGAGTGGGTGGGCAGGAGGGGGAGCACACTCACAGAAGCAGGGGGAGGAGGGATGGGACAGGAGCTTTCCAGAGGGGAAACCAGGAAAGGGGTAACATTTTAAATGTAAATAAATAAAATATCCAATAAAAAAGGCAGGGTGTGGTATCAAATGCCTTTAATCAAGAGGCAGGGGCAGGTGGATCTCTAAGTTCAAGGCCAGCCTGGTCTCAAAGCAAGTTCCAGGACAACCGGGACTACACTAAAAACCCTGTTTCAAACAAACAAACAAACAAACAAACAAACAAACCACCCAACCAAAAAGAAACCAAAACACCTGTTTATGTGCATGTGATTGTGATCCCAACCATTTTCTGAGGACCAAAGATGGTCAGTATACATGTACACTGTCATAGAAAAGGGTCACAGTGTTTGTTTGTTTGATTTCTCAGAGGTACTACTGGTTCTTATAAAAATCTGTGTTCTTTTCTCACAGTGCTATCTGACTTTAATCATTTTAAACAAACTTGGTTCCTATTTGGTCTATTATGTGACAGTGTTGGCAAAGAATCCTGCTGCTTATTGATCTGCTGGCTCATGCTGAATTTTTCTTCATGTTTTGCATTTGTGTAAATCCTGTTGGGTCAGGGTTAGAGGCATCCTCCATCCTCCAGGGCAGGGTTGCTTTACTTCTGCTCTGTATCCATAAGCTAAGGACCACTTTTTATATTAATGTCTTAACATGGGAAGTTTTAAGACAAGATATGAAGTACCAAATTGAACCCTAGCTCTATAGTAAGGGCAGACTTATAACAGGCAGGCACACAATTACCTACCTTTATTCAAGGCTGTAGGCTTGAGGGTTCTGATTTTATGGTATAGTCACAGAGAGATGCTCTTCAAGGCATCAGCTCCTCATGTTAGCTACCGTTTACTCAAGGAATGTTAGGACTGACAATAAACCTTGCCCTCTTACCCTAGGGTTGTCACAGAACTAATACACATACTAATACAATACTAATTGCTCTAGTTTTTAAGCTTTCTCTTAATTTTTTATGCTTAATGTCTTGTGAATTCATATATTAAGAATATTCACATAGACATGTATGTATACAGTATGTGTTTTAAAGCAGGAATAATCTGTCACATTTGAGGTGAACTTCTAAACTGTGCTTGAAAAACACATGACCACTGAGAATTCTTTTTCAAAGCTGTAGCAGTTTACTCTGATTTAAGAGTAACAGTTCATGGAGAAGAAACTTTTAAAATAAATATTAGATGTGAGGAATTGATGGCTGGAGTAATTTTGTCACTGCAGAATATAGGAGATAAGAATAAATACATAGCAATTGTAGACAGAAATTAATCAGTTTATGTTAATAGGCATGCCTATAATTTAAGATATAGAGAAAAATAAGATGCAATTTCTTATTCTACAGAAAAAAGTTACAAAACATCATCTGTTTCAAAGTTTGTCTAGGGGGCTGGGATGCCAATTCAGTGGTTAAGAGCATTTACTGCTCTTGAAAAGGACACAGGTTTGGTTCCCAACACCTACGAGACTGACAGATGTCTGTAACTCTAGTTCCAAGGGATATGATGCCCTCTTCTGACCTCCATGGGCACCAGAATAAGAAGGAGTGTACACAAAAGGACACACAAGACATGAGAAAAATGAAAGAGATTGGGGTTGGCAGGAGAGGGCTTCTGGAAGTTCAGTAGAAATGGGCAATGAGGAGACAAGTGGGAGAAGAATCTATCAAAACACACTTCACTCCAAAATGGCAATTATACCTGATGCCTTGTATGTGAATTAGAACCAGAAACCATTTTTAGGAACTGTCTCCATGTAGCACGTTGACTTACCTGCGCACAGCAGATAAACACAACTGAGATTGTCAGTAAGAAGGCCGATGAGACAATGACATCCACAGATCGCTGAGGGCCTCGGCGCTAGCAAGGGGAAGGTGAAAACGCCTTTAAATATATTTACTAAACAGCAGATGACATCTATGCTTTCAGTTAATGTGTGATAGTCATAACTTATAATGCTGCAAACACACCTAACTCGCCAGATCAACCCTGTTAGTATTTCCTTATAATTTTACAACACTGTCGATGTGGTGCCTACACAGCACAGATTCATTAGTATAACCTCTTATCCAACACTAAAATCATTTATTCAACAATTGTTTCTTGAGCAATGGCCAAAACTAAGCACTGTGCTAGGTGCAGGAATACAGCAGGGAACAAAACTCGTAAAATCTCTCCCTTCACAGGACTAGCTAGAGAGTGACACACTAAACATGTGATAACTTCCACAGTGCTATGAAGGAAAACTCTCCACTGGAGTCAATGTCAGAGAAGCGAATTTACAAGTGTGTGCCTGAAGAGCTTCCTAAGGAAGTGATAGTTACATCCTCTACAGAACAAGGACATGGTGGCACACAGCACTGTCCTAGACAGAAAAGGTGGAAAGCAGGGGCTCCGTGTATTTACAGAACTAATGCAGTCCACAGGCTGGGAGAGGGAAGTGTCCTGGAGCAAGCCAAGAGCGGCAGGCAGAGGAAGAGCAATGCCTAGATCACAAGCAGCGGCCAGAGCATACAGTCCTCTTCTTTATCCAAGAATAGCAGAAATCCCACAAAGGTGTAAGAATCCTATGGTCAAATCTCAGATTTAAAATCTCTCTCATGGCAGGCTGAAGACAGTAATAGAGGGGAGAGACGTTAGTGCTGGAAAGCCAGCTAAGCAGCAGCCCTACTGGGCCAATACAGATGACTGATGACTTCAATTAGGGAGGTGGGCACGGAGAGGGAGATGTGAACAGATTTTAGATTTACTCTGGACGCAGAAAGGATGAGGTCAGTGAGAGACTGAATGCCAGAAAACAAGAGAAGTTGCAAGAATAAACATCCTGAACTTGACTGAATACTCCATATATAGTAAAACCCACTGCTATTTACAATAAAAATGAAATCTCCAGAAAAAAAGGGTCTCCTTAAAATTAATTCAAGTGTCTGCCTTTTCCTAGGGTCTAGAGTTTTCACACTTTATTTCCACAAACAGCAAGATTATTTAGAAGATCAAAGGGAGGAGCAGCATGTAACTGTACAGCTATGTACAGTTAGTTTAAAAGCAGTAGGTCTTGCTGGTTAGATTCCTCAAGATTGGTTTTTAAGTAGTGGGCTCCCTCTGCTGGTTTGTGATACTATTCTAGGAAGAAACAAAATCCTCAGCCCAGCCTTTGAGTGAGAAACTGTTGACTCTAACACTCACCACATACATATAGACAAGAAATTGGAACTACCGGGCAAGGCAGTACGCTCAGAGATCATGTATCAACAGCATCCTACCTTAAGATAGGAACGGAGAGATAGCCACATTTTTATATTCTGTACTTTCTTCAACCGGAAATGAGGAACCTCAGATTTCCGAGCTCTCCTTGCAGATGTCAAATGTCCAAAGAGTTTTGCAAAGAGTAATCGCTAAAAAAGATTAAGATGTATATTTTTGTATAAAAAACAATCGGCAATATATGAATTGTTATGACTTAATATAAAAGAGAAACAAAAATAATTACATCAAAGTGGTTACTTAAAATACTTAAAAAAATACTCTGAGTGCTATGGAAAGGGTAAACTAATATTCTTCATATCATACTCACTTGCTTATATGTTCTCTCTGCTACACACAGCAAAAAAAAGAAGATCCATACAAGAGATACACGAACCACAAAACTTATCAGGACCATAGAAAGAACCATGAAATCTTCGTTAGAGCCGAACGCAATCACATAAAGCTCTGAAGCAGAATGGACTGTGAGCTGCTCCAAGTCTGTCGCTTGTGACAGCCGGAAAACAAACGGGGTCAAGCCCAGGATTAGAGAGATGGCATTTCCAAATATCTGGTATCCTATGCCTGGTACGTGGTTGTTCACCTGAGAAAGCAGGGGCAGGAGAACAAGAGAAAGCATACGTAATTAAATTTAAAGTAAAACAAATTCCTAAGGAACTTTACTTTTTATAATAGGATTTATAATTTAATTTCTTTTAATACATTATAAAGCAAGCCTATTACACATTAATTATAAGATCTCCAATTCATTACTAGATATGAAAGGAAAATCTATCTTAGGTACTTAGAAATCTATGCATATTATTTTAAAAGTTAGAAATATCTACAAATATTAATATTAGAGTGTTGAGATCACATGCTAAATTAAACCCTATTCATTGGAGAAAAGATTCAGGAGCTAGCGATGGCCCAGCAGATCAAGATGCCCATTGCCGAAGCCTGACAGCCTGAGTATGACCCGGCACCACACAGGAAGGAGGAGCACTGTTCTCGACTTTAAGCAGAATACTGCGACACAAGCATCCTGGACCCAAAACTATTAAACAAAAATGTAATTTTAAAGTTAAAAATATTCAATAAGTCTTTAGCTTGTATCTTTCTTCTGAATTCATCATGCAAATAAATGCCTCCCTAATATCATTTAATAAATATAAATAAGAGAGAAGAAATTAAGTAGGAGGAGAAAAGATAAGGGGAATATAATAAAGTAAAAGATACTAAGTATGGGAAAAATAAAGTTTTAAATATGCTAGATTGGTAAAGTTGAATTATCATAGAGCTGACTTTTAAACTCACACGCTAAATCAATCAATCAGACTAAATTATCTTATAGCTCACAGTTTTTAAAACTACAATGTTCCTCCAGTTTCACATCCCCAAGCTCTTTGGTTGACAGGTTTTAATTGTCCACAGAGAGGACTGTAATATGGAATCTGCCAATCTCTAGATGCAGTTATTTTAATTCCTGTCCTACATAAAGTCCTGTCAAAATGACAAAAGTCCTATTAAAATAAAGGACCACAGAAATTTTAAACTCCAAATCAGATTATGTCCAGTAATCCAGAGAAATAAGGAAAAAAATGCTACTAAAAGAAAAAAATTTAATGGAAACTGAAACAAATTCCAAATCCATAGTGTTTGTACCAAATGTCAACCATGCAGTGTGACCACTGTATGCACTGTACTTCATGTCTAATCAAGGAAGCACAATACAGATTTCTTGCTTGAGTTTTAGATGCTAATAAATTCACACATACATACACACAGTAGTTTTAACAAATGATGTATACACACACACACACACACACACACACACACACACACTCACTCTTACCCATTGAAGAAAAAAGAAGAAAGGAGAAAAATGACATTGTGGTATCTATTCCAAGTCAACAAAAACACTAGCTATGTAAGCCTGGTGAACTGAGTATGATCCCCAGGACGCACTCAAAAGTGCAAGAACAGAACAGAATGCACAAAGCTGTAGTCTGTCTTCCACAAGAAAATTGTGACATATGCATACCACACACCCTACTGTCCCTTCAAATGATAGAAGGGTCTGTTGGCAAATCACTTTTTAGATGGGGTTAAAAGAAAACTAACAGACGGGCGTGGTGGCGCTCACCTTTAATCCCAGCACTCGGGAGGCAGAGGCAGGTGGATTTCTGAGTTCAAGGCCAGCCTGGTCTCCAAAGTGAGTTCCAGGACAGCCAGGGCACACAGAGAAACCCTGTCTTGAAAAACCAAAAAAAAAAAGAAAAGAAAAGAAAAGAAAAAAAAAGAAAACTAACAATTTTTCAATGTGGAAAAAAAAAAAAGAGAGGTACATAGGTTATTAACATTTATTTCATGTATCAATAGCCAATGAATTTACCCTTTACCCAGAGAGTGAAAATAGAGAACTCACTCTGTTCATTATCATCCCACTGATTTCAAGTACAGACATGTCTGCTTTCTTACAGTCGTTACCTTCCCACACTATAGCACTGATTTTTTCTAATCCTGGGTGGGAACTATGAAGCCAGGGCAAATGACTCTACAAAAAAAAAAAAGAATTGAACACATTATTGCATTTCACAAATCAAAGTTTTACAAAACTATATATAGCTATACTAAATAAAATTGGTAAATATATTCTTTATAAATTGAATACATTTATCTGTATATTAGTTATATTTGTGTACATATAATTTTAGCTACATAAAAACCTCAATTTAAAATTAGTTATAATTAAACAGATAACATAAGAATTACACAGTTACAAAAATGTAGAACTTACACTGGAGCCGGAATAGGACTATTTAGTTTACACTACAGCATTTCTAACTCACAATGCAAGGATTGATATATTTCCCACATTTGATATAAAGGATATGTTTGGCATTCACAGTGACCTAAGGAATACAATCAATAGATTGTTGACATATACTATTTCAAAATGTTTCCATGAAGTTAAGAAATATAATATTTCATAAGGGGAGATAAAGGTGAACTAATAGACGTCAATGAAGTTGTCTAAAAAGTCAATAATATATTAAAAAAGAGGTATATTTTATCTTTTCTAAATATTTTCATGGTATTTATATATTTCATGAACTAAGGGGCTTACCTGCTTTGAAATATTATGAAATATCACTTGAAGTAAGGGATATTTCATAACTTCTTAACAATATATGCTAGTTTAGAACAGAAATAATTTTGTTTCAAAATATATATCAAACTTTCTCTGAAAACTTAATAATGAATTCTTCAATCTACTAGAATCAAAATGCCCTAGGAGTGGCTTTGAGGGAGGGTGCCCATTTAGTATGCAATGCA
This sequence comes from Mus minutoides, assembly GCA_902729485.2. Classification (NCBI taxonomy): domain Eukaryota; kingdom Metazoa; phylum Chordata; class Mammalia; order Rodentia; family Muridae; genus Mus; species Mus minutoides. The sequence goes on along the minus strand of LR750705.1, from coordinate 125,461 downwards.
CGAGGCCCTGAGGTCAGTCCTGGTGCTTCAAATGTATACGTTGATCAAAAACCTGAAACACAGGAGTGTCCCAGAGGCTTAGCTAATGTAAGTAATTTTTTACACATGTATGGTTGTCTCCTAGGTGACTCCAGATCCTGTCAGGTTGATAATAAAGCTAGCCAGCACAGAACAGTAAGTCTAGGCGGCAACAGACTTTAACTAAGTAATAATAGATTTCCAGTCTCATTGTGTAACAGAAATTACAGGCCTGCTCAATTACACAAAGAATATGTTTATACAATGGAGGTCAATCTAGAGACAGAATAAGAAGTCAACTTCTTTGCTGTCCTCAAAGAACTTCTTCCAAGTCACTTTTCAAACATTTGACTTCATTTTCTTACAGCCAAATGCCAAGAGAACTGGCCAATTTAGATATTCAAAAGAACCATGTATCTCTCAATGTATTTGTGTTTTGTCAAACATACACTTAAAAACCCTTGTTTAGCTGGGCGTGGTGGCGCACGCCTTTAATCCCAGCACTCGGGAGGCAGAGGCAGGCGGATTTCTGAGTTCGAGGCCAGCCTGGTCTACAAAGTGAGTTCCAGGACAGCCAAGGCTATACAGAGAAACCCTGTTTCGAAAAACCAAAAAAAAAAAAAAAAAAAACCCTTGTTTAAACATACACAGGATACAGAGAGCATCATGACATGAGAAATCCTATCCTAAAGGGCTCAGCAGAAAGGCAAGAGCAAGGAGCTACTAAACGTTTGTGACGACACAGCTGTGACAGATGTGCTGAGCAGCGCACAGTTAGCATGGGTCATGTGTGGCCTGTGCAGGCTGCACACACTGAAGATATAGGTTTTCAAGCTGAATCGTCCTTCTTCCCAGATCTCCAGTGCTTTGCTTTCATCTTCATTCAAAAGGAAAACCCTAAATTGCAATGATGTCATGTTTTATTCCAAATACATTCACTATGACAACTGCTTTACTCGGTGGTTCCAAATACGGGAATGTAGTCATTAAAATCTGGCTATACCTACTAGAAAATAGTATCACCTGAATATGGCTTTTTATTTCATTATAGACCCAGCCATAATTAGCAGAAAAAAATCCTTTTCTATGAAATATTTGCTACTATTTACAAACATAACAAAAATATGTATTTGGCAATATTTTGAAAAGAATATGCCAATCTAACTGTTCAGGGTAAACAGAAAATGGTCTTGTAAACCTAACCCAGACCTACAGCCAGACAAGAAAACAATCTGGTAGTTTTTTCTTTAAAGGAAACCAATTTCAACTGCCTGATAAATACTGAAAAACATGAACCTTCTGGAAACTTGAAAATATGAAAGTGTGTAAAAAAAGAGTCTTTATTCTAAAACCAATAATTAATATGCAGAGTAGTGGGCTGAGAGGTTTTTGGTATTTTTTTTGTTTTTTGTAGTCTAATAGAAAAACAGAAGGATGGCATTAAATGAATAGGCTAAATTATTAAATGTTTTCATAAATAACTTAGGAAAGTCCTAAGTGCTATGTATTTTTCAGGTAGTATTTACTTAATACATACTGTGTACCAAGGAGTCAGTGAGACAAAAATACAATGGTCACAGAGCCCACACATCTACTGTTTATGGAGTTACAGGGATAGCGGCTCAAAGGCATTTACAACTAGCTCCATCCAATCTATTTGTAAAATTCAGTGGTGGGGTAAGTGTGCACATGCCTCACCCACATCACAGTCTAGTGGACTGTTCTCTACTGTTTTCCTTGCTTCAGATCCAGGGGCCCTTAGGTATTCCCGTAGCCACACCCTGAATCGTTTCACCTCTGAAATGAGTCAGTATTAGCAACCTCCCATCTGACCAGGTCTCTGAAACCTTCAGTTGATGCACTTGTTCCCTTAAACACAGTAGTCATTCTTCCATTTATCAGTTCTGTCTTGGCCGATCTGCCATCTGGATTCCCACAGAAACAGTATTCACATACCCCTTCCTCTGGTTTTTCTCCCTTATTGGTAGACCGAGCAAACCTGGGTCTCAGAGGGCAGAAGCCAGCGGGGTTTTACTGCCTGCCTGGTGGATAGCTCCTCCCCGCTACCCCAGAGCTTGTGGCTGTCCCTGCCAGGACCTGTGCATGTTCTTCTTTCACAGTTCTTTCCATCTCCCCATCCTAGCTTCCTCACAGGCCCCTTCCGGTGCCGCACAGCTCTCAGGTTCCCACCTCTCCCGTGAACTACCTTAGCTTCCCCAGCAGGCACGCAGCGCTTCTCAGCCACCCCACTCCTTCAGACTCTCCCCACCTTGCAGGGAGCTTGCTTCCCGGGAACCTGGCATCTGGCAGTGGGTCTGAAGCCAAAACCAGTGGCATATTTTTAAAGTAAAACACTTCATTCAGGTACTCAGGCAGCTGGCTTTACCAAGTTTACCTTTCTTCTCAACTTACTGAAGTAAAACATTTTAAGTAAAGTTGAAAATTATTTTGAATACTTTTATTTTGTTAGTCACCAAGTTCTACAACTGTAAATTCCATGCTTATTCTCCCTTCATGTTATTACACCAACCACATATGCTTATGTATGAATATATAAATGGTAAAATTACATAGTTATTCAAATTACTTTCACTCAAAAAACAAAACAAAACAAAACAAAAGAAAACAAATTTATACTTCAACTTATAATTGAAAACTTATGTTCCCCAAACTGCCTTGTGCTGCCATGCGGCTAAGTTTACTGTCATTGTTATGGACTGTTTATGACAAGCTCTGACTATGTCTGTGCTGCCCAGCCCTGCAGCAGAAGGCCCAGCAGGAAGAGGCCCAGGGAAGGCTTGCTGACGGACGCTGCCTCACAGGCTAGCTGTCATAAGGTCTGCCACGCCAGGAAGGCATGACTCCAGGAATGTCCTGGTGTGTGGCACTAATAGGGAGGCAGAACAGGGGAAATGTCAACGCTGGGCTGGCTTTGTCTGTCCTGTTTATGAAGTCATTCTCTCCTCTGATTAAGGGGCACCAAATACCTAAAGGTGTGTTTCCTGGGTGACTCTAAATCCTGCGAAGTTTATAATGAAGAATAGTCATCACAGCTATGCTATCTTCACTTACTGTTTTCTTTCCTTTTTGGTTTTTTGAGACAGAGTTTCTCTATGTACTCTGGAACTCACTATGTAGACCAGGCTGTCCTTGAACTTACGGAGATCCACCTGACTATGACTCCCAAGTGCTGGGATTAAAGACTTTTTTTTGCCGCTCCTACATCCCGGTTTAATTTTTACTATCACATACAGTGTGATATACATTTACTTTTCCTGTGTCCATCATGTAAATGTCACTGAAGTTGGATGAGAGGGGATTAGCTTATGTGCACCTTCACACTTAACTAGATAATAGCAAGCTACTCCAAAACAATTGTGCAAATCTATATCAACACACTGCTTAATGATTTCCTTTTCAAAATCTTGTCAGTACTGATAATTTCTAAAAATTATTTATTTGTTTATTCAAAACAGGGCCTCTCTATTATATAGCTTTGGATGTTCCGGGACTCATTCTGTAGACCAGGCTGGCCTAGTACTAACAGTGCACCACCACGCCTGTACTCTTCAATGTGTTGAATCTGACTCTCATTAGTGGTGTCTCCTTGCTCTGAATTGTAGTTGCCTGAGCACTAACAAAACTGCCCATATTAACATACTCCTTATCTCCACGGTAACCATAAGCTACTTCTTCAGATCCTTTTGTTTATTGTTCTATTGAGTCCACTCCCTCCCCTCTTCTCTCCTTCCCTCTTCTCTCTCCTATTCCCTTTCTCCCACTCTCTGAATTCCCACCTCCCGCCCACTCCTTCTCTCTCTCTTTTTTGAGGCAGTATCTCACCAGGTAACCTGTCTTTGTAGATCAGGGTGGTATCCAGCCAGTAGAGAGGCACTTGCCTCTGCCACCTGAGTAAGTGCTAGCGTTAAAGGCACAGATCACCACAGCCAGCGTCATTTGACTATTAACTGAAATAACAAAGATGACTATTCTATATTCCTTGTAAATGTTTTAGACTTTTTCCCTTTACACTTAGAAATTATGTGCAATAAATGTTAATGTGTGAATGATCATTTAACCACCATCTGACGCCCTTATCTTCTTTTCTACTGAGTACTAATGCTATTATGTCACACATTAGGGATCCCTAAGAGCACAAATCTGTGTCTGGATTTTTCTTGGTCTGTTTCCATTGGTCGGTTTATGCATCCACACAAAACTATCCTACTATCACTTTAAACTAAGAGTTTCTATCTGTAGGGAAAGTTTTTCTACTGTTATTTAAAATTTCGTTTTGTTTTAAAGACAGGATCTCACTTGGATACCCACCTGCCTCTGTCTTTCAACTTTGGGGATTAAAGGCATGTGTGCCAAACACTCAACAAATTTTTGCTATCTTTAACATTTCATTCCTTGATATAAACTTTAACTAGTTCAAATACATCCCAAACTGGCAGACAAATGAACAAAAAAGGCTGCTATAATTGTTAATAAACAGGACAATGAACACCTTCACCTGGTGCCTGCTTTTAATAAAAATATTTCCTAGAATTAGGTTCAGATCTTACTATCTACAGTGCAAAGATTTGGGGGGGAGTGCAGGGTACCAAGAAAGTGACCATGCTGACAACCTAACCTGGGACCACTGGCTATCTGAACTACACAAAATGAGTACTAGGTAGGCCATACAGACTGTAGAATATGTCACAGCTAAGGTTCTTAAGTAACTACTCTTAATCAGATTAAGGAAATTGTCTTCTATCTCTAGTTTGTTTGTTTGTTTGTTTTTCTTGCTAACATTTGATAAGAAGTTAGCTAAAAGAAAGTAAGTGAAAAGGGTAAGGACTTGTGTATGTGTGTAGGGGTGGGCCTGTGCATAGGAGGGAGTGCACATGCACTTACCTATGCAGAGGTCAGAGGTCAACCTCAGGTGCTAACTAGCTTACTTTAAGAAAACGGGTCTCTTACTTGCTCTAAGCTTGCCCAGTAGGCTGGTCAGCCTCAGCACCATACCCAGCTTCTTTTTCTTATTCAAGACTCTGAGTACAGTGAGAAAGATTTACAAAGATGGGGGGTTCTGTTAAAGGTAGGGCAGTGATGGACATTACAGGATTCAATACAGTATCTGACTCAACCGTAGTTTTAACACCTTAAATGTGATTAGTCTAAAATGAGGTGTACATTAAGGGTTAAGACTAAAGTTTGTAGGCTTATGTCATATATACCATTTCTATTTTCACATTAATTATATAGTAAAGGAATAATATGCTGAACATATTTGGTTAAGTAAAGATATTGGAATTCCACCTTTTAAAACTGTTTTTAATGAGGCTAATGGAAACTTACATACATGACTCACTACATTCCTACTGGATAATGTGACTATGGGTTCTAAGTAATACAAATTTGACACTACTCTGGGGACATCGAATTTTGAATCATAATCTGAAAGGCAGGCCAAGGTATGCATGAATCTGAGTAAGACAGAAAGACGAGTGCATCAAAACCACAGATCTGATTCACAGAACGCCATCTACTAACTCAGGAACGTATGTGTGAAAGATGGGAGACATAACCACAATATAAACACTGAGACTCAAGTATCCTACTGAAGCTAGACACAGGCCACCATATTAAAATGAAAAGCCCTTATAGGTATTAATTCAATTCAATGTAAATGCTTTTGTCACCTCTTGTAACATCTGTACATACATTCAAAGGAGATGGTCTGACAAGTCCAACCATCCAACACTGTAAACTGACCTGATGAAAAGGGTCGTCTCTATATTCTTTTTTCACACATGGATTTATCTGAGGATTTCCCACATCTGTCTCACTGGTACAAGATGAACGGCATTCTGCACAATGTAACAAGTCTTCCCATAATACATCTTCAGTTTCAGATTCTGGCCTTGTACTCTCAGAATCCTGTCTGGAACTTGAACAGCGAGAGCTGCAACTAGTACCCGATTTAGGGGCATCCTGAAATCAAGATATTCTTTGACATTAATACAATTTATGTATTCTTTCCAACTCAAAGGATTTTATCAGAACCATATATTGTTACAACATCATCCTGTCACAGGACAGCAGAAGAGACAGCAGAACAATGCAGTACAGATTGATCTTTAGGACTCACAAAATGATGCCCTCTGGTTTTATATTTCAGATCGGATGTTACTCTGCTGCAAAAGGTTATGCCATTTTCTCTTAAAATTTATAGGAAGCTCTGAATTCAAGTAGACAGAAAGTTCATATGGTATAGATCTTTTCCTACTTAACCCAAGGGCCTCCAGTGCTCTACCATGAAGCAATGCAAATGTCTACCAATGTAGTTCCAGCTGGCTTTGGGTATGCAATACAGCCCAGGTTAGCTTCAGAAATACAATTTACCTGCCTATACTTCATGAGTACCAGGATTAGAGATGTGTGCCAGCAAGCTTGACTTATTCAATGGAGCTATTTTGCATATATATGCAAATATATATATATATATATATATATATATATATATTTGCAAAAATAGATTTCATCATTTTACCACCTTTCTCGAAGCTTAAACATGGCAATCAAAACCAAGAAGACAATCCTTATCTTGTGTTTTCAAGATAATCTATGGCACACAAGTAGAAAACTAAATTGCACATGTAAAAAAAACCTAAAAAAGACACTTTTCATAGTTTGTTACAGTGTTTTATACCACTGGTACTGTTCTCTCAAGACCTAGCATCTAGAGGCTCCAAAAACCTGGGTCATCTTCAGATTTGGTATATATCCAAAATGTCACCCAAGTAATTTTTTTGAGTGTTCTTTTCTTTTTCTCTTCTTCCTGCCCACCCCCTTTCTCTTTCTCTAAATGAGACAGGGTCTCATATCTCCCAAGCTGGACTCGAACTCTTATCCCCCTCTTGTCTTAGCCTCCCAAGTGCTAGTATTACCATGTCCAGAAACAGGCATTTTCTATTGACTGATTTTTTTTTTTTTTTTAGTTATTTATTATTATATCTAAGTACGCTGTAGCTGTCTTCAGCCGCACCAGAAGAGGGCGTCATATCTCTTACAGATGGTTGTGAGCCACCATGTGGTTGCTGGGATTTGAACACAGGACCTTCGGAAGAGCATTCAGTGCTCTTAACCACTAAGCCATCTCTCCAGCCCCTATTGACTGATTTTTATCCTTATTTTTGGTTTATAAAATAAACATGAGTAAAACTGATTTAATGTAAAACATAGTTTACTGAATAAAGATAAAGGTTACCCTTATAGCCAGGTCAAATTTTAGATCTGTTATCTGTTAACATCTGCCTCTAAGGACTGTTAATTTGACTATTAAAAAAAAAAATTATGGCCTGTAAAGATGGCTCAACAGTTAAATGCCCTTCCAGAGGGCTTGGGTTCAAGTCTCTGCACCCTCATAAAGTGTCATATAGTTTGGGACCTATAGTTCTGGTTCCAAAATACCTGATGTCCCTTTCTGGCCTCCACAGGCATACAAGTGGTTACAGGTTTATACACTCGGGGAAAATACCCATACACATAAAATAAACATTAAAAGCGAGACACTGTTATTCATACCTTTGTAAAATGCAGAATGGCTCACACCTGAAAGCCCTCTCCTTCTTTATAGACTAACTTTCATAAAATAAAACTGCCACAATCCACAATCTTCCAACCACAATCCTCCACCATGGCTTCCCAAAGTTCCTTGATCAAGTTCAAATTCCATTAACCAGCATGCTCTGTGTGCACAGCCTTTTCTCTAACGAACCTGGACTGCTCTCTGGCTTCAATCACAACTGTCTTTGCTACTCTGCCCTTGACTACTTTCTTACACCATAGCATTGATCCTGCATTTCTTTATAAAGATGTGGATAATTGACTATTACACTTTATATACTTTAATGCCTTCTATCTAGACAAATTACATCATCACTGAAGTGAGTTATAGTCATAGGACTTTTTTTTCATTTACTTTCTAGATCAATAATTCTTTCTTAGCTGTTCATGCAATAGTCTCACATACTTGATTTTCAAAAGACAGAAATAAACACTACTTTTTGCGTGTTTATTATCCTTACTATAAATAATAAAATACTTTGAATGAAATGCAATATTTATGACTTTTAAGTGCAGATCCACTATTAATGGATATTAATATACTGATACCCATTTGTGGAAAGGAAGATGAATAAGAGGCAACTTGTTTTAAAGAAATGAACAGGAAAATGAACTTAACATAGCAGCAGAAACTACCTGCTGGCTGGCTTTCACAGCGCCATAAAGTAATATGTAGTCGGCTACAGGAGAAAAGACATGAAGACCTTACCCAAGTGCTAAACCATACAGGTCCACAATGCATGATGGTCCAATAGTGGCATAGCTGTTCCAGGAGTAAGCAACTGCTCTGAGCTTCCACAAAGAGGGAGTCACGCTTGCTACTATAAAACTGGTCAAAAGCCCATGGTTTAGGAGGTTACAGGCCCCTGGGGAAAATCTACTACTGCTCTTTTGCTAAATGTTTATATTGTTAAATGGCTTTCTAAGTATTTATGTTTATACTCATACATTAGTGTGGCTCTGAGCCCCGGCCAAAGAAGAGTTTTATAATAGACAGCAGTGAATACAGAGACCCCCATTAGTCCAATGCTAAGAATACATACTGCTGAATGCGCACTCCTAAATGGAGCATCTACGTCACCCCCCAACCTCCAGGCTGGGGAAGATCACAGACAAGGATGCAAAAACCCTGTGAGGGCTGGAGAGCTCAGGAGAGGGCTATGACACTGTCACCTAGCATGGCCTGGCTGTTGCACTCACGAGCTCAAAGGCAGCTCTGGTTCACCTTTACAGTAGATGCTAAGTCCGCACTGCTGCACAGGTCGGGGAGGAGCTGGAGGCCCCAACACCAGTTAAGGACTGCGAGGAAAGGGAAAAGCCAGCTTCTCCCACGCTGTAGCCCCCACGGGAGCCATGCTCCAGGGCAGGACCCAGATGGGGACGGACAATAATAATTACACGTTCTAAGGCGCTTTCTGTTTGTCTTGTTCTTCTTGTTTTGTTTTTTAAGGGACATGAAAAGAGTCTAGGCGGGAGAAAGAAAACAGGGGGAGTGGATATGATAAAGATATATATGGATATGAAATTGTTGGAATAAACACGCATTTTTTTTTTAAATTGCACAATGTAAAATATAGAAAGTCAGGGCAAAACTGGTCTGTCTTTTAAAAATATTCCCAAAGAATTTCAGATAAATAAATATCACCGAAAGTACCAAGAGCCTGAGCAGTTTTCATTTAAAGAGTTTCTTTCTTTTTTCTTTTTCTTTTGTTTTTTCTTTTGAGTTTTTGTCTTTTGGTTTTGTTTTTGGGTTTTTTTTTTTTTTGTTTTTTTTTTTTTTGAGACAGGGTTCTCTGTATAGCCCTGGCTGTCCTGGAACTCACTCTGTAGACCAGGCTGGCCTCGAACTCAGAGATCCACCTGCCTCTGCCTCCCAAGTGCTAGGATTAAAGGCGTGTGCCCAGGATGGCCTTGAACTCAGAGAGATGTGCCTGACTCTCTCTCTCCTGAGCGCTGAGATTAAAGGCACGCACCACCTAGCCCAGCTATTATGAAAGTTTCACTAAGTAACAGGGCACAGAAAGTGTTTTCAGTAATTTATAACGTTAAGTTGCTTCCTTACAGTTCTCAAAACCTTATTTCAATCATATGAGTGTTTTGCCTGCATGTATGTCTGTGCACTATGTGCACGTCTGCTGGACACAGGTCAAATCCCCCAGAGCTAGAGTTATGGATGGTTGCGAGTCACCATGTGGCAATTAGAAATCAAACTTGGGCTCTTGAGGAAAATAGCCAGTGTTCTAACTGCTGAGCCAGCCCTCCAACCCAGTTCAAATATTTAATAAAGATAGTTTATTATCAAATATTAAGTTTTGATATAGATGTTCTAGTCATATATTGAAATAAATTGACAAACTAAGAGGTATTATTTTTTAATTAAAACTAATGGGTAGGGAAAAACCTAGTAAGTGGGTTTATGAGTACGGAAGCATTTATTTTATTTTATTTTTTTATTAGATATTTTCTTCATTTACATTTGAGGTGCTATCCCATAAGTCCCCTCTACCCTCCCCCCACCCTGCTGTCCTACCCACCCACTCCCACTACTTGGCCCTGGCATTCCCCTGTACTGGGACATATAAACATTGCTAGACCAAGGGCCTTTCTTCCCCAATAATGGCCAACTAGGCCATCTTCTAATACATATGCAGCTAGAGACATGAGCTCTGGGGGTTCTGATTAGTTCATATTGTTGTTCCATCTATAGGGTTGCAGACCCCTACAGCTCTTGGGTACTCTCTCTAGCTCCTACATTGGGGACCCTGTGTTCCGCCCTATAGATGACTGTGAGCATGTAAGGAAGCATTTATGATTCTGTGTTCTATCAAAAATATTTTACAATTATTACATTACAGATATAAATTCCAAAATAATTACCTACAGTGTTTACATTTAAAACCAAATTTATTTAACAACTGTTTAGTCTAAAAATAAGAAATATCTTAATTAAACAAACAAGCAAACCAGTCCAATCTAACCCTGGCTATTGAGAACAGTTTTATCCACTAAGATACAGATGCATAAACTGGGCCTCAAAAAAGTTTGGGAAAAAAAAAAAAGTCATTTAAATAGTCTGATTCCAAACCCATGGGTTCTGTAGTAAGATCTCCATCACATGCTTTCTTCATTTGATGAGAATCTAATCTACTCTAGTAAACAGACAAAATTGGCAGACTAGAGCAAACAAGACGTAAAGAGTCCACTCTCTAGGATACATTCTGCCTTCTAGTTCATCAAGGAATTATCCACCTGTCTCTTCTTAAACAGGAGAGCATGCTGGAGCCGGCACACACAGTGCACAGTGAACAAATGCAAAGGCCAGGGAGGGAAGGAGTGACAGTAGGGTCTCCACACTCTCTCAGGTAGAGACCTGCACATAGAGTGACAGGGTCCCCACACTCCCTCAGGTACTGACACACTTATTTCTCCAACATTGAAATAACTTCTCTCTTTTAATCGTTGAAACTATTTTATAACGGAAAGTAAATTCAAAATATTTTCTTTTGACTTCTGGGTCACCTGAAAAGACCATCATATCTCTGATAGATTTACTGTCATTTTGTATATTTCCTACAATAAACAGGAACTACAATCCAGTAATTTCTTCAAGAAAAGTGTTGTTTGGTTTTTTTTTATTTTGTGTGAATTTTCTACTAATGTAGTTAACTGCACAAGGTAATAAAAAATACTTTTGCTTTTGTTTTTTGTTTTTTGTGTAGCCCTGGCTGTCCTGGAACTCACTCTGTAGACCAGGCTGGCCTTGAACTCAGAAATCTGCCTGCCTCTGCCTCCCAAGTGCTGGGATTAAAGGCGTGCACCACGACTGCCCAGCAATAATAAATACATTAATCATTCTGTGTTTAAGTCTACCCAAATAATTGTCTGAGGGGAGGAAGGCTTATTTAAAAAAAAAAAACAAAACCACCAAAGTAATTTGGAGTTTGGTATTTGAAGAGTCCAGTAATTATAAATAAATGTGCAAACAATTCTACACATCTGCCTCAACTGCTGCTTCTAGAGCAGCGGTTCTCAGCCTTCCTCACACTGCAACCGTTTAACACATACAGTTCCCCATGCTGGAGTGACCTCTACCATAGAATTATCATGCTGCCACTTCATAACCATAACGTTGCTGCTGTTACAAATTGTAGTATAAATATCTGATATGCAGGATATCTAATATGAACCCCCAAACAGGTCACAGCCTACAGATCCAGATCTTCTGCTCTAAAGGTCTTGCTCTCCTTTAGAACACAGCCTTTAAAGTTGGCTCTGTTTCTAAGGTAAATCTGAGGGCGGTGAACGCAACTGTTTAAACCTCATTTATTTTAAAGCCTTTACTTTCAATGTATATGTAATGTTTACTATCAATGTTAAATAAGTTAAAATGTTCCTTTTTTAAAAGATTTATTTTTATTTTATGTGTATGAATGCTTTCCCTGCATGTATATGTATGTACGTTGTACACTCCCGAGAAGTTCAGAAGAGGTCAGATCCCTGAACTGGAGTCGGGATGGTTGTGAGCCATCCCGTGAGGGCTGTGAACTGAATCCAGGTTCTCTGCAAGAGCAACCAGTGCTCTTACTGTAGAGCCATCTCGCCAGTTCCAGTTAAAATGTTTCCTACGCAATATTTATTTAAAAGCTAAATTTAGAAGAATCATATCCTGCTCTTCAGGAATTCTAGTAATTAAAATTTGCTCTGCAAAGAGCAAAGATCACAGAAGCCAAACTCCCTCTCCAAAGTCAAATAACTATGTAGGAGACACGTCAAATGGCCCTCCATCTTGTTTCCAGTGCCAATAAACTTCTAACTGCATAAAGTAAGATTTTGATGTCCTAGACTTAGTTATTTGGTTTAAAAGCAGGATGTGGGGGACAAAGCAGTGTACTGTCTTAGTGTGTAAGGCAGTCCTTGAGGGAAAGACAACCAAAGCCCAAGGAGACACTAAGAGAGAACCATGGGAAAGAAGCTGCCCTAGCAGGCTGAAGAGACTCATATTCTACCCCAGGATAAAACTTCATTTTTTTTTTTTTTTCAGAAATACAACTCAGAATCATCCAGAAAAAGAAAATTTGTATATTTTGAAAAGACTAAGGGTGATATGAGTTGACAAGAGGTGACACAGGCACATCTTTGGGAAGTAAACACTAAATAAAATGACATTGTTTTTCTGTCTAAATTGTTTTAAATCTAGAGGTGTCAGTAAGTTGGGAAAGGTCTGAGAAAACCAGTAAGCAAAGAAATAAATTTATAAAAAGGAAAAACTGAAATCAAAGAAGAAAATTACTAAATGTTGTAATATGGAGAAATTAGGAAGCGGCAGTAGCTTCATGAGAGAAATCACCTGGAAAGTGACTTCACTATAAAGGACTGTGAAAGGACCGACACGGGAGCTGGCAGACTGACTCAGCTGGTAAGGTCACTCTGCAGCAAGCCCGACAACATCTTGACAACCTGAGCTAGATCCCTGAAACTCACCTGGGAAAGATGAACTACCACAAGTTGTTCTCTGACCTCCACATGTACAAAACAGGCACCACTCCTAAACTAGTCAACAAGGAAACAGATCTAACAGTAAAGAAGCACCCAAGTGAATGACTCTTCATAGATACTGCAGAAAATGAATCTGTATGAATGGCTATTGATCAATGGATCAATGCTACATTATCCATCAAGACTGTAAAACAAAGCTGGTGTGGTGGCCCACCTTCAATCTCAGTATTCAGAAGGCAGAGAACAGGTGAATCTGGATTAGAGCTGGCCTGATCTCCATGAAAAGTTCCCGGATAGTTAACAGAACATAGTGAGATTATTTCTCTAATAATAGTAATTAATAATAATGTAAAACAATAATATATTAATAATGGTGGGAAATATTTCAATAATAACACTCAATAAAATTGAATAATATAACACAGGTATATGTGCATTTAAGTAAGGTCAAATTGTATACCTCATTTGCATAATGCTTTTTATAATGGTGTGGCTTTCTATTTCGAAGACCGCTTTCAGAAGTTCTGTCCACGTGACCACGCAATGGGTATCCTGTTTCGGGACCCTCCTCACTGGATACTTCATCAGAGACATTTGTTATCTTTCTTTGGGTATCCTAGTTGGGAATAGACAAAGAAAACTGTAAGTGACATCTGACTGATATTTTAGCTTTAAAATAACAATCTTTAAAAATTATACAAATAAATATATACCTCTATACCGTCAAAGTATCTTCAAATGCCACCAAGAAACTGATTAAGACTACCTGATTTTCAGCAAAAATGTCTTAAAGTTAGTAATTATACTCTCCAATATACATTTTCTTTTTAAAAGTAATTAGAGTAATTTATCAAATACTATTCTGTAACATTTTGTTCAGAAAAGAATCTGAAACATCTTACAGAAATAAGAAATATGAACAACACACAAATATAATAGACTATTTGAAAGAAGCTGAAAGATCTGAGAAAAGTATTATAAATATTTTATCAAACTAAAATGGTCATCAATTATAAGATCCATCACTGATTTAGTAATAGTTATGAGACAAGAAATGAATAGTTGAATGTGTGTGCATTTCTCACATATTTTGTTTAGATGAACTGTAGGAGACCTATATTTTAGATATTGTGAAACTGATCAAGAGGTGTAAGCTCTACTGACAGTTTTTGCCTATACCTCAGTAGGTAATACGTACCTAAAAATGTATGTGTGAAAGATATGACGTGTTTTGTTCCTAGAATCAGACAGCTACTGCTTGAGTATTAAATTACAGCCAGACTAAAGTGCAGACTTGTGACTTATAGCTGATGTTACAAAATGTAAGTACATGCACTATTAAGTTTTCAGAAAATCTTTTCATCTCCTTCAATACAAGAATGCCCATGCTCATATTCCTAAATGGAACATCTTTTAACTTGACCACATTTTTGAAAATTAGTAAGCACAGTACTGTTTCCTTTCAGCATTTCATATACACTTGCTTTTGGTTATGCCCCTCTGCTCCAGCCTTCAGCTCTCTGTCCTGTGCTACACTTCTCTGCTCCAGCCTTCAGCTCTCTGTCCTATGCTACACTTGCTTTTGGTGATGCCCCTCTGCTCCAGCCTTCAGCTCTCTGTCCTGTGCTACACTTCTCTGCTCCAGCCTTCAGCTCTCTGTCCTATGCTACACTTGCTTTTGGTGATGCCCCTCTGCTCCAGCCTTCAGCTCTCTGTCCTATGCTTTGCTTGTTCCCTTCCTCCTGCCCGTCCACATGTCACAGTGTGTATCTGCCCGTCCACATGTCACAGTGTGTATCTCACCCCCTCCATTAAGGTTTGTTTTCCCTCTCATGCGGCACTTTCTACCCTGGGTCACTCCTACATAAATGTACAAATATACAAATTAGATCCTAGCATTCCCACAAGAGGATAAATGCAACTGGAAACACAGATAATAAATAGATTAAAAAATAGGTAAAAATAAGACATGCAGCATTTGTCTTTTTGAGCCTGGTTTACATTACTTAATACTGTTCCAGTTCTACCCAATTTCCTGCAAACTTATCTTTTCTTCACTTCTGAATAAAATTCCAAGTTCTACCCAATTTCCTGCAAACTTATCTTTTCTTCACTTCTGAATAAAATTCCAAGTTCTACCCAATTTCCTGCAAACTTATCTTTTCTTCACTTCTGAATAAAATTCCAGTGTACACACACACACACACACACACACACACACACACACACACACACACACACATATACACGGACCACATTGTCATTATTCACTCATCTGTTGATGGATATCTAGACTAAATTCATGTCCTTCTCATTATGAACAGAACAGTAACAGTCTCTCTGCAAGATACAGAGTCCTTTCAGTATATGCTGAGTAGCAGAATAGCTAACATGGTAATTCTGTTTTTGGTTTTTTGATGAACTTCCACACTGCTTTTCATAATGGCTGCCCTAGTTTTGACTCTCACCAGAAGGGAGTTTCATCTTTCCTCATATTCTTATTTCTTTTCTTGATATCCAGTGTTGGCTGGCAATAAGTACAATTTTTAAAGCATCCATAATGGCTATGAATATTAGATACTTTTAGAACTATTTTTGGATTGCTATTTTTACTTCTCCTTTGAGAACTTTCTATTCATTTCTTTGGTCCACTGGATGATAGACTGGTAGTTTCGGGTTGGTTTTTTTTGGGGGGGGGGTAAGGACAGATTTTTGCAGTATTTTATGTATTCCAGATAGTAACCAGTTACCTAAAGTATATCTGGCAAACAACTTCTATTCTACAGGCTCTCTGTTCACTCAGCTTTTACCGTGCAGATGCTCTTTAATTATATATGTTCTATTTGTTAAATCTCAGAGTGATCTCCTGAGCTTCTTGGGTTCTAGTAAAAAAAAAAAATTCTCGCCTATACCTTTTTTCTGTATTTTCCCCTGGTAGTTTCAGTTTTTCATGGTTTAAGATCTTTGATCCACTTTTGTTGTGGATGGGCCTGGTGCTGTTTGTATGTTGATGTTAATTTTGCTCTCCTGGGAGGGGTTTCAGACAAGGAGTGAGTCATACTCAGGTGACTTCTTGTGAACCAATCCCCTAATGAATAAAGGAGCCAATCACTGAGCGAGTAGGCGGGACTTCCAGGGTGTACAGAGGAGAGAGTTAGGCCTTCTTTTTGGACAGGGATAGCTGAGGTCAAGATGTAGCACTAGTGTCTCCCTGTCCCTGGATCCATGAGGATTCACCACCGGAGGATTTAGATTTAATAAGGCTTGCAAGTTAGGATTTTAGTTGTACTCAGCAATTGAGTTATTGTTTCTGAACAAAGTGCGTGTTGCATTTTCCTTCACGCAGCAGCTTGTCTGGGTTCATGAGAGAAGGATACAGGGTAAAGCATGGGTTTGCCTGAGGTGCTCCACAGAGGTCCTGGGTGTTGTGATGCTCGGGGTTGGCGCGTGGTAACGACCGCTTGTGGGAACCTAGAGAGCTGGTGGAGAGACTGTGGAGCTCTGAGTCAGAGTCTCCACGAGATAAAAATAGGTCTGCAATTACCCGCCAGGGCATGGAAGGCCAGGCCGTTGGGGCAGAGTTGGGGCCCAAGCGCCTTTTTAATATTTCCCACAACACACTTTGAGCTGACTTTTGAGCAGGATGAAAGATATAGATCAAATTTAATTCTTCTAAATGTGAACACGCAGTTTTGCTAGAAGCACTTGTTGAAAAGGTTGTGTCCGAGGCTGGTGAGATGACTGAAGTTAAGAGTACTTGCTGCTCTTGGAGAAGACCCAGGTTCATCTTCCAGCACCATCATAGTGGCTCACAACATCGGTAACTCGGGAAGCTAATGCTTTCTCCTGACCTCTCAGAGCACCAGGCACATACATGGTACACACACACACACACACACACACACACACACACGCACAGAAGCAAATAAATTATAACACAATATAAATGAAACTACACATAACATTTAAAACTGTAAACTGTTTAATGAGGGCCTAGAGCTGTGCAGATTTGTTCCTTGGGTTTCTACCACGTCCCATCGACCCTCATGACTACCTATATAGAAGCAGCATGCTGGCTTTTCCACTATGGCTGTGTGGTATAGTTTGAGGTCAGGTAACACGAGGCCCACAGCAATATTGCTCTGCTTAGAACTGCTTTGGCTACCCATGTTCTTTTGCATTGCCCTATAAATTTAGGATCCATACCCCTCCTCCCCTCAGTTCTTGAGAGTTGCATTAAGCATAGATTATTTTTGTAGTACATTCATTTCACAGTATTTGTCAATTCAGGAGCATAAATCTTTCCATTGCCTGGTGTCCTCTTCAGGTTCTTTGTAAGTACCTTAAATTTTTACTGTAGAAACTATTATGATTGGGATATTCTAATTTGTTTTTTCAGCAGGTTTGTTATTAGTGTATATAAGTCACTAACTTCTGTATATTAATTTTGTATCTTGCAAATTACTATAAGTGTTTATCCTATATAAAGGTTTTCTGATTGGAGGCCATGGTGTCTTTTAAATACAGACTCATGCCATCTGCAAATAAGGATAAATTTAACTTTTTCTTCGCAATGTTAATCCCTATTATATCTTTCTCTTGTTTCATTATTATAACTAAGACTGGAAGCATTACACTGAGTAACAATGGAGTGGGTGCCCTTGTCTCATTCCAATAATGTTCTTCAAAACCTAGAAAACCCACCTAAAACCTATATGGAACTGTGAAAGATTCTGAATAGCAATATTGAACAAGAACAACAAAGACTTCACAAAAGTACTAATAACATACACACCAGGACTGCTGTAACTCAACTCATTACTGACAGATGAGGAGATAATTATGCAGTTTATAAAGACAACAACATTTTGTCTTGTAAAGCAGCAGAAACAGAACTGGTAGTAAGTCAAACTCACAGTATGAGTCTTTCTGCATCGGACTTATTTCATCTACTGTACAGTTATACTGAATTATTACACAGTATGATGCACAGATGTGTGTGTGTGTGTGTGTGTGTGTGTGTGTGTGTGTGTGAGAGAGAGAGAGAGAGAGAGAGAGAGAGAAAGAGAGAGAGAGAGTGTTCTCATAGTCTAGGAAGATGAGGATCAGGGCGTGAACAGACAGTGTCTAAGGAAGACTATGTATGGATAGGAGGAATAACATATTTTCTATAATTATGGTTGACAAATTACTGCACATTTAAACACAGAAAGGGAAAAAGATTTTTCAGTGTTTCCAATGTATGTTAAACACCTGTAATGGGTAATCAATTTGGAATGCAGAGTTACACATGCAGTCATGTCTAGCCACATCGACTGATCTTCAGCATCATCACTATCATTCACAGGTCACAGAATCAATTCCAGAGAAAACATTTCCTTTGAGAGCAACTACGCCTCCATCACTTCATGCTGGCAGATACAAACTCAAACAGACTCTGCAAACAGCACTGACTTTGGCAGGAACACTCCTTGGCGTTCGTGTGACCCAGGCTGCATCTTCTGGTCCAACAGTTTCACACTGAGGTTCATGGTACTGTGCTCCATCTTCACTGCTTTTTACAGTCCTCTTCCCATCGAGGGACACATAGCCATTGTCAGTCTCGGTTGACTTATCAATTGAATTCTTTGCCTTCTTTGACCTAAAACCAAGAGCAGTTACAAATATGTTCATGTGGACTCAGCACATTCTGGATGGGTCGATAGAAATTAAAATCTGGTATTATTACATAAAGCAATATTTCTCAGAATTTTAATGGCTACACTTACATTTTATACTAAATGAAAAAGAATATCTGAAAAAAATGATCATTCAAGTTAAAATCCTAGTTAGACTTATGGTAGGTTTTAAGATCTTACAAATACAAACTCACAAAGAAAAGCCCTAATTTACAGAATAATTCTTAGTTCTAATCACCCGGGCTGTGGGAAGTGTCTAGAATAAAAATTTTGCCCAATTTGTTAGGGTTAACGTGCTTTTATTTTATTAAGTTTATCTTTGAAGTTTCATCAGATAAGTTATAATGACTTAATACTATCTAAAATACTTTACCTTTGGTATATACACACATAAATTCTTTGATAAGTTCCTTTTAATATACAATAAGAACACTAAGACCTTTGCAGCAAGAAAATATGGAAAAAGGAAAACAAAAAATAAATCTGGCAAAAGTAAAATTGAAGAACATAAAATTAAGATGTAACTTCTTTTTCTTAACAAAAGAATTCAAAAAAATAATTGATGGCCATGTTTCTGGAGCCTACAAGACCAGAATTAAGGATATTGATTTATAGGAATTAAATATTTCTAAAATACAACGTGAGAAAAAATTTTTAACAGGCAGATGTTTGAGGAGTCTTAAAAAACTACAACAGCTGAAAGTAGTTTCCAACCTTAGTGACTCGGTTCTACAGGAATCTGCTTAAGAGCCGAGCAGACAGTGAGACGGGGACAGGGAAGGAAAGGCAACTGGGTAGAGAGGCTGCCAATGTGCATGGAGGTGACAGGTGGCTGGTGTCAATGGGCAGGATGAAGAATATACTCAGACACTGTTTGAAAATCCCGTAATACCCTTGTACACTAATTAATTTTTATTAATTTATTTAATTAAAAAATTGAGAACTATGTGAGCCTTAGAACTTGCCTACTCTAAATGCTGAGTTTTAGAATCAAGACATAACACAAAGAGGTTACAGGTAAAATACCACAGCCAGTTTAAAACCAATTACAATACAAAATTGTCCTTAAATGTGAGATGACTTATAGTCTCCACAATTCTTCCAACTACCCCCTCTTTTCGGAAACTGCCCATTAGGATTTTGTCAAAACACAGGAAGTTTTTGTCTTATACAAAGAAGCCCCTCTCCTTCCTGCTCTCTACAGAACTAACAGAAACAGGCAGGCTACATTCCCTTACACGCTATACAGCTCTAATACTTTATATTCAGAGCACATATCCTAAGAGTTACAAGACTTGGAAGCCCAATTTCCTAATGCTTTCTTTGTATGTGATCCCCAGTGACAAAAAAATCCAACAGAACATGGGCCTTGGATTACAGATAATCACATATAACAAAGTGTGCTGTGGAGAAAGGGAATGGGGGAAACAGAAAGTCAAGGAAGAACACAAAGCTGCTTTGTTACCGCCCAGGGAAGAATATTATGGTATCAGCAATTCCCTTTACTCTTCTTTTACACTATGTAACATGCAGACGTAGATTTAAAAAAAGTGAATTACCTTGAAAATAAATTCACAGTATGCTGGAGAGGTATTCATGAAGGCTGATGGAAATTAAGACTGGATTGAGAAGCTAACAGGAAGATAATTAAGTAAAAGATGTCTAGAGCAAATATAAGGATCAGTCAGAAAGCAAGGTAAGCATATGAGAAGACAGAAAATCCTAGGAGCAGTCAGCAACTCAGAACACAGGTCTGCAAGCCAGTCGTCAAGGAAGAAATATCAGCTGAAGACATATACAATAAATATACTTTATCTAGATAGGTACAAAGTTAAATAATACATCCTAAAGAATTTGGTCCACACTGAACACCCTGGGCTTACACCCAGAATTTGGTTTCTAAATCCCACTCTCTAAGGGGAGTAAGTAAGTAAGGGGAGGTTCTGATAACTAAGGTCTAGTTCTCTAATTGGTTCTTGATTTGTCAATAAAAAAGGCCAAGAGCCAATTGTTGGGTGGAAGGTACAGGTGGGACTTCCAGGTCCAAGGAGGAAAAGGCAGACACAAGGAAGGAAAGAGGCTTTTCAGCCATGCCTTGGAGGAAAAGAGACACCGCAATCATCCAAGGCCTCGAGGAGCAGGAGCACTAGGGCCTGTGGCCTCTGCTACAGATGGGTGGCCAAGGATGTGGCAGAGATGGAGATAATAATAAATTGTTAAGGGCATGCCTGGAAGGTGGCAGGTGTCTGTGTTAAAAGGTAATGGAGCTGTGTGTGTGTCTTTTATCCGTGAATTCAAGAGTCTTGCGGGTAGGTTGGTAACGTGATCTCTCCCAGTGGAAAGGCAGGTAGAAAAGGAAACTGGGATAAGGTTAGCAGTGGCTATCCCAGAGCTGAGCCCAGTCCTGGGCAAAGGTGGTAGCCCATTTTTAAAACTACATACAATTCTCCGTGAAGTGTCTGATTGGATGGCTGGAGCAGATGCACAAGCTGAAGCTGGAATATTCTGGTGTGTCAGAGAGACGTTAGTGCTCCAAGAACAGTAAGAACTTGTTAGGAAGACAAGGGCTGCTCAGTGGTGCTCCGTGAACTCCATTGACCCAATTTAGGTCAACGGAGTCACCAAAATACATCTTATAGTAGTAGCAAAACAGAAATTCCCGAATACACAAGAGAAGGTGCCAACTTGAAGCAGAACACCAGTTCAAACATGAGGGTGGAAAACAACCATGTAGAACACACACCATGATTCAGAGAGTGAACGCCGTATGACAGATGACAGCCATGTCGCCTGTAACCTTTCATCCTTGCCCCACATCTCAGTGTTTCCTGTTCTCTATGCCCCCTACCTCATTTCATTGCCTATCTATGTGCACTTTCTAATCTCTTATTTACGCTCATATAAACTTCAAAAATCAGAATCCACATGAGACA
The DNA here is from genome assembly GCA_902729485.2 of Mus minutoides. Taxonomy (NCBI): domain Eukaryota; kingdom Metazoa; phylum Chordata; class Mammalia; order Rodentia; family Muridae; genus Mus; species Mus minutoides. Next base: position 103,719 of record LR750705.1, on the reverse strand, counting down.
AAATATGCAAATTTTATCTTCTGAGACTGGGTCACCACACTTAAATCCTTTGATTTTCCATCTGTTTTTCTCCAAATTTCATTTTTTCTTAAGAGCCAAATAAATGTACATATGTCACATCTCCATGATCCATTCTTCTGCCAACCTACACCATGGCTGGTTCCACTTCTGCTACTGTGAATAATGCAGCTATAGCATGGCTGTGCAAGTACCTGGCTGAGACAATACTGCATCTTTGGAAACATACCCAGGAGTGGTACAGTTGGATCACATAGTAGTTCCACTTCTAATTGCAAGGAACCTCCACACTGACTTCCACAGCGGCTATGCTAGCTAGCACTCTTACCAACAGTGGATGGGGGCTCCTCATCCAGCACAGACTTGGAAGCATTTGTGTGGTTTGTTCTCTGACTGGTGAGATGGAACTCCTGTGGTTTTGGTTTGTCTTTCCCTAGGTGCTAAAGATGCTGAACTTAAAAATAAAAACTCCTGGCTATTTGGTTTCTTTTGAGAACTAACTGATAACTTCATGGGATTTACTGACTGGCGGTTTTGTGGTATCTTCACTTACATCAACCCCTCTGTGATGATTAACTAGGAAAGGTTTTCTTCCAAGTCGGTGGACTGTCTGTTTGCTCTGCTAACAGTTTCCCCTGGCACCCAGAAACTTTAATTTCATGAGGTTCCATATACTGATCCTTGAAACAACTTAAAAGAAATGGCTTTGCCGGGCGTGGTGGCACACGCCTTTAATCCCAGCACTCGGGAGGCAGAGGCAGGTGGATTTCTAAATTCGAGGCCAGCCTGGTCTACAAAGTGAGTTCCAGGACAGCCAGGGCTATACAGAGAAACCCTGTCTCGAAAAACCAAAAAAAAAAAAAAAAAAGAAATGGCTTTATCCATTTTCCAAAAACTTGTTGTATCCAACTACTTGTTAAAACTCACCTTAAGCTTTGCAGTAGTGACACATGCCTTAATCCCAGCTCTGTGAAAGCAGAGGCAGGCAGATTTCTGAGTTCATAGCCATCCTGGTCTACAGAGTAAGTCCCAAGACAGCCAGTGATACACAGAGGAAACCCTGCCTTGAAAACTCGCAAACAAACAAAAACTCAGAACAAACAAACAACAACAAAACTCACGTTGAAGGTCTACCTGAAATAAGGGTGCATCCTTCACGAAGGTATTGCTGGCATCCATTTACTGTTTTGGTGGATTATATGCAACTCATCTCTACTAGGTTAGTTTTATGTTTTGTTGCCAGCAAGTAGTATAATGCTTAGTCTGAGAAGTACTTAATAAATATGATATTTACTAAGAAAAAAAAATCAGTTATTTTATGAACTGGAATTTGAATAGAAAAAAACTACAGATTTTAAAAACCTCACTGTTATAGCCAACGTTAACAGTTCTGCCTTTTTAATTTTTGGGTGGTGAGACATTTGTAGAATTTTCTACAATGCATTCTGATTGGTACTCAAGATGAAGAAGTCCTGAGTCAAAGCTACTCAAGGAGAAAGAACCTTAAAAATACACTAGTTGAATATTCTAACTTCCTTTGAAATTCAAGTGATTATACTGTAAATGAATTGTTAAAGTATTATAATTTTCATATTGAAAACTTTAGCCCAAAAGTTAGTACAATTTTTAAAGAACATGCCTATGAGATCAGTCTTAGTTTAGATATAGTGTTTTGAAAAGTCTGAGATATCAGGCTCTACTCATCAATAATCTTAAAACCGCAGGGTATACTGACAAATAAACTTCTCCTATTATTGTCTGCAGATGACAGCTGAGTACCTGGCTTATAGTGTAAATGACTCAACTACTCCAACTATATTCAGAAAAGGTCAATTCTTAATACTTGCACTGAAAATTCCTGGTATGACTCAACTTATATTTAACTCTGTGAATAATATCAATGTATTAAACCTTTAACTTTCACTTTAGTGTTGTAAACAACAAATAAAGGTGTGACTTTGCACACGCACACTCACCCCTGCAGTGCAAGCCCCTTGCCCATGTTCTAGGCAAACGCTCAACCACTGAGCAACATTACTGGCCCTCAATGTAGGTCAGTCCAGCATAATAACTAACATGTGGTCTGTTTCATTCCGGCAACTGTTTTTAATTCACAAAATCTATTTATATCAAGTTCTCTACTCAAAATCAAGAGGATAATTCCTATTCATTGGCCTACGTTTTAGTAACACAACAGTTAGCTCTTAAAGGCTATAAAAGAAAATTCATGAGTTTTTGGAATTTTGAAGTTGGTGTCGAGTTGAAGAACTACAACTCAAAATCTAACGTTTTCTATTTAAATCTTTTCAGTGAAAGCTATATTCCCAATGGGCACAACAATTCATTGGATTAAAGTACTAAACTTAGGAATCTGAGTTAGTTTCTATGTTTGGTTTTTTTTAATTCTTTTTTTTTTTTTTAAAGATTTATTTATTTCACTGTCGCTGTCTTCAGACACACCAGAAGAGGGCATCGGATTCCCATTACAGATGGTTGTAAGCCACCATGTGGTTATTGGGAATTGAATTCAGGACCTCTGGAAGAGCAGTCAGTGCTCTTAACCAATGAGCCATCTTTCCAGCCCTAGTTTATATTGTTAAATTGGAATTTGTTGAATTTAAGCTGTTTTACTTTAAGAATGAAATGTATTTAGATAAAGTAAGACTTAAAATCACTTTTCATTCTAATCTCTAGAAACCATGATCTCACTCACACAAGTTATTCATTGTGCTGTCTTAACCTACTCTCCAGCATCAACTCAGATGCCTAAATAAAAACTGCCGACCTTTTCCACTTATCACCAGAAAGCACCTGTAAGTGTCAGGTGCTATTTCAGGACTAAGCCTGTGGTCACTTATAAAAACTTTAAAAAGCAGGGCACTAAGATTTTAGAATTCAGCATAAGGCTTCTAAAATTAACATTTCTCCTAGGATCTGTTTGTAATATCTGACATAGTCTCATTCATATGCTAGCAAACCAAAACCTAAAAAAAAGCTGAAAGTAGTTCACATTTTAAGATACTTATAATATAGTTGTCATAATTAAACAGAGTCAGTCCCAGCCATTTTCATACTATGGACCAACAGAAGGAAAACTGAAGTCTGGGTCTTACATTTGAGTAGAAGTAAGTAAATTAAAGTAACCAATCTGAATGTTGTCCATAATATAACAGTATCAGCTGCAGAAATCAAAACAGCCAAGTGACTCCCTGAAAGCTAAATATATCTACTTTGCTATTTAAACTGTTCATCTGAAAGTCTTGAAAATACTTAAGAAACTGACTTTGCAATAATTAAACTTTTACATCTTATGAAAGAAAACTGTTAACACACGCTCTTAGATGAGACAGAATAGAGTCCAAATTAAAAATAGAAATAAAAACACATTATCTTTAAAAAGAAAACAGACAACTGGATTAAGTGCTGACTATCAGAATGATTTCGAAAAATCACTTCTAAAATTATGAACAGTAAAAATAAACACAGGGTACATTTTCTTAATGTGTGGTAAACTTTATGGTAAAGTACAAATCGATGGAAGAAGAACTGGGGAAGTAGCAAAAACTAGTGACATCGTCTGCAAAGTGACAGATGAGTTACTTTTTAAAAAAAGAAAAGTTATTTTCAGTATTTTTCTTAGTTACAGTATCATATGTCTTAACTGAACTAAGTTGTTTTTTTTGGTTTTTTTGGTTTGGTTTTTCAAGACAGGGTTTCTCTGTGTAGCCCTGGCTGTCCTGGAACTCACTCTGTAGACCAGGCTGGCCTCGAACTCAGAAATCCACCTGCCTCTTGAACTAAGTGTTAATACTATAATACTGAGCTAAGTTTGATCTGATGTAGATATCCTCTCCTAACTGGACAAACAATACAACCCCAAGAACAAACAGGAGCTTGTCTGCAGCACATAGTGTATTTACTTAACTCACCACAGTGCTGATCGCAAATCACTTAGAAAACTGAGGTAGAAAAGACAAGCTAATACAAGTGACAAGCTGTAGTAAAGCAAATTCTGACCTACAATACTGATAAAAACAATGAGTTAGTAAATTAATAGAGTAAAATAATACTAGAAAAATTAAAAAAAACAACCCTTGAGAAATCTTCACCACTTTGCTACTATATACTCAATCCCATGAAGATAAATGTATTTACACATAACCCCAATAAACTTCATGCTTTTTCTCCTTAAGCTCTAACACTATGATTATCGAAATACAACTAATCTAATGAGGCAGTCATATTGAAAGTCATTAATATTCACCACCTAGACAAATATCAGAAAAGGAACAGAGCATCTTTATGTCACATAAGGCCTCGAGTAAATACCAACCCTGATAAGAAGAAAGCAGCATGCCAAAGGTCTCTGAAGACAGTGCCAACACTGTAAGAGGCGCCTGCACCGTGGCTCTGCACCGATCCCTCCTGTGTGTTATCTGTGGTACTAGAACCGTCTCCTTCCCTGTGGACTTCCAAATGGGCTGCTTTTCTTAATTTCCTTAATCAGAAAACATTAAGAGTGGAAAGTAGTTTAAAGTTTTAACAACTTTTCAAGCACATTCAAAGAAATTACAGAACACAGGAGCTTACTAATAAACAATGAAGTTCAAATGTACTAGACAGAATGTGAAACATGCATTATGGTGCATATTCAAGCTCAGTTTGTATAAATACAAGAATATTGTTCCTTGCTCAGACACACATTGGCAGTCAATGTACACACGATTATATGGATCAAAGATATATGGCAAGATACTTATAAAACCATTCCTTCCCTATGTAAACATTACTTCTCTGTAGAAGCAAGATTGGAGAGAATTATAACCTAAATAAGCAAAGTTATTTACCTAATGTTCGTATTATTTTTCAAAACTGAGATGGACTTAAATCTCAACACTCCCAAACTATAAATATCATAATGTCTTAGCAAGAATATTCAAAAGAAATATTGTTCCAAAGCATCTTAAAACAGAAGTGCATTGTGCTCAGGAGCCAGTGAGGAGACTTGTTAATGTTTACTCATTAACAAGCATTATTATTAAACAGCTTCGAATAACATTTAATAAACGGCCTTTTTTCTTTTGGCTCTACTTTTGCCAAAGAGTCTTAGAAACACAGGATTCTTTTAAGTTGTAGAACTTGGTTTGGTCCACCTAACACCTATTTCCTGTATCGGTACTGCTAATTAGAAATGAACTTAAAGAAAAACAAATAAAAATTACTATAGCAAGAAGAAACCCCACAGACACGTGGCACTGAAGTGAGCCATGAAAGGATAGAGAAAACTGATCACCTGGTGACTGGTTCTGGAGTCTCCAGGTTTATCTGAAAGAGCTACTTTGTAAAATAACATAATACTCTATGAAGTGAAGAGCAGTTAAGAACAATCCCCAGGGCTGTGGAGATGCTCAGTGGTTAGAAGGAAGCACTTGCTGCTCTAGAAATGGACCTAAGTTCAGTTCCCAGCACCCATTTCCAGCAGTTCACAACCACCTGCATCTCCACCTCCAGGGATCTGATGCCTTCCTGGTCTCTGTGGGCACCTGCACACATGGGCAGGCACACTCACACAAATAAAATAATAAAAGTAAAATTTTAAAAATCCCATATGCAAATAACAGATATCTACACTGTTTGACAAGCAGTACCTTCTTCTTTTACCGCCTGTGCCTAGAGGAGGCTTGGGTGTTCTTGTTGAAACAATCTGGCAATGCACGGTTCCCAAAAGCAGCATCAGCCATATTGGCCCAATCACTTCAGTTAGAGGTATGCTATGTGGGCTAGGAGCGGAACAGAATAATACTATTGCAGCAACTACAAATGGAGAGAAAAAATACATTTAATTATAGATCTGTAGTCACTTATTCAAAACTGTAAAAATTGTTCTTATGATACTTCTTACTAAATTCTTTTCCTAAACTTAAGTGTTTATCCACAGTGCCAGGCATAGCGGCACACGCCTTTACTCCCACCACTCAGGAGACCATAGGCAGGCTGATCCAAGTTCAAGGAGAGGCTGGTCTACATGGTGAGTTCCAGGTTGACTAGGAAAACACAGTGAGATATTGTTTTACACACACACACACACACACACACACACACACCACCACCACCACCACCACCATCATTATTACTCAAAAAAAGCTCTTTCAACTCTCATTATTGGCCATTGCCTAACCATAGTATTTAGTAATATATTGTTGGAACAAGATAACACAACGCTAAAATATACACTCAGCTTTGTAACGAAGAGTATATGAATTCAAATCTAAGGTTATTTTTTGTTAGGTTACAATAAGAAAAAAAAAAATCAAACTAATTTCAAGTACATTTGTTTTGTTACACATAATGAGGAAGTCTTGTACAAAGTGCTCAGAAAGGCTGCAGAATGCTTATTTGTACTCAAGCTTTTGCAGCCCAGGACAGGACCTCATGTATCTCAGCCCTGCCAGGAACTAAGCAGACAAGGATGACATTGAACTTCCAAGTCTCCTGCCTCTGCTTCCTCAGTGCACCCAGGTTGATGTGGTGCTGGGGAGCTAACCCAGGGCTACACATGCTGGCCTCCTACCACCCAAGCAACGTCTCCACCCCATCACGTAACATTCTGAACACACATCTGCCTGTCCATATTTCCCAGGAAACTCACTGACCATCATCAATGTTAATCAGTACAATATACAGAAGAGAGCTTTCCCCTGCCTACTGCCTACATCCCCTAAACTTTCTGGACATAAAACCTTTATGGGTTTGTCCTGAACAGGTGTATTTCTTCTCCTTCAACACAAATGTAGTCATAGTTTGCCATAATATTGTTAACTCTAGGCATGAATTTTTGTTTTGTTTTAAGATTTATATGAGTTAAAAAAAAATCACCCCCTTTCATTTTTGTTATTATTGAGACCAAGTCTCATTAAGTAGCCCAGGCTATCCTGGAACTCATGGCAATTCTCACCCTTCCTAGAATGAGAGCTGCACTCAAAATTCATCAGATCTGCTTTAATCAAATTGAAGGCTCAAGTCCTAGCACCCACGTGAACACTTATAGCCATTGGTAACTCCAGGTCTAGAGGATGCAACGCCCTCTTCTGCCCTCTGGAGAACCAGGCATGCATGTATGTGATGCACATACATGGAAGCAAAGCATTCATAAACATAAATTAATAATTTTTAAAAATCGTAAGACCTAGATAGTGCTTGATGAAATTTCAGAACTGTAGATAGTGCATGTTAACAGACTGTAACAGAACGCTGGGGAGGCAAGACAACAGGTCTGTCTATGGCTATCGAGTCAGAGTGCTTAGCTATGTGCCTTGGTGACTACATGTTTATGGGAGAGGTAAGGTCAGAGAACCTCAGGCTTTTCAAGGGCCATGTCCATACAGGTAGATGCAATAACAGCCTTTCTCCTCTGCTGGGTTACTGTAGATACTAGATAGGAATCTGAAGAAGCACTTGAGAGAATGGCTGGTATAAACAAAGTTTTAACATAAAATAAGCATGAATCAAATCCAAGTGGTAAAGACAGAAAATAAGCCATACTTTATGCAGGAAAAATTAACTTACAGAGTGGTATTAATAGTAAATATATAAAGGGATGTACCAGGCATGATGCCCTCCAGTGATAATCTCAACTCAGGAAGCTAAATCTGTAGTTCAAGGTCAGCATATTCTATACAAGGAAGACAAGTGTGTATCTGTGTGGTGGATGCAAAGATTTTATCTAATTAAAATCCCGTTTCTCTCTCTCTCCCCCCCCCTCCTCCCCTCCCCTCCCCTCCTCACACAGAGTACATGTGGGGTCAGAGAACAACTCTGGGCTATTAGTTTTCTCCCTCTGCCATGCTATCATACTGGCCCCAGGAACCTAACTCAAGCCCCGTTATCTACTGCCCTCATACATTTTTAATATCTAAATAGTTTGTATGTAACAGCAATAGCTACTTCATGCACAGTAACAGTACATGTTTAGAACAAAGCCTTAATAATCATTAAAATACAACATCCTCAAAGTTAAATTTCCATTACTTAATTATACCTTGAAGAAGATAGAGAACAAGAAGCCAGGAGAAGATGACCTTCGATGTTACTTGTAACCACCAGCGGAAGAAAAAAGGAAAAAATACAACTCGAACAATCCCTTTTCTAGTCAGAGAAGTCCAAGGACTTTCAGGCTTTGCCTTAGCAAATGCAGACCCTGGGAAAAAAAGTAAAATATAATGGCAGACTCCACTTACTAAGCTTTAATTTCCTACAGAAATAAAATCCATGTTTGAAAAACAAGAAATGGCATACAATTTTATTCTATTCTATGACTAAAAAATATCTAGTATGGGATAGTGGTCAAAAAGCAATCTTATTCATTCAGATATCATACTTAAAATATACTTTGAAAAAATTATCAGTGGAAGTAACAGAATTTCTTCCACATCTTTCATTAAAACAGGACTTATGCCTTTCCAACTTGGGCCCTGCAGAATGGCTCCCGAAAAGAAGGGTGGTGAGAAGGGCCATTCTGCCATCAACGAGGTGGTGGCCAGAGCATACACCATCAACATTCACAAGCGCATCCATGGAGTGGGCTTCAGGAAGCGTGCTCCTCGGGCACTCAGAGAAATTTGGAAGTTTGCCATGAAAGAAATGGGGACACCAGATGTGCATATTGACACCAGGCTTAATAAAGTCATCTGGGTCAAGAGAATAAGGAATATTCCATATCACATCTGAGTATGTTTGTGCAGAAAAACGTAATGAGGACGAGGATTCCCCAAACAAGCTCTACACACTGGTAACTTACTACCTGTTACCATATTCAAAAATCTACAAACTATCAATGTGGATGAGGACTAACCTGCTGAATGTCAAATAAAGTTGCAGAACTGCCTTCAAAACAAACAAACAAACAAAAAACAGGACTTATTTTAATTCATTAGGAATTATAATTAGTAAAGGGGGTTGTGCCCACTTAGTAAAGCCAGGACTGAGGTTCAGATGCCTGACACCCACATAAAAGCCTGGGAGTCAGTGGCCAGTCTATAATCCCATCCCTCGGAAACCAGACAAGGGAATGCCTGGGGGCAAATGAACCATATCAGCAAGTTCTAGGCCAGCAGTTCTCAACCCCTTTGGGGTCATGAAAGCAGCTACACTGTGTAGTAGGAAAACTACAGTTATGAAGTAGCAACAAAAATAATTTATGGTTGGGGGTCACTATAACCTGAGGAACTGTATGAAAGCGTGGCAGACTGCATCAGGAAAGTTGAGAACGACTGCTCTGGGCTAAGAAGAGACACTACCTCAGCAGAAAGACACCAGAAGTCACCCTCCAGCCTCCTCATGTATACGCATCTTTACAGCACTCAAAAGGCAGAGCTGGGTGACTCTTGGTGACATTAAACCCAGCATGATCTACATCACTCAGGGTTACCAAATGTGACCCTGTTTTGTTTTTTTTCCCATTGTTTCATTCATTCATTCATTCATTCACTCACTCTCTCGTTTGTTTGTTCTGAGTGCTAGGGTCATAGCCATCTGCCACAACACCAGCTACAATTTAAATTTAATATTAAGGCTTTACAGTCTGCTGTGCAATCAGGAACTGTTATTCTTATACATTATTCCTTGATATTGTATTTCAAGGAAGGAAAACCAGTTTGGTGCTTCTGTTTTCTCTCATGTATGCTATTCCTGTCCTCATGCACACTAGAGCTGCCTTATTTCTGCATAGGTACATATCTACACTATTCTGAACTGTCTCTTCAGGACCACTGTGTACCTGCGGTTACTTATCCAGGACTTACCTCTCACAAGATCAACATCGATGAGGTCTGGTTTCACATGTGCTGTTTTCTTTGGTTTATTCCTTAAGCCCTACAATAGTAAAACCAGTATTAGAATTCTAAATATATTTTGTTTAAATCCAAACAAAATACCAAAGAGGTAACCAACTTATATAAAGGTTTCAATTTAAAACAAAATCCTGAAGTAACCTATTAGCTAAAAAGATACATTAAAGATTTGTTACAAATGGGACACATTACAACATTCCAATACTTTATTATTTTCCAAAAGAAATGTTTAGAGATATGTGTAACATGCAAAACCTATTTATTATGGACAGTAAACTTCCAAATCAAAGATGTCATACACCAAGCAATATGAAGCATACAGCCTAGGCCCTAGCTGATGTGGAAGACTGCCAGCCTTAGACCTTAGGAAGGAGTGAGGTTACGGGAGGAGTACTGGGCCCAAAGGCACGCAGATGATGCTGGAGGTGCTGCTGAGGTCAAGACAGGGATGCAAACTTCTCGGCAGATGCTAGCACGTAGGGTGATACCAGCAGAACCCCCAAGAGGATGGACATGTCTTGAGTGCCAACTGCTGACCATACTGTAATGTCATCTCATCACCTCAGAACTTAAGATACTATGATCAGGAACAGGAGTTGTGGAAAACAGTTACTGTAAATTGAATTAATTTAAAATTGAGATTAGTGGATTTTAATTAACACTAAGTTTCTGCTATCGCTGAAGAGTACAAGGTAAAACTCAGTGGGAAGAACAAAACTATAGGAAAATAAATTATCCCTAAGCTAAGAACGGGACCAGGTCGGCCTTGATTCACTGCATAACCAAGACTGACCTTGAATTCCTGACCCCTGTCCTTAGCAATTCTGGTGCTAGAACTATAGGAGCCACCATGATCAGTAAATCAGTGGTGTCTTTAGAAGAAACATACAGAACAGTATGTGCTGACTAGCTACTTAACCGTGTAGTGACCAAAGGCCCAGAAGACCCACTAGAAGTAGTGGTTCAGAATTCATATTCCATTTTCACAGTGACTATCTAGAAAGATGAAAATAATAATAATTAATAATAATAAGCCATACTTCATTTTCACTTAATGTTACTATAGAGCAGTTGAGAAATTATACATATTCTCAAAAAAAAAAAAAAAAGAAAATAGTTTTAAAAGGGCTGGGCGCACGCTTTTAATCCCAGCACTTGGGAGGCAGAGGCAGGCAGATTTCTGAGTTCGAGGCCAGCCTGGCCTATAGAGTGAGTTCTAGGACAGCCAGGACTATACAGAGAAACCCTGTCTCGAAAAAAAAAAAAAAAAAAAAGAGAAATTATACATATTCTCAACATTTTCTAAAGCTGTACATCTGAACCAGGTTAATTTGTACAAAGCTTATAAAGGGATTTTTACCTTTATTAATATAAAATATTTGAGGTTACAGATTTTTATTTACTTCTTCTAAAATTATTTATCAATTTGATAATAACCTTACTGTCTATCTGAAGCATCATTTCCTGCTGTACACATACAGGTTTATTATCATTTTAAAACCGAAATCTCCTTGTAAGGGAAACAGTAGGTTGTCTTCTTCTTATAGGTGGAAGAAGCACCTGGTCTCCATCTCATGTCGTGATTTCGCACTAACTGCACTGTAGGCGCACTACAACGGGCATTTCAATAACAATCGCCTTGAGACTATGTGTGAGGGCACACTTTTAATCCCAACACTGACAGGTAAGGCAGGTGGATTTCTGTGAGTTTGAGGCTATCTTGGTCTACATAGTGAGTTATAAGGCAGCCAGGGATATACAGTGAGACCACAAATAAAACAAACAAGCAAATAAGTAAAATCTACTTGAAGGTGGCCTATGAGAATATTTAAAGCATTTTTAGGCAAAAACTTTCACCAAAAAATTAATAATTTTAATCACAAAAATGAGAGATAACATCACCAAGGTATGAAACATGATTCGAAGTAAGTGGACATTATAAATGGAAAGTTTACACTGATTTGGATTAAGCTTTTAATTTTCTTTGTTTCATACATATAAACAAGCATAGTTTGCATACTAACGATAACTGTGAGCCTTTAATGAGAAAATAACAGGCAGTACAGGCTGTGGGTGCTCCTTAGTAGGAGTGCCTGCCTGGCATGGGAGAGGCTGAGGGAGGAGAGCAGGCAGGAAACTACACTCTGAGAAAAGCAGAATGAAGTACTCACTCAGAAACAAATGAAAAGGTACACAGAAGGAGTACACGTGTAACTTAATCCTCAAGGATCAAAGGCAGGCTTTCGTATGAAACTGACAGTCTATCCCCATAACATCATGGCTCTGGAAATTCTCTAAGGTACAAGTTATTTTAGGCTCCAAGTACATGGATAACAACATAAAAACTCATTAAGGCCATTTTAAATGATAACATTCTGCTCTGTGATCTAGACTTTTTTTTTAAAGATTTATTTATTTGTATTTATATGAGTACACTGTAGATGTCTTCAGACACACCAGAAGAGTGCATCGGACCCCATTAAAGATGGTCATGAGCCACATGTGGTGAACTGAACTCAGGACCGCTGGTAGAGCAGCCAGTAGTACTCTTAACAGCTGAGACATAGACTTCTTTTATAGAAATACCATTACCATCATACTCAATCAAGGACACTAATACTAGTTTAATTCCAGTCCCTTATATTCCTCTGTAAATGATGTCATAAGGATTTTGTTGAGGCTTTGAACTGTACATAATTATGAGGCATCATGTGATGTCTTGATGCGTGCATTGCACAATTTTTAGATCATGGTAAACAGTCTTGTCACTTATTTATGATGAGAATATTCAAATCCTTTCATCTAGAATTAAAATATACACTACACTGCTGTTACTGATAGTCACAGTGATTGTGCAGCAGTACACTTGAATGTCAGTCAGCCTAAGATCCACGACCAACTTTCAACCTCCAGGTAAACAACATTTTAGGTTCACCTGTGATGAACCTGTGCAGTTCTTGTCATTCTGTGGCTGGTTTACTTCACATAATATAATGAGCTCTCTAGTGGTTTGAATGAGAACAGCCCCCATAGGCTCATTTATCTTGATGTATGACCTGCCATTAGTGGGACTGTTTGGGGAGAATTAGGAGATATAACTTGTTGAATAGGTGTGGCCTTGTTGGAGGAGGTGTCTCTAAGGTGGGCTCTGAAGTTTCAAAAGCTCAAGCTAAGTCCAGTCTCCTTCTCTGTCTCTGACTGCTGCCATAAGCTCTCAGCTACAGTTACAGCACACCATGCTTCCCCCTGCTTTTGCCATGTCCCTGCCACTATGATCATGGACTAACCCTCGAAAACTATAAAAAAGCCCCCAATTAAATGATTCCTTTTTTAAGTTCCCTTGTGTCTCATCATAGCAAAAGAACAGTAACTAAAACTAGCTCCAACTGAATTCATATGCTATAAATTATAAGATTTAATTCTGTCTAGTGGCTGAATGACTATTCCACTACACAGGTGAGCCATTACTAATTGTTAGAGACTTAGATTTCCATTTCCTAGCTATTATGAACAGTGCAGTAATAAGAATGTAGATTTGGATACTTCCTTGATATACTGACTTTACTTCCTCAAGATTTATATCCCTGAATAATTGCTGAATAGTAGGGTAGTTTCACTTTGAAGTTTCTATATTGGCTTTATTAATTTACATTGTTATAGTTATAGTGGGCAATGGGGTTCTATTCTCTCACAACCTTCTCAGCACTGGTGTTTGGGTTTTTGGTTGTTTTTTGTTTTGTTTTGGTTGAGAATCTGTAGCTCTGTAACTTCTTATTCATTTGCCTATTCCAGTTTTTTTTTCCTCTACTTTCTCTTCCTTCTCCTCCTCCTCTTCTGTTTTGTTTTGGATATTGATTTTAATTTTGTATGCTCGGATGTTTCTCCTGCATATATGCACTGTGTACTTGCACTGCCCTTGGAAGCCAGAAGAGTACAACTCCCTGGAACTGGAGTGTGCTCGGCAGCAAATCTGAGCGCTTTGGAAGAGCAGCCAGATCTGCTAAATGCTGAGCCGCCTCTCAGGCACCTTCACTGTCAGCTCTTCTTGACACATCAGCAGACTGTCTGCTAATGGAATCCATATTATTCCTTCTTTCTCCTCATAATCATTAAATACAGGTATTTTTCAATGTTCTGGTTTTGGCAATTTTCTTTCATCATTCAACGAACGTCTACTTACATAAAGATTCTATCTATATAATATATAAAATGCCTGATTAATATATACATAATACCTAATATGTACAACAGCATACCCATACCCGTATCTATACACACACAAAGGTTACATACATAGGACTCCTAAGATCTGCCTGGCTATTTCCAAAACAATTTTAAATCTCTGTTCCAATAATTCCTATCATAACTATCACTGCCTTATAAAATGTAATTTTAATTTTCTGCTTAAAATCCTTTAGTGTCTGCCCGGCTGTTACAAAGTTATGCTTATGGCTTGGGTAAGGTCTCACAGCCTTCACATGCTGACTTACATTTTCCTTTCCTGCTTTACTGCTCATTGCCTTCATCCTCTTCCTCAATCCAATTGCCAAATCACATTCTCAAGGGTTCCTTCCTCAGTGCCCTCACCGTCCCTTCCTTCCTGGATATTTTCATATGCCCTTCATCTGTCTGGTATGTCTTCCCTATTTGACTGTTCAGAATGTGTCAAACTCCTCTCTCAAGCTGTTTTGTCTATGAAATCTTTCCTAATCTCCTCATACATTTTCTTTCTGCATTACCCTGTAGAGACTGATCACAGGCCCATCTCTTCAGTGATTTTATCTTATCTGTAATAACATATTGGACTTAGAAACTATAGCTTTGTCTTTCTGTCCTAGTGACCTTTAGTCTTATTGTAAAATGTTAGAACTTTGCTAAATGAATGCATTGTTTATAAAAACTTTAAAGATTAAAATTATTAAATATCAAACAATTATTTCCGCTTTCATAGATGATGCAGTCTGAACAGTGAGAAATCTTTTGAGCAGATTTTTAAGAAACTAATCTAATATTTCTATAGAAAATAGCAAGTGATTATAGTAACATTCTCTAGGCCCAAATTACATTTAGCTCATGCAAGAACATACTGATTAGTATCTAAGCAAGTAAAAATATATAAAATTTATTATCAAAGAATGCTGAAAAACAACAAATTTAGTTTTAAAACTGTTTTTCATGCTAGCAAGAGAGCCTATGAGAATATCCTATCAGAATAAAACCAGTAATCACATGGTCCAGAGGAAAAGTGCCTACCAGAAAAGCATCTGAGTTAATATTCTAGTTTCCTAAATCCCCTCTAAATTCAGCAACTCTTTTTGCACCCAAGTCAATCTGTTAGTATCATCAAAAAGCAGATTCCTAATAAGCACAGCAGCGCTTGCAGAATCACTCAGGTGGCCAACATCCTGAAACACTTACCAGTTTAATAAACTGTACAGAGCAATGACAGCATCAGAGAGAGGAAAGCAAACTAGAAGTATAAGGTGACAGTGAAAGGGAAGGAAAGCTGGCAAAAAACATGATCATTAGAAAGGACAGTAAACAGAAGGGGAGGTGCTACAGAGTAAATGGAAGTAAAAGATAGGACTATGAAATCACAGGTTTATCTCTTAAAACGTGAGATAAAATAACATTAACCAATACAGTAAACACAAACGGAATGGCAAAGTAACAGACATTTTAAAGAACTGCTTCAAAATAACAAAACAAAGTTGTTACCTTGATTTCTCTTTGTTCAACAGACTTTTCCCATATTTGTTGATCATAGGCTCCAATCTATGAAGAAAGACAATACTGTGTTAAACAAGCATTGCTGGCACCAGGTCTTCAGAGTTCCTCAGTGTTCCTTAAACACACACAGATGCGGCTCTGCCACGGATGTCAGAGGTCAGTGCTGAGCTGCAGTGGTTCTCAATGAGCTGCCTACAGAATGAGCAGTATTAGTATCATCCTTGCAGCTTATTAGAGAATAAAAACTTCTAGGTTCACAGTAGTATCACTGGATCTGAAATATGAGGGTGAGGTTAAAAAAACCTAAGATGATTTGAAAACCATGCCCTAAAGAAATCTTCAGTTTAAATAATAAAATTAACACAGTGCTAGTACAGTCAAGAAGAAACAAAAAAATCGCCTAAATGACAAATCCATAACATTCAGATCACAAAGTTGTTTTCTTTTTCAGACAAATCTCACTCTGTAGCCTGACTGGACTCACACTCACGCTCCTAGCACAGCGTCCTCAGCTGTGAGATTACAGATGTGAGCTACCACACCAGTTTAAGTCAGCAAACTGAGGAAAGAGGTAAAAAGACAGAGGCAGAAACAAGAAGCAAAATACAGCTCCTTGTCTGTCCCTATTGAACTGGGAAGTTGTCTGAACTCAGCTTTGTCCAAGGCAGGATGACCAGTCAGTCATTCTTTGGTGTTCTTACTCAGTATTTACTTAAATCTTATTGTCTTTAGTTTCCACTTAATTCTCTATACCCAAACAAAACAAAACACTAAACTGGTCACAGATGCCGTCAAAACACTAATACAGATAAAAGAAACTAGTATAGCCAACCATTCCAGCACATCAACTATTTTGGTGAAACAAGAACCCAAACTACTAGAGAGTTACATAGTAATATGTTTAAATTATTGTTTTCCCAGTGCTGTTTTCATATGTGAAAGAATGCCTATGTTCTCTTTTAAAGAACATTGTTTTATTTCAAAGCAATTCAAGTACCTAGACATAGAAATACCTTTGCCACAACCCTAAGATCAGAGAAAATAAGGCCAATATCTCTGCAAATGTATTCACTACTCAGCATAAGGTAGGACACCACCACCAATAGCCACAGGCTCCGTATAAAGCAGTGTATAAAGTGAGTGGCTTTTGAAGACTGCGGTACTTTATACTGAGATATTCTTGTAAAAGCAACATGAAAGGATTGGTGGGAGGGTATTCCTATATAAACTCAGGATAAAATGGGTGTTTGACTGGAGAAACTTTTATTCAGAGGTTGATGGGTGAGAGTAAAGGCAGTTTCCACTCTAATACAATGCCTTATGGAGTATCAGGACCATGGATCAAGAACTTGCAGAGCTGAAAGACAACATAAAAAAACACCTTGACAGGCTTCTCAGTTTCTGTTTCACCTCTGACACAGAAATACCTAGAAGATTTGACTAAGTCAACAAACCTGGTAGCTGTTCTTTTTGTATTTCTACTATGTAAAAATTAAGTGGCATGGTCAAGTTCAACTACAATTCTCCATCAAAAATCAGGGAGACATTTACTACATCACTGTTTTAATGTCATACAAACCTAAAAACAACTCAACTACAATATTCCCTGCATAGAAGAGAATCTTATACAGGCAGCACATCTTCAACTAGGATAAAACTTAGTATTTTTGACTCTGTAATCTCATCTGCTTCGTCACTGTTTCCCTTTGCATCCCTCAGTCCTCCAAGGTATGCAATGTGGAGCAGACAATATAAATGGAAATAAGGCTGTGTTTTGCTAATATCAATAAGAAACAGTTAAACGCTGTTGTGATGGTGTTTCAAGGAGGGAAGGCATTACTTTACATTCTGAAAGCTTCTGGAATCCCAATTCACATTTGTAACCAACCATTTTGTCTAGAGTCTAAGACCGTAAGCAATTCTATCAACACTCTTGCCATTGTTCTGGGGGTATCTGAATCCAGTAGACTGGGCTGTCCGATCTACTGCTGTCTTCTCCCTCCTAGGGACCATACAAGCCTTCTGCCCTCTACATCTCATCCTTCATCCTGATCTATGGCCTCATGCCTCCAACAACAGGTCTACAGTCCTCTCTCTTGCAATATTCCTCACACTGACAGCAACGATAACTCTACAGTCTCACCCTACAAGTCTGAAATCCCAAGCCCTGGGAATATCACCATTCCCGGAAGTGCAGAGACATCCATTTCCTTTTTGGAGTTTCCATTTCTACTACGTTCTCATCTAACTTATTTCCCCTTTCCTCTTATTTTTATTTTTATGTTGGCCTATTCAGATGTGAAAATTAGTAAAAACATAACAAGAAAAAAAGCACACAGCAGCATCCTTAAATCAATACAGATATAAAAGAAACTGAGATAAAGAACTGATAATAACAAAACCATTAAGATTGAAATGAATACTCACAACCGACTCCTGCAGCTAACACTGCAGTGCTCACTGTCCGTGACTACAACAGATACAAAGGACCAAGGAACTAGTAACAGTGACCGTCCGTGACTACAACAGATACAAAGGACCTAGTAACAGTGACCGTCCCTAACCCCCGTGAAAAGAATAGAACGTTTCCCTGCTGCTTTATCCTGACACCGGATTTTCTCCCCACACTGCACATACTACTGTGGGAGGCCAGTTCTCAAACCCAGGTCTGCTCCAGCAGCAGTGTGACTCAATCAGCTAAGAACGGAAGTGTGACTCACATTTACCACGGCATACATAGTAACTAACAAGAACCAACCCCCTCTGCTGGGATTCTCGGGTTTTGTATCTTTCTACGGACAATATAAACAAAATAAAAAAGGATAATATGAAGAAGACAGAGAGGAAGAGGAGGGAAGAGAAGACCAGCAGGTACAGAGAAAGACTGCCTCTATTTATGTCACAGTAACGATCAGTTCTGGCTCCTCAGGAACAATGGGAATTAATCCATGGTATCAGACACACATCTGTTAGAATGATTGGGTCATGAAACAGTAAACAGGCAGCACTCAAGAATTCTATGAAAGTGGTTCTGAGAAACACACTGAAACGCTACTTTTAAGGGCTAAATTACTTCTATGGTCACTACGTTCAGATCAGCAGCTAGGATATCAAAAGGCTAAAGAGATAGCAGCATCAATCGTACCAAAGGTAGCTGTCCACTGTGTATTGTATTGGGTGCTTAGAGGATATAAAAGACTACAAGTCTAGAAATGTACTTAAGAAAATTGAAAGGAGGCCTGGATTTACAACTTTTATCACCTAACTCTTTTAATAAACAGACTACTAAACTACCACAGACTAAAAACTCAATAGATGCAGGTGCTTCCAAGCCTGTTGACCTAAGTTTGATTCCCAAACCCCTATAACTCCTTCAAGCTGCATATGTTGTGTGCAACTTTCCCCCTAATACTACTACTATGCTCCTATTTTTCTGAATATCATTTAAGAAACATTGAGAAACAAGTCTTTAATTCCCATAAGTATTAAATGTTTTATCTATAGCTATGTAAAATCCCTCCATGGCTTGACCCCCTTGACAAGTATCAGATGATTACACATTGTTTGCCAGAATGTAACAGTTAAATGCATGAAAAGAATATCTCAAAGACAAGTAAAAAATTCAAGAATGTCTTGAGGGGCTGGAGAGATGGCTTACTGCCACACAACCTGAAATCAACTCCTGGTTCCTAAACTACAGCTTGTGCTGCCATAATGATCTATCTTTAAGTTTAATAAAAAGGAAAGGCAGGGAGGTAAGAATACAACATAAAGAACAAAAGCAGTGGATAACAGAATGAATTATTAAAACAGCAGTGAAAGAAATCAATAGAAGAAAGATGCAATGCTCCAAATTCTGCTGCCCAGGTGAGCACTATAAATCACCACTAGTACTTCTACTCATGTTTATAAAGCACACAGTGGAAACACTTAATGGAGACTTGCACTAGGACTTAGGACCTGCAGATAAATCTCGCAAAATTAACAGGATCTAGCTATTCTGGCTTTTAAACAATATTTAGCTCCAAAGTCAAGGTCCCAAAGCTCTAAAAATCATAGTTTTCCACGATTTTTTTTTTGTAACTACTGCATCTCAGACAAATCTAAAAATATCTGAGCCTGTTTCCCTTTACCAAAGGAATCAAAGCTTGTATGTCAGACTTGAGGCAGGAAGACTAAAGGACGAGGCTTAATCCTGCTGCATCACGCCCTGTGAATGATGATGATGTCAGACCACGAGGTGGGGCCCGAGTGAGTAATTTTACCTGTGATGAGTGGTAATTTCTATCACTGCTTTTAATCAAATCCTAACTCTGTTGACTCTGTTTCTCTTTTTTTTTTTTTTTAAAGATTTATTTTATTTATTATATGTAAGTACACTGTAGCTGTCTTCAGACACTCCAGAAGAGGGCGCCAGATCTCGTTACGGATGGTTGTGAGCCACCATGTGGATGCTGGGATTTGAACTTATCACCTTCGG
This sequence comes from Mus minutoides, assembly GCA_902729485.2. Taxonomy (NCBI): domain Eukaryota; kingdom Metazoa; phylum Chordata; class Mammalia; order Rodentia; family Muridae; genus Mus; species Mus minutoides. The sequence continues at coordinate 83,643 of LR750705.1, read as the reverse complement.
AAGAGCAGTCGGGTGCTCTTACCCGCTGAGCCATCTCACCAGCCCCATCTGTTTCTCTTTAAAATTAAAAAAATAATAAAAAAACAGAATCGTAAGTTTACAACAGTTATTAGAAATATCCCCTTAGGCTTAGTATGTAAAAGCACGTGCTGCCAAGTTTGAGGACCTGAGTTCAGCTCTGTAACCCACATGCTGGAAAGAGAGATATGACTCCCACAAATTGTTCTCTGACCCACACAAACATGTGGTAGTGCATATGCTCCCCCTGTAAATAAACAAATACATTGCAATTTTTAAATATCCCACTATGATCCCTGTAGTATATGGAAGGTAATGAAAGAAGGTAAGGATTCAGATACAGTGTAATTGTGGAAATCATTCTAGGCTATGTAATGAATATTAACTCTATATAGTGTAAATGTATATGATTTAACTACCATATATGATTTAACTACCGTTTATTGTTTTAATCAGTTATCACCAGGATTGTACCATAACAAAAGGGATTACTAGAGAAAAATAAAGATGGTTGACTAGAGTCCAAATAAAACTTTTTATAAGGCTCCTGAAATCCTTTGCTATGGAGAATATGACTTTTTCTTGGGGCGACAAATTCCTCAGGAAAAGGCATCTGTCAAGCAAGCCTAACAAGCCGAGTTGAATTTCCCTAACCCACAGCGAAAGAAGAGAACCAACTCCTTACAGTTGTCCTCTGACCTATACACATGCACACACACCTACATGCAAGCCTACACTCACACAAAATAAAAATTGGGGGGCAAATTCTAGGCACTAGATAATAACACTTCATTAACTACTGACGCTTCCATTCATTTTATTGTAACCAATAAAAGTCTTTTCACAATCATTCAAAACCACACCCTTCCCTGTACTAACCTTAAGAATAGTACATAATACACACACAGAAACACACACACACTACTTAACCACACGCGCACACACGCGTGCACACGTATTCACATGTTTTTTAATAAGATACATAGAAACATTTAGCTAAGAAAACTAAAAAAACTGTCAAACATTTAATATATATATAGGCCTTATAAACAATCCACTCACAAATCATGACCATGTTTCTACAGCTTAGAAAGAACCAGTTAATGATATGGTGAAACACTTGATGCAAATTTTGAAAAATAAGCTTTGAAAAATACTCTTTAGTATAATGAAGAAAAATAATTACTAGAGAATTTGGCTCTAAGGAGTCAGTACCACAGGAAAAATATTGTTGAGGTTTGGTCTTGCTTTGTATTGAAATGCTAAGTGCGGGCCCCCAAGACCTGGAGGCTGCACATAGATCCAAGTGACTCTATGTGGCCTTGCCCCCAAGTTATGTCTGATTGGCAAACAAAGATGCTGAAAAGCCAATAGCTGGGCAGAAGAGACATAGGTGAAGTTTAGGATTCCCTGGCTTGGGGCCGGAAAATCATGAGAATGAGAACAAGGCGAATGGTGGAGAAGGCACCATGGGTCAGGTGAGTTCAAGAGAACATGGCCCTGAGGGCTGGCCAATTGGAGTTAAGAGCAGCCCAGATGAAACATGGTAAGTAATAACTCAGGGTTATTAATAGGAAAGTAGATTCTAATAGCACAGCAGGTAGGTATCTGCCCAGCTCTTGTGCTGTTTAAGGCTTAATGTAAATATAAAAGTCGTGAGTGTCTTTCATTCAGGAACTGAATGGTCAAAGGCAGGGTAGAAACCCCAGGTTGGGATTAAAAATTTCTACAACAAATATTTGCATAAATAATTCAAAAAACAAATAAACACTGTGAGTGAGGGATAATATGACCTTTGTGAGTAAAACAGACCTTGATATGCAGAAGAACAAAGACAGGGATTAGTGGCTTGAGTACTGGGACTACACACACACACACACACACACACACACACACACACACACACACACACACACGAGTTAGAAAAGGACAAGCAGAAATTATAACCCAAATTCAAGAGATGGAAATGTAAAAAGTCTGGAACGCAGTAACACAAACTGTGTCTGTGTGTTATATTGCCTATTTGATCATCTCTAGAGAAACAGAGTAACTCGAAGAAACCAACAACAAATACATATTCAAAGAAAAAGAAGACTCAAAGTCAACTTAAGAGTCGTAGAAACTGCTGGCAAGATGGCTCAGCAGGTAAGAGCATTGACTGCTCTTCCAAAGGTCCGGAGTTCAAATCCCAGCAACCACTGTAATGAGATCTGACATCCTCTTCTGGTGTGTCTGAAGTCAGCTACAGTATATCTATTTATAATAAAAAATAAATCTTTTAAAAAAAGTGTCTTAGAAAGGTAGGTATTTTTATGGCAGGGTGTGAATTTATGTGCAAATTCTACTGTTGACACTGGGGCATTAAGTCCCCTGCCATCAAATACCTTACAATATGCTTGCTGCTACACACTTATGATATACACACTGTTCCTTTCCTCCTCTCTGACCCTACCTCCTTACTTCTCCTGGACAATTCATTGCTACAGCAATTGGATGAAACAGGGTTATGGGACCTAAAACCACCTTGCCAGACACACTGGGGAGGGGGTCAGGCATGGGCTATCATGGGATAGAAAAGGAGACCCTGTATTGAGGGCTGTCAGCTGTCAGCTTGAGCAGGAAAAATAAGCTGATGATGAACCAGCACAGATGTCAAGGTTCAAGCAGGACATGTAGGGCACATAAGGGTAAGAAAGGGCGAAAGGAAGAGTGTAGCCACCAGCCCTGACTATGACAAAGAAGTATCGGTACACAGAGTGGGAAATGGCCAGAAGGGAGACTGACTGAACACATGGTACTGATGTCCCAATGCCTGCAATGCTTCTGACTGCACACAAATCTATCTTGAGAATTATTAAAGAAATAAGTAGTTTTAGAGGCCTGGAGAACAGCTCGGTAGTAGAGTACTTGCTTGATTTGCAGGAGACTTTGGGTTCAATCCCTAGCAAAACACACACACACACACACACACACACACACACACACACACACACACACACACACACACATACACACTTTTGTTTGTTTTTAAAGTCGGGGTCTCTTTGGCTGGCCTGGAACTCACTACATAGATGAGGCTAACCTTGAACTCATAGAGACCCACAGAAATTGATTTCAATTCCTCTTCTACTTCCTGAATTTTCCATTTTCCCATTACAGACATGTATTACTTTTCTGATTGTGACAGAATATTTAGAAAAATCAAGAGAAAACAATAGATCATATTGTCAAGAACCAGTAAGGGTCAGGTTAGGACTAAGCAGAGTGGTTTTGAATACAATCTCACACGAAGACTGAGTAGAAGGAACCATACAGTGGAGAAAGCAGCTACAAATGCTCAGTAATAAAGTCTCTGGTGGAAAACACGTTAAGAAAGTTTTAGTTTTGGTTTTTTGGAGAACCATTTAGCTAAAAAGCTTAACAAAACAGTCAAAAATTTAAATCCCACAAAAGGCACGCACAGAACATCTTTTCTTTTTTCTTTTTTTTTTTTTTTTTTTTGGGGGGGGGGTTCGAGACAGGGTTTCTCTGTGTAGCCCTGGCTGTCCTGGAACTCACTCTGTAGATCAGGCTGGCCTCGAACTCAGAAATCCGCCTGCCTCTGCCTCCCGAGTGCTGGGATTAAAGGCATGTGCCACCTCTGCCTGGTCAGAACATTTCAAAACAGAAAAAAGATGGAGAACACAAATTAACACACGCCATTTGCACAAGAAAATACCAGTATTAAAGGGAAGATTCTTGTGGCAGAAAAGACTCAGCTGGCTCACACAGGACCAGATGGGAGCAAAGGGAAGAGAGCCTGACAGACAGATGTAAGGTAGGACTGGGAGTGGCCAAGTGCTGAGGAAGCCAAAGAAAACCTTCCTAACTCCATAACAACAAACAATGGCTGCCACCTGAGAGGCAAAACTAGCCATGACTAACCTTCCCGCCAGTCCACTCTCAAGGTAGTGACACAAGTGACACTGTGTCATTTCAAGTCTCATATTAACTATCTAATGAAAAGCCAACAACTTTAATACATAAGGTCCTGATGAATTAAATCTTAAAAGCATGTACCTAGTTAATTCCATACCTATCTCTTGTACACGTAGGGAAAATGAGATCACTAAGCATAAAAGGCCTGAAGTTCTGCTATATTCTGAAATGACTCCCACATTCCAGGTCCATGCTATTTGATCCAGCATATTCCCCTCCCCCACAAAGACCTAAGGCCAGACATCCAACTCCAGTTGAGCCAGACAGGTTGTCTCCTCCTAAAAAAAGTCAAAAGTATGACTAACAGAATGAAACAAAATAAATATCACAAGCTCAATAGAAATATTTGTGTACAGTGCTGTGGAGAGTGGCCAGGCCAGTCTTTCCGTCTGACGTCTAGGCTGTCAGTAGTTGGCAGTTCACATGTGCTGGGAGAAGCAGAGGCAGGGTACAGCAGTGTTGTTTCCTGGCCCAACTTTAAAGAGAGCTGGTAATGGAAACCAACACCACCCTGCATAATTTACAAGAACTGTTTACTTTCCAGCTTGCTGGGACACGGAGTATGTTCTCACTGGGTTTATTAAAGTACTGTCTGATTAATAATTTTTCCTATGAAGTTATCTGAGCAAACATAATTTAAGGTGTCCTTTTCTATTTAAACTAACCTTAGATCATGAATTGTGAAGATTCTACTAATGAGAACAGAAAAGATTTAGTACTCTGTGGGGCGGTGAGCTATGCACAGATAGCCTGGTCTCCAGTCTGAGCACAGGCCTTGAACCCTGGTGATCCAGTAGGTGGCTTCTGCCTACAAGGGAGGGCAGGTATTCAGCCACGCCCCCTGGACCCCAGGCTCCTTTTCATAGCTACAGCCTCCCACAGCCCCCCACAAAGAGGTGTGTGGCCATCAGTCACTTTAGCAATGCCCAAGCTCCTGGTATTCTGTCTGGACTTCACACTCCCACAGTTACCTAGCAACAGCCAGGCATGCGCCTCTCCACAGTTACCTTGCAACAGCCAGGTAGGGTCCCACTATAAAAGGGGCTGTAATACGCCCCCTCCTCTCTCTCTTACCTTCTTGCCTCTCTCTCTCTCTTGCCCTCATGTTCCCCCTCTCCACTTTCCCTTCTCTCCTCTCTCCATGTGGCCATAGCTGGCCTCTACTCTCTCCTTCTCTCTACCTTTCTACAATAAAGGCCTTAAAACCGTGGACTGCCTCTTCCCATCAGGATCCGATGTGTAGGAGCAATGGAGCAGGTCTCCCTCTAAGGAGCCTTGCATCTAACCTCCCATGGGAGGCCTCCCTGTGCTTCAGCCACCACTGCCACCCAAGCCAGCCACCCGCCAACCAACCTAAAGACTCTCCACCTGGATAACCAGCTGCTGGAGCCTTCCTCCTGTCCCTTTCCCTTCAGCCCGGGCCAGAGCCAGCCCTGCAGGCCCCCTACTCTGTTCTCAGCTCTTCCTCAGCATTCAGTGACATGTGCGGTGCCCAAGAGTGAGAACCTGTGGGTCTAGACCTCTCTGTGGGCCGTGACCCCCAAGCCGGCTTCCGGCAGGTCCACTGGTACCTCAGACTGCACCTTCCCCAGTCCCAAAGGAGTGTCCATAGCTTCTCACATAGCGGCCGCACCCATCACCATGAGTGGTCCTAGCCCCGTGGCAAGCTGGACATGGGACCCCATTTTTGACCCAAAGTATTCTACTAACAATAAAAAAGTAGTTCAAATATATTTTTATTATCCAACAAAAGGTCAAAATTCAATATGTAAGTTCTAACAAATCTACCATATTCTTAAAGTTTTTAAAGACAAATCACCACTCAATTGCTGTTGTTTAGATTTTTAATGTTATTTCAATTATTATTGAGTAGAAATTATTTTAAAAATTGTTTAAACTATTAAAATCACTTTCAAAAGCTACATATTACTTAAAAATAAAGTTTGGTCTTAAAAACTAAAAGATGACTTTCTTTCTCTCTAAGTAAAGTACAGCAAAAGACCAAACACAAACTCTACTTCATCTTTACTTTATCACCAAATGGTGTTGCTCATATTTTTATAACAAATGTAGAGGGGAATCTCCAGAACCCATGAATTTTATTACCCCTCCTAGTATTAAGAAAAAACATTCATAAACATTAATGAAAAATCTCTAAGCTTTGTACATAGTTATAAACATTAATCCAAATAACCTATCAGTAATTAGCAACACTTCTAATAGAGTCAACCAAACAGCCACTGACATCTGGTCAACAAAGTACTGCATTATGACCACATATGTCATCTATGAGCCAGACTGAGCCACCTATGAGGCATTACATTATACTGAGACCAAAGCATCCCTGTCACCTAGTGACCTGAGGGCCATCCTAGGACAGGACAGCACTTATCTCTCGCGTTTGTGGTGAACCTCACCCACACAAACCACATCTGTGTAAAAGAAAAGGACATGCAACTACGGATAGATACTGCCTGATAGGTCACAAGAGTGTTACTATGTTTCCTAAGTATTGATTCACCTCTACTGCAAGAGAGAGAGTGCATCAGGTTACCCAGAGGCTGGTACATCTCACATGTACGAGTCCCGCTACACTGAGAGGCAGGCCACCGTGAATGACCTACATCATCTGTAGGAAAACTCAGCAACACAGGACACGTTTCTGAGAAAGTAGCCTGCTGCTAAGCAAAAAGGAGTGCTGGGCTGGGGAGGTGGCTGCAAGCCTGCTAGCCTGAGCTCCAGCACCGGAACCGACTGCAGAAGGCAGGCCTGCGCCCTCTCACAAAAGCTGTCCTCCATGGCATGCACATACCTACACTAATAGTAAAAAATGAGAATAAAATTTGCAAAAACTTCAACCAACCAAATTAATAAAGAATAACTACTGCTACTATTTATTTAAGCATCTGCAACTTCTTGAAAGCAGTTCAAATAGGGAATGAGCCAAAAAGGACACATTTAATGCCACTTTTCACAACCATAGCCAAGTGAATCAAAAGTAAAAATGTGCACCTTGGGTTGTAAAGTCACTTTGTAAGTAGATTACAGATGCTACAGCTCCAAGCAACTAGGTCTGAGTTCCCACTAACTCTGCATTGGCATGACTGAACACTGCTAGGCTACTTGGAGCCTGACTTTCCTGATTGTAAAATCAGCATCAGGGCAGTAAGTCCCTCCACAGCATTCTTGTGATGACTAAATATGTGTGACATACTTGAGGCAGCATGGAGCATACATGTTAAGTGTTCAGTAAGTGCTGCAGGTTATTGAGTCAAGAACAGACACAGAATCTCTGCAGTTGGACATGGTAATATTTCACCCAAGGCTAGACATGACACGAGCTACAAACTGTGACAACTACTTACACAGTGACACCTAATCCCAACACATCCTTGAAGCAGAGGACATTACATCCAATTCCAAAGAGACCATGGTTTTTGCCTTTTGCTTTTATTCCCCTTTGACATTGAAGTTATTAGGACTCAAGAGTACAAGAAGGATCTCTCTTTATGGGATAGATTTCTAATTGTTCACACAAAAATAAAACGTTATATATTTTATAGCTTTTGGAAGTGTGATAATTGATACAGTGACCATGTAATTATATTTATTTTGGTATGCCACAGTAAAACACTACATATGTATATGAAAGCTCCCAGATAACGTGCTAGAATTTTCTGTCCCCCTCCACCAAAAGAAAAAACATAATGAAAACCAAACTCATCCTATCCTTCCTTTAAAGATTAAGACACAACTGACAAGAAGATGAGGTAGTGCTGCCCAAGGGTCACAGACTTTCAAGCCAGAGTTTGGATTCCATTCATAATCATAACCGAATATCATTTGCCAAAACCTCCACTATATTTGTAATGGAATAAGAACACATAATTTTAATTCAGCACTGTGATTTAAAAATTCAAGCAGGACCATTTTACCCGGCTTACCCAGTTTCTGTGCAGTTGGACATGGTGATATTTTACACAAGGCCAGACATAACTGAGCTATCTCCTATGCAAAGTTTCTGAGCTTCAATTTGCAACAACTTTATTTTTGTAGTTTTAAGTAACTACTACTATATATAACATTTATATAGCATAGCCAATTTCTCTGTGGTAACATTTTCTCAACTGCAGAAAAGTATCATTTATAGGATATAATGCTTAATTATTTCAAGTCATTTGGAAAGCTTAACCTATAAGTATCTAAGTTACTAGGACAGTAGGAAAATAATAAAAATGTCCTTTTATGTATAGCAAAGGGGAAGTGGTACCATGCAGTTCTGTGAATATATAGAGGAGGCAGCCTCGTAAGAGTCGAAACATCCTGGAAATTATTCTGTTTTACTCGTGTCTCACTAGGAAACCCAGAATATATAGCCCTCTGTATGGAGCTATTTCATCTAAGTACTTATGTGGTTTTATTTTTAAAAATGTCTAAAATAGGACCACTCTTTATGAAGCTATTTAAATGAAATACACAACTTTTATGTTGTAATTTGGATGTATACCTCAAAGTTTCCTGTGCTGGAAGCGTAGTCCCTAGTGTGGCAACACAAAGTATTGGAACCTTTGAGAAACAGGGTCTAGTAGGTGGTAATGAGATCACAATGCCTTAAAAAGGGACTAACTTAGTTCTCACTTGACTCTAGACAGTCCCCAGGAGAGCAGAGTATTATGAACAGCAAGGCTGGCTCCTGAATCTCTGGCTTCTTGTCTTGCTAAATTACTCCTCTTTCTTCCCTGTCCTCCTACCATGAGCCCATTAGTCGGGCTGTGATGTAGCTAGGCAGACATCCTTACCAGAACTGAGTGATGCTTGATGTTGTGTTCTTGCCTTCATAGAACTGTGCACTCAATAAGCTTCTTTTCATTATACATTGTTCAGTCTTAAGTATTTTGTGTAGAAATTAAAACGGACTTTGAGATGCCACAAAATTTATTTATTTAAAATATACACGATTTAAAGTATATAATCCCACAGCTCTTAGTAAGTTTGTACACTTGTAAGTACAACCATCGCCACATTCTAATTCAGAACCTTTTCCTTACCATAATAAGAAATCTCATATTCACTTATAATCACTACTTATTTCTACCTCTAGCACAGACCACTGGTTATTTCTGGCCTATAAACTTACATATTTGCCTCTCATTTGTGTTTCCTATTAGATATAAAATTGTACAGCATAGTCTTAGTATATTCTGAGATTCATTCATGTTGTAACATGTTGAGTACTTTGTTCTTTTCTATTGCCATTATGAAGTGCTACTTTCTGACAAGTTGTCACCTCTAAAACTAACAACGATAGCAGTTTATAGCAGAAAACATTTCAAACTACTTGTTTAGATAAAAGATTAAGTAAATAACCATCTACCTAAAACACACGCACACTCCCCATGTGATTATCAGATCCCTGAGAGTAACTGCTATTGTTCTGTGTTCACAATTACATGTTCAGATCCAATTTTATGACTTTCCCATATAAAAGACCATATGCTGTCCTGGAAGGTATTTCATGTAGGGTGGAGGGAAAAAAGAGCATCTGCTGACATAACAGTGTATTCATAGGATCTTACATCATCAGAAGCACTCACTGAGCACTACTATCTCCCCAGACTGGGTTTACAATTCCTCCAACCCTGTATGTTCTCTGAACAGGAATTCATCACAATACAGCAAAATGAAAAAAATCACATGTACACAAGAACTGGACAGATATTTTTACTTATTTAAGCTGTAAATTAACTATTCACTTCAGCATACCTTCCAACACCCAGAGACAGTATGAGGATTTATGAAGCCGGGCGTGGTGGTGCACGCCTTTAATCCCAGCACTTGGGAGGCAGAGGCAAGCGGATTTCTGAGTTCGAGGCCAGCCTGGTCTACAGATTGAGTTCCAGGACAGTCAGGGCTATACAGAGAAACCCTGTCTCGAAAAATCAAAAAAAAAAAAAAAAAAAAAGATTTATGAAAAAATGGAAACCTCATATATTTTTATGTCAATTGATATCTATCAGATATTTTTTTACTGTGACATACCAAAAAGAAAAAGTTCTCACCCCAAGCCACATCCACAGCACTTCCTTTTTTATTTTACCTGAAAAGAATCCCAATTGAGATTTTAGCTCACAGGGCAGTCAGAATCTTCAGGAAGCTACTATATAAGTCATACAAGTTTAGGCATCTCATTCAGAGCTTCTAAAGCTATAGGCAATTCAAACTAAAGTTCAAAGTAATCAATAATAAAAAAAATGCCTACACAAATTAATGTGACAAAGGTACTATTTTACTGATACTGAGAATGACTGAGAATGACTACAATAGAAAGACAGGCAACAACAAATGTTCATAATGGTTTACGCATTTATCCTAGCAATGGAGAAGCATATATAGGGTAGATTTGAGTTGGAGGATAGTCTGGTCCATTAGCAAGTACCAGGGTAGTTAGGGATACACAGTGAAACCTTGTCAAAACAGAAGGGAGGGAGGGAGGAGGAGGGAGGGTAAGAGGAAGGGTGGGAGAGAAGGAGAAGGACAGAGAAAGATAGGAGAGGAGGAAATCCATCCACACATAAAACACAGCAATAACTGAAAAAGTTTGCAACTATAAACCAGTAATTTCACTTCTGGTAACCTACCCAAGAGAAATGAAAACATGACGATACAAAGGTTTGTGCACAAATTAATATATGAACCTGATTCATAACTGTCAAAAAGAGACAACCTAAATGGTAATTGTAAATTCTTAAGTAAAATGTACATCTAAACATCAATTTTACTTTGATACTGCATGATTCAAAAATTTAACAGACTACAATTTACTGATACCACAGCTGATTTGTTTTACTCTGTCTCCAATATATTTTCAGGAACAGAATTCTCTGTACTTAGAAATAAAAGTAATTTTAAAAAGACAGAACCTAAACTTATATATTATGTGGCCAATTAAAGATAACAGTTTATGTATACAGAAATTAAATCAGAAAACCATATTCATTTTAAAAGTGTGTTTTAAAGCAAAGGAACTAAGCCCCAATAAAATGAGAAGACTTCAGATTCCTGCCTTAAGACCCAACTCCAGCACTGATAAACTGACTTCAATCTATTACTTTCAACTGTAAAAGTATCTTTTATTCGCCTGATATAATTGTCATCTCCAGTGCTTACTGCCTCTAGCTGCTAAGCTAGGCCTGCTCCTAGAAGCTTCTAGGCTCCCTACAAGCTAATCTAGGCCTAGAATGTTTTCAGCCTCTCAGACTTGCTGCTGAATAAGCTCACTCTTTCTGAGCTCTGGCTGGCTGATTGAAATCAGTTATTCTAGCTCAAACTCCTCCCCAAGCTGACCAATTCAATCTGGCTTCTCTGGGGCTCTGAATTTTCACTCTGCTTGGCCTCAAACTAACTCTGGCAATCTATTCTAATCTTCTGACTTCTCATTCTCTTGCTCATTCTGTCTTTACCTGTGTGTGGCCTATTCTTTCTTCAACCTGTCTCTGTAAACTCTCCCAGAAAAACTGCCTACTCTCGCTTCCATAGACTCTTTTCTTCTCCTTGAGAGCTGGGCATATACTATTCTGTCAGATCTTTCTCTGATTCATCACTCTGCTGGTCACTTCATTAGACATCATTTTCAAACTTACGTGTTTTCTTCTACAAACTAACTTTCCCTTCATTGTGTGGGATTAAAAGCGTGTACTAACAGTGTGTCTATATTCCAGCTAGCAGGATTAAATACGTATGCTAAGGCCGAGCCACACTACAAGTAGAAACAGCTTTTTTCAGTAAATAAAACAATCTCATGGTTCATAGTGTGATCAAATGTCCTGCAACATTTCCTTCTTTTTGTCTATTCTAAAAATTGTACAGTTTACCTTTACAACAGAAACGATTATCAGTCCCACAAACTTACCAATCTGAATGTCCTTATGAAGAGCTATGGACTCAGTGATCCTTCACAGCTGCAGTCCGGATCATCGTCCTTCAGCAAATGCGCATCTCAGCATCAGGGTTTCCCAACAATCTGTCCTCCTTCAGCTGGTTTGTTGGGTTGTCTCCATGGAGAAGGAATCTGCTTTCTGTGTTGTCTGTGTTGCTTTCTGCGACTCTTCATTCCTTGATTCATGCCTCTCATGTAGTTTTACTGGAACCCAGTGTTTCATAGGCAAAACCTCTTCAACTTAACACACTCCATGAGTTCCACTTTGATGTTAAAACATCTTTAAAGGATACAGGTTGATCTAATTCAGCATTTTTTTTCCTATTATCTAGTGTCTTTCAGGTAATCTAACTCCCTCTTTCTGTTTATCAAGGTACAATTAGATCTTTAGGAATCCACACATAAACCAAACATTTGGCCATTTGCATTTCATGTCTGGTTCTTGAGCTGGGCTCCACACCACCTAGCCAAGCTTCTTACACACTGATCAAGCTAAATCCTCAATTTCATTAGGTACTATAGGTTCATAATTAACCACTTCCTGTTTTCTTATTTCCTCTGTCTTTTGTCTCTCAAGCATTTGTACTACCCTAGCTAACTGTTCTTGCTGTACAGCTATTTTTCAATGTTTTTTGAGAGAAAAAATATAAAGATTGCAATTGGAAGTAGAGAGGGGCTTATTCTGGTTAAAAATGCAGTGAGTACTGTGATGACTTTTTCAAGGACTGCATCCAATCCCTCAGGTCCTACCCTCGCTCCCAATGGATCTGAAATGGAGTTTCCTACTTTTTAATGCAGGAAGAATCTGTCTATAGTCTTGTGGGGTGGCTTACTCTGATTCAGTGATGAGTCGCTGTTTCAGAAGCTCCTGCTGCTCCGGGTCACCTGAGGTTTTGGGGGTATCCAGCTAAACTCTAAGAACTGATGCTTCCTCTGGAGATGATCCCAGGCAAACTTCTCTGCAGCTTTCTGTCAGATATCTCCTGTCCTCCGAAATATCTCTGTCAGATGTCCTCTGCTTTCTTCTTCTCTAATCACGTTGGGTACTCCTTACAACCACGCTGAAGTAATTATCAACCAGGAGGCTTACTGTTGAAGACTAGATAGCTATAATCTCACAATTAAGTTTAAGATGTTTAGGATTTAAGAAAATGTTTTAGGGCTAAAAGAATGTTTTTAGGTTGACAATGCAAGTCATAATAGAAAGTGATTTAGGTCCAGTACACTTTGAACTCATTGAGATAGGTTAGATAGTATTTTCTCCAACATTGTCAAATACTGGACCAGACATTGTGAATATATTCTTGCCAGATAGTATACAGTTTGTTGATGTTAGAGAGTCTTTTGTTTTAGCCAAAAAAGGAGGAAATGTTGCAGGATATTTGATCAGTTTGCGAACCCCAGGGTTGTAACTGGAAAACATTGCTGGACAGACCTTTCGTTCAAGCAAGAGCTTTCTGTTGACGGTAAACAAGTAGTTGTGGTGTGGCTCAGCCCTAGCACACACCTTTAACCCAAGAACTTTCTGTAAACAAGAGTTAAATAAACTCAACTGTAGGTCAAGAAAAAGAGCAAGCTACCAATTATCAGGAAGTACACATAGAAATGGGGGTCTTTTGAGTTGAGGGGTATTTAAGACAGCTTGGATAAGGAGGAGCTTTCTCCTTCTGGAATGGTGGTGGAGCAGGAAGGCCAGCCGGGTGCTTTCTCTGCCTCTCTGACCTAGCAGGTTTTCACCGTAGCATCTGGCGCCTAAATCTTCACTGATAAAACTAAACAGCTGTGATTTTTGTTTTTAAAACAACATTCAACTCTGGAGTTTCTCATTATTATAACAAAACTTTTTGAAGAAATTTCCTTTTTAAGAGTTCCCTCCACTAAGTTTTCTACTCAAAATTCATATAATAGCAATGTCTGTATCAAAAGTTTTATTTGATAATTTTTACAAATTGTGGGTTAAAGTGTTGATATTAAATAATAGTTATTTAAACAAAACATAATTTCTAAGGCACCCAAGGTGAGACTACAAGATGTCAAACTCTCAGCTAACTATTTGACAGCTGCAACCTGGACCAACTGAGACCTGGAGGAAAGATCCAAACCTGGTTATTGGATACTAGGATACTAGAAACTCTGGTGTCTAATTCTCTGCTAGCTAAAACAGTTAATGTTAATAAGAATGGTAACAACAGCAATACCAATGAATAGTTAACAGAAAATGCCAGGCACATGTTAACACACTAACCCAAACTTCCTAACACTATAAAGTGGATAATAGAATTTTTTTTTATAGTTACACAAAGAGATTATACACACATAAATAGCAAATGGTAGGACCACAGAATTTCAAATCCAGACCGGTTAACTTTACAGTTGAACCCTTGTCAGTAATTCTGACATCCTAAAACAGGTTAACTTTATGGTTGAACTGTGGTTAATAATTCTGACATCCCCTACACACACACACACACACACACACACACACACACACACACACACACACTTGTCACACACTTGTCACTAACTAGTGTATGGGAAGGGTGGCATTAACTGTCTACTCATTTTCTGGCACTTCTACCTCTACTGATCCTCCCTGGGCTGTCATGTCAACAGAGAAATGTCAGATCCTGGTAATGCCAGTAAAAATATTCAAAATCCTTCAGAAAATTATGAAAGAGTTGACATAATTAGATGGCAAGCATAAGGATTAAATGTGCTAATATGTAGTTAACAATAGTAACAAATACATAAAAGTTCAAAACTATTAGATATGTCATCTCAATGACTTACCCAATCCTTTTCCTTTGTATTGTAGAATAAGGAAAGAATACAAATGTGTAATTGCATGATTTTAGTATTAATCATAGAATATACTGCCTGCTGCCAGGCAATGGTGGTGCACGCCTTTAATCCCAGCACTCGGGAGGCAGAGGCAGGCAGATTTCTGAGTTCAAGGCCATCCTGGTCTACAATGTGAGTTCCAGGACAGCCAGGGCTATACAGAGAAACCCTGTCTCGAACCCCGCCCCCCCAAAAAAGAATATACTGATTACTCCAAAATAAGACATTGAGTAAGTCATGTGTACTTAATTTAAAAACTCAAGCACCTTTCTTGTATATACTTTTTTATGCTTACCAGAAGTAGCAAGGAAAGCTCCTTCATTTTTTAATGCTGTGGCTATTAACATGCTTTGGTTATTTAAAAAGCTTTGTAGTTTTTAAAGAATACTTAACATATTATTCCTACTCAGTCATCAGTAATGTAAAACAAATAAACAAACAAAAAAGATGCCATGAAGCATATCTGAATTAACCAAAACTTCTTTGGCTTCCTTCTAATTACTTACATTGGGTAAAATTACAATAATGAAAGGCTGCAGGATGCTTTAGCTCAGACCATCCAAAATAAGTAGCCCAGACCTCTCTCTTAATAAGTTAAGAGAAGGCCTGCTGTTGCTCTACAATTTCTACTGTGGAACTCTACAAGTCGGTCTACAGAATTACCATGTTGCTCTTGTGGGATTAAAGAAGTAGGACAGAGGAAGTGGAATACTCAGTATCTGGTAGACTTGTAAGGAACCATTGACTTAGATAAAATGAAGAAAATATCTAATAAAAGTTGGGGAAAAAAAACTATGCCTAAAGACCTAGTCTTTGTCAAATATAATCAGGTGGGAAAAAATTAAGTCAAAATAAATTGGGAAATATTTTCTCTATCTACCTCCTGGACAATCAGCCACAGTACACAGTGACTGCACTGTTAAAGCCTATGTTCACAGAGCTGAGTTACCCTTGTCTTCCTTCATCGTTACCAGAATAATTTGGCCTCATTATTAGAATGCTTTCTATTGTCAGACAGAACACACTTAAGGAAATGTTACAACAGAATGAAGTACTGTGTTTGATAGTACATGTATTAGCAGGAGAGATTGATTATACTGCTGTGATAAGAACTATGATAAACCAAATGTCACTGTAGCACAGAAAAGAGAGAGTAATGGATACTGTAAAAGCTATTCTCAAGTAATTGTGAGATGGAGAAAGCCATCAACATCTCAGGATGTTTAGACCTAGAATGGCAAAAAAACAATCAAAATAAAGATCTCTCTGAAGCTGTATGCAAGGACGATATTCTCATTTAAAATAGTTTATTTCTTGATAAAACTAATACTAACTACCAAGGTCAAACAAAAGAGACTCAGAAGCCAACTCAAACAAGTTCCTTATGGAGGATACAACAGCCATTAAGGAGTGTAATAAAAATGGAATGAAACAGCACATTACCTTACAGGCCAAGAGGTCACAATCATCAGGACAAATTAACACACTGATTTTGTAAGCATGCTAGAAATTGTTATGGCTTAAGAAGCTCCATTTTATGCTAGGCATCCATCTTGGTACCCACCAGCTCTGATTCCCGTCCCTAGAAAGTAAGTTCCTAGTAATCCTCACTTAGTGCCCCCACCCCCACCCCAATGCACAGCCTTGGCTACTTGTTATCATGTGACGAACTCTTTTTAACTTGCTTATGCTGATATCAAGACTGTTTTGAGTTGCCTTAACCACTTAAGTTTCTGCTTGTTTGCACACATACTGAAGGTCTTGGTGTGGTTTTTCCCTTTAAAGGTCCTTCCTCATAACCCTCCTTCATGGTAATCTCAAATTCAAAGACAGTTCATTTGGTTAGCACCTAATGAATAAATCTTTAATTAGACTGAGTCTGTGGACCTTTCACAAACACTGTAACAGTAACAACTACATTACTTTATAAAGTCTTTGTTAAAAAAGAAAAGGATTGTAAGACCAAAACCACTCTCCTGTTATACGTATTTGTCCCCTTCTCCTATACTCTCCCTTCCAGCTGGTTCCCTTTCTTCTGCAGTTACTCCCAACCTATACTTTATTGTATATATCTATTACGCTCTCTCTTCTCCCAACTCTCTGAGATCTATCCCTCTACTCTCAAGTCCACTTTCGATTAACAGCTTCTTAGCCTATACACAAATATAAAACTACATATGCACATATAAAGCTATAAAGATACTTACATATACACATATTAAAAATCAAGGTTCTGATTATAAGAGAAAATGTGGTATTTGTCTGAGTCGGACTAATTTAACACAATGATTTCCAATTATATTATTTTCCTGAAATGTCATAATTTCAATTTTCTTTCTGGCTGCATAAAATTCCATTTTGTATACATTCCATATTCTCTTTATTCATTTACATCCCCCTCCCCATCTCTAAGAGAGGTTGAAATTGTAAAGGCAAGATCTCATTAGGCAGCCCAGGCTGGACTTGAACTTTGTAGCCTAGGATGGCCTGGAACTCGGAGGGATTTCCTGGGTGCGGGGGTTGGGGTTGGGTGTTGATGGGAGAGTGGAGGAAGGGTTTCTCTGTGCAGCCTGATGTCCTGGAACTTAGCTCTGTAGACCACGGTGGCCTACAACTCAAAGAGATCCACCTGCCCCTGCCTCCCAAGATTAAAGGAGTGGACCACTATGCTTGGCATATAGCTGTTGTCTTTATCTGTACTTCATCATGGGGGAAGAGGTAACAAAAACAATAAAATAAAATAAAGCAAGATTTCACCTCACTAGCAGAACAAAATATGCATACTGTATAAAGGTTCAAACAGGAAAGTTTTAGCGTCTCCTATGAGTGCTTTATTCTCTGTGATTTGATCCTCAGTCGTGAGTCAACTTCTTTTATTTGAATAAATAACATGGGAGACTCCAGAAAGCAATTTAGCATCTAAGTCACCCTGCATTTACAAGTGCCATTTTTTTCTAGGACTATAAATATGGAGCAGTTTAGAAGCAGTGGTTTGGTCTTTCCAGCTCCTTTCAAAGCTGGCACACTGGTCTAATTATAGGTTGTCAATTGGTAGTTTACCAAATTACTTCACCATTATGTCTGTTACCATGGTTAAAGATAAACAGACTGCAAGATATTTGAAATTTAGCTGGCAAATTTTCCAACCTTGCCCAGTCTCTGTTGTAAATCCATTCATCAGAGAATTTTTAAAGTTCACGAGTAGTTTTCATATGTCACAGAATGTCCCCTACCTCCCAAAACCAAAAGACAAGCTTTCCCCACTAAGTTCAACTAATTCAAGCCATGCCGTTTCTTAGTTCTTCTCTTTGTTTGGGCTTCTGTGATTCATGATATAGTTGACAAAAATCTCTAAAGTAGGCCTTTTAAAAGGCAAGAAGATAAATTCCCTAATCTTACAATTTCTCTTTTTGGCCTGTAAATTACACGTAACAGGAATAACTTTTCATTGTTGTTTAGATTGGGGGGTTGTTTGCTTGATTTTGCTGTTATTTTTGATGATGATGTTGTAAAAGCAAGATCTCATTAGGTAGCCCAGGCTGGACTTGAACTTTAAAGCCTAGGGTGGCCTGGATCTCAGAGGGATCTCCTGTCTCAACTTACAAAGTGTTGCAATTATCAGCATGTGATACCACAATGAACTAGAAAAAATAACTTCCAATGCACATTTCCTAATTTTGATTCTTTAGTAAAAATATTCTAGTATCAGATACCCTCAAACAGGAGGAGTGCGATAAGCTCAGGCTCTTAAGAGCAAAGAAACAAAGACTGCTGAAGGACCCATCCGCAAAAATAACCCTGGGACCCAGCTCCTCCAACTGTGGGTCTAGTACCTGAGCGCAGTCCACAGAACGTTAGCAACAGTAAAAGGCTGCTGACTACACAGCTACCAAAGCTTAATTCAAAACCAAACATATAATGCATCTAAGGTTCCCTGCACACTCACAGGTGCCACACATACCACTGTACTGCAGCCTGGCTCCTGAGCGCGTGTGTGCACGCACGCACGCAGTCTGCATCTGTACGCTGTCCTGCCTCTCACAACTATACATGTTATAAACTGCAGAGTTTTTACTACATAAATCAATTTTCTTATCTTTATGGAAACATGAAGTTATAATTTCTTAAAAAAAGAATCCTTTGACATTTTCCTATCATCATCTCTGAGCATGTATCAAATCAGTGTATCTTTGGATTGTACAGCATTCAAACATTTGATTTTAAAAATGACTGTTTGAGGTGCTGACTGAGTTCCATGTTAAAAAGGAAAGTTAAATGATGTTTGGGAAGCCAGTTCAGTCATTAAAGTACTTGCCATGAAAGCAGCGAGGATTTGTAATGGCTCCTCAGAACCCACACAAAAAGGTCAGGCATAGCAGCACACCCACTAAGATCCCTGAAGGTGGCTAGCCAGCCAGTCTAGGGTACTTGGCAAGTTCCAAGGCAGTGAGGTAGACCACCTCAAAAAAATAAAAATAAATGAAAGAATGAAAGAATGAAAGAATGAAAGAATGAAAGAATGAAAGAAAGAGGAAAAGGAAAGGGTGGATGTGCACACAAACACAAATCGATAAATAAATTTTGGCTTAGGATTAGTAAAATAATGATCCAACAGCATTAGAAATTCAAAAAGAAAACTTCTGGTCAAGATGAAGTAATCGCTAGTCTGAGTGGAGACCAGTTGAGCAGGTCGGTGACCTGTGTGATGAGCGGCCACTGCTCAGGAAGGTAGGTCCACCTTAAGCTACACTAAAGAACTATGAGGAATAATAAGTACTTTACTGAGACAATGTACCTTTCCTTCTCAGAATTCCTACCCATTAGTACAGCCTCGGCAAGCAGGCTTGAAGTTCAGTTTTTATAACTATTATTTTATGTATACTTATTAGGATAATAAAGATATTGAGACAAGTTCTTGAGAAAAACTGTTCCATGAAAGTTATGGTTGGTTACTTCATTATCACCACTGCCACCATCATTACTGTGGTCAAGGTCAACGTATACAAACACACACTACAAACCAGAGCTTTAAAAAAAAAAGTGGGCACCTCTCAAAGACCCTCACGTTAGAAGTCACCTTTAAAAACTCTCAAACTAAAAGTGTGAATGCCCTAAACCTTTTCAGAGGCCGGGAAGATGGATGCCCTGAAGGTGCTTACTGCCAGGATTGATAACCTGAGTCCACCTCCATGGATGGAGAGCACTGTCTCCCAGAAACTGCCCTCTGACCTCCACAACTGCCATACCCACACCATGGCATACACTCACCCATACATACATGCACCCATACATACATACAACACACACACACACACACCATGGCATACACTCACCCATACATACATGCACCCAGACATACATACATACAACACACACACACACATACACACACACATAAATGGGCTTTTAGGGTATAGCACATCTACCTGTATCTTTAAGAAGGTCTTGCAGAATGAGACGCAGATTTGGGTTGGGTTATGAGTATGTTAGACCGTGCTTAGGTTTCAACCTAGATCTACAGTGTACTGGGAACTACATATCTTGAAGTCAAACTCCTGACTACATCTCTTGCTTTCCTTGTAAATGAATGAAGCTAAAACCCAAATTGGTGGGTGTGGATGAAAATTCAAGAACCTTGACAAAAATAGAGGGGAAAAATCCTAAGTGAAAAGGCAAATATCATAGCAACTAGATTAAGTAAAGTATTTCAGCTACAACAAGTCTTATTTTTAGACAGTCATGACCAGTAACCAAACAGACAAAACTGAAGTTTTAAAATGATACTTCATCATGACTTTGCTATGTAATAGTTAGAAAGTAAACATCAACTTAATGCCCACTGTTCTAATACTGAACATCAGAAGTTTGATATTTCAGAGCTCTCATTCACAAGTGAAGATCATTTTTAACTCTATGAGAATCTTAATCCATCTAAAAGGATTCTAGCAATTTTGGGACAGCAATTCCTCTGACAATCTGGGCCAATATGAAAAGGTAGTCATAACAACAAGGGACCACATTTACAGCAGATGCAGCATGTATGACACTATGATATCACATTATATATACCATGAATTAATCTATAAATGATTAGAAAAGAATACATCACCATTTCTTTATATGCATAAAAAGCAAAATTCAGAAGTTAAGGCACTTAACTCTCCCCACGCCCACACGTTTTTAAAAGGAGAATTTGCTCATTTGAGGCAACTACTCAAAGGGCAAGGGCAAGGTGAGAGAGGATCTGGGCACCCAGCCCCGTGCTGGCCTGCGGCCTCTCCTTCCCTATCCCCACTGCTCCTCATTCTTTCATCTGCAGTTCTCGCCAGGCTGTGGAACACACCTAGACACTGTTCTCAACTTTAGTCTATTATCTCCTTGACAAAAGAAACCAGAGTCTTTTTCATCAACTCTAATTCTTTTAAATGTTTTTATAATAGCTTGGGTTTTTGAACATCTGGACTGATCGCTGTTGCCATGGTAAAATGCCATTCTGGCTTTGCCTCAGCTACATACCCAACTCTCTCCCAATAGAAGAATTGTGTGTAACACAGACATGGTCATTAGAGAAAATGTGGAGTACTGGAAGATATTTTAATTTCTTCTTATATCACATCAGAAGTTGACTAATAGTAGTTTTAAGACTGCTTGCTCATAATCCCAGCACTTGGGAGGCAGAGGCAGGCAGATTTCTGAGTTCGAGGCCAGCCTGGTCTACAAAGTGAGTTCCAGGACAGCCAGGGCTATACAGAGAAACCGTCTCAAAAAACAAAACAAAACAAAAAAGACTGCTTGTTCATATTGATTAAGCAATTCATACAATACTTCAAACCCTCTTAAAATTCATAATAAATGTATACCCTCACAATTTTAAAGACCTGTTAAGTATTAGTAGCTGCCAGAAACAAAAGGAGGACCAAAGCTCCAAGACTAAACATCTTCAGTATTACAAGCTAGGACTACAGTGTTAGAGGCCGCAAAGATAGCTCAGAGAGTAAAGGCAGATGCTGACCAAACATGGCAACCAGAGTTCAATCCCTGGGAACTACACCATAAATGGAAAGGACCGACTCCCACAGATTGTCCTCTGAGCTCCCCATGCACACACATACACACACATTCAATCACACATACCCATACACATACTCAATTACACTGTCTTTTCTCTATCATATATATGTGTGTGTAACATATATATAATCATACTATAAACCTATTTGTTTTAAATTACATTTTAAGAGTATTTTTTTTATTTTATGTACTGAGTGTCTGCCTGCATGTGTGTACATATACCACATGCAGGTGTAGTACCCACTGATGCCCTGGCATATGCCCTGGAGCTGGAGATACCTAGTTGTGACCTGCCCTGTGGTAGCTGGAAACCAAACTTGGGTCCTCTGCAAAAGCAGAAAGCGCTCTTAGCCACTAGGCCATCTCTCCAGCCCCCTAGTTACATTAAAAAAAAAAAAAAAAAAATTGGAGCCGGGCGTGGTGGTGCACGCCTTTAATCCCAGCACTGGGGAGGCAGAGGCAGGCAGATTTCTGAGTTCGAGGCCAGCCTGGTCTACAAAGTGAGTTCCAGGACAGCCAGGGCTATACAGAGAAACCTTGTCTCGAAAAAAAAAACAAAACAAAATAAATTGATGTATATTAAGAATATGGCTTAAGGAAAGAAAAAGAGAGACCACAATATGCTCACTTTTCTGTGGCTTAGTATGTCTTGTTCATAAATACATAGTTTGAATGAATGTCTGAATAGAACTTGCAGCTTCAAGGAACTAAAATACCCAATAGTATGAATAATTTTTCAAAATCATTAATATGGAAGCCAGAAGTGGTGACTCATGCCTTTAATCCCAGCCCTTGGGAGGCAGAGGCAAGCAGATCTGTTAGTCAGCCTGATCTAGCAAGTTCTAGGCCAGTCAGGGTTGCAGAGTAAGAAGGTATCTCAATAACTAACAGTAACAACATAAAAAAAAAGGGTAACATTATCTTACACAAAGATCAAAAGCAGGACACTTTCAGTGGCAATTCTTTAGTTTAAATAAAAAGTCCAGGAAAGCCAGGTATGGTAGTGCATATATTTAATCCCAGCACTCGGAGGCAGAGGCAGGAGAATTTCTTAGTTCAAGGCCAGCCTGGTCTACAAAGTGAGTTTCAGGATAGCCAGGGTTACACAGAGAAACCCTGTCTCGAAAAACAAAAAAAAAAAAAAAAAAAAAAAAAAAAAAAAAAAAGTCCAGAAAAAAAATTTTTATTCATCATTGAAATCAGCTATTATTAACTTGTTGACAAATTCCTATAGGGATAAGGTTACCATACAAAGCTGTGACAGCAGAATTTTATCCAACAGAAGTCCAAAGACAGGAGACACACTCTGTGTCACTCGCTCAGCTCACTTTGAAGGGCTTGGTACACTCCCTTCCTCCCTCCCTTTTTTCTTCCCTCTCCTTTTCTTTCTTTTCTCTTTTATTACTGCTGCTGGTTTTCTTTTTAAGAAATGGAAGCCTTTTCATAGAAGACTTCCTTCATGTTTCATTTAGCCAAAATTGGGGCACATGTACTGATATAAACTAGACACTGACAGGGAAATAGAGTGCCATCATCAGTTTAAAGAAATTGAGGTTTCCCTGCCCTGAGATTTTTAGATAGTCAGCCGCTTATTTGTCTAGGAACTATGGTCAATGAAAACTTCTAGGCAAACTGAAGCTCTTACAACAGGGGAAAAAGTCTTGAATGGAAACCCCAATGTATTCCAGCCCTCCATAGATCCTTTCTTCTCAGAGGAAAACAAGAGTCCAGAGGCGCCTCAGGTTGTTCCCCATAACACATATAATATCCTATGTGTTAAAAAGAAATGTTAACTCTGGAGAAGCAGAGAAGGAAAATGAAGCAGACACATGCATCTGGTAGTACTCTGGAGTTAGGATTCAGTCAATCCTGAGGTAAACCTCACCATTCTGCATGTTTTTTTTAACATTTAAGCCAATACATTTCCCTCTCTTAGTTTGTGTTGGACTCATCTTACAAGAAAATCCTGACACAAGAAAGACAGTAAAAAAATAAATAATAGCAGTAGTTTTGGAAACTGACAACAGACACTTAATACTTCTTAATCATCTGTATGATGTTGTACAAGTTAACCTGTTGTGGATTTGGTTTTATGCTTGTGTTATGTTAATTGGGTTCCCAAGACTGCAGGGGAATGCACATGTAAGATGCTGAGGGTCCCAGACCCGAGATGGTTCTGATTTGTAAATAAAGTTGCCTGCAGCCAATGGCTGGGCAGGGACACAGAGACGGAACTATCAGATTGGCGGGCAAGGGGACCAGGAGAAAAAGAAGGACAGAACCACCATGCTGGGGAAAGCACAGAATAAATACACAGCCAACACTTGTAAGTGCCAGGGAAGAGCAGCTTAGCCTTCCTTCCCTCCCTCCCCAATTGGGTCTAGGGCAGCAGAGATGAAATATAGGTTTCAGTAAGTAATGACTCAGGAGTGTCAGAGGGGAGGGGTTAGTAATGTGGAAGTTTGGAAGTGGCCCAGCCATTGAGCTGATTAAGGCATATTAAATATAAGCCTGTGTGTGTCTTTCATTCAAAAACCTACAAGATTGGGATGGGTAGTGGCTGCTGGGTAAGCGATAAGCAACTACAGCTACCACTCTGAAATGCCCTATATTTGTATTTTGAAATGCCCTATACTTGTATTTATATACACACATGAAAACATTCACAGATGCCTATGTACATATGTGGCACATTTGCACACATCATGACTCAACTAAGAAAGTAGAGGATCCCAAATATTTACAATTAACACCAGCTACAAATGAAGTTCATGCTACTCAGGACAGTTTGTTTAAGTTAATAAATGAATCCCACCTTGGCTAACATTAGCCAACATTGGCCACAAAGCATTCATGTGTGGGACTTGAGAGATGGCTTAGTAGTTAAATGTGTACACTAAGCTTGTAGAAGACTCAAGCTGAGTTCCTGACATATTCATCAATCAACTCAAAACCACATACAGGGAGAGCCAATGACCTCTTCAGGCCATCATGGGTACCACGCATGGAATACATATACAGACAAGAACATGCACATAAGAATAAATCATTAAAACAACCACAAAAATTCAAACGTGTTTTACTGTTGGCCACTGTACTTCCTCAAGGTTTTAATTCCCATATATTAGTAGTGCTTCTCTTTGCTATTTGTTTAGGGCATATTTGTACATCAACCTTCTTTTATATATTTGTCTTCTAAAATCAACCTCATTTTCTCTATTTTAACATGTATATTCATAAAACTTTATTATCACTGGATTTTTAAAAAGGCAATCCTTAGTGTGTCAATTAATTACCTATGGGTTGATATGTAGGATTCCCTCCCAAAGATAAGTAAGTCTCTAACTTCAGAAATAAAAAATACAAACATAAAAGAATAGTTCTGTTATAAAGAACATTCAACTGTCCATTAGTAACCTGAAACTGTCTGGCTTCTCTCCTGTGGTCTTTTGTGTTGTATAAGCTGTACCTGCAAGGTAACTGAAAAACTATTTTTTAGCAATAGGAACTTGCAAGTTGTTCATGATTATTACTATATAGCATTGAATAAAGGTAAGACACGATTGTAAAGAACTTTAAAAATACCAAAGCAAATTATGCATAAATCAAGATCCCTCATATGTGATTTTTTTTTTCTGAAACCACTGATTATGGTTTAAAATGTTTTGTTCACATCCTTCTGGAAATTTCACATCTGATATTAGAGTTCAAGTTCAAAACAGCTCATGAGCTAAGTAATGCCTTTGGAGCTAATTAACCTTTAGTACTACTAAAACAAAAACATGAAAATGGAACCATTTTCCATGGGGAAGAGTGACTCTAAGGTGAGGGAACAACCAACCAAGGAAATGAGGCAGACACACTCTGAATTTTATTTGGAGTAGTAATACCAGTCTAAGTTGAATACTATTAATGACAGTCAGAAAAACAAACTATTAAATATTAAAATTTTTAAGTTATATAATTGAGGACATATTAACCAGCATTCAAACCAATGTGACATTTCATATGTGTAAACATTATAGGTATTTTCCAAAAATTACATCCTTAGCTGCCATCACTATTTCAGAGGGAGTCATGACTGAAAATGTGCTGAGAACCATTATCTGGGCAATCTTTAAAAAAAAAGTGGCAATTGGAGCTCAAAGAAAGAATTATTTGACTGTGCTCAAATAATCAGCAAGCATCAAGTTCTTAAGGTTTCCGAAGCACTGTAAGCACTTTTTTGTTTGTTTGTTTGTTTTGTTTGTATTGTTTTTGAGACAGGGTTTCTCTGTATAGCCCTGGCTGTCCAGGAACTCACTTTGTAGACCAGGCTGGCCTCAAACTCAGAAATCCGCCTGCCTCTGCCTCCTGAGTGCAGGGATTAAAGGCGTGCGCCACCACGCCCAGCAAGCACTTTTCAAAGGTTCTTTTAAAACAAACTTGTCTGAACAAAGACCCAGGAGGGGAACTCTCAAGGTATATTTCAATACACACATCATTGGAAAGCATCCTGCAGGCGCACATATAATTCTAGGAAAATCATTCCTTAGGAAGCAAAATAAAGCATACACATGAATGACTGCAGCAAAAATCAATGTTACGGTTTCATCAGAAGCTTCAGAAAAGAATTTGAAAAGCCAAGTAAAATATAAGTCATATACACTGGAAAATATCGTTACAGTATATTACAGGACACTGCTGTAAATCATACACACACACAGTCATATAAAGACATTGACCAGAACTTTTAGTCATTGTTCAATAGTAGAACACTTAGAGATAGCTTATTTAAAACAACAATTTATCATACAGTCATAAATCAACAGTAACCTTACAGTAAAATGAGGAAGAGAGGACAAGTAGACAGTGTGACTTAAAGGGCACTGTTGCACTGGGTGACATGAGACTGTCTTAACGTACTATCAGCACTAAGGTGTACAGGTCAACTCTAGTCGGTTTTCCAAGTTAAGTCTTGTGAGAAGGCAAGCACAGCCACCAACTCAGGATACTGTCTGCGGCTATTTTTATACAACACTGGAAGAGCTGAGTAATTGTACCAACAATTTTTTAAACTTAAAACACTAAGATCTATGTTATCTAGCCCTCTATAGAAAAGGTCTACCAATCTTAAACTTAGCAGTATAAACACTATATGACCTTGCTTATCTACTTCCTACCCACAAAGGGCAAGATTCCCCCAGAGGTAATTACAAAACTAAAATCCCATACCTGCATTTGCAATCCCTCTCCTGAAACNGGGAGGGGGAAGGAGAAGGGGAGGGAGGGGAAGGGGAGGGAGGGAGGGAGGGATGTTGAGAGCCAGTGAGTGATAACTAAAAATGACTGCCTCTGAGGAACAGAACTGAGGGACTAGGTAAAGAGAGCAAAGGGGATGCCATTATTGGGGCTTCTTGTTTATTTATTTTTAATAAGGTTAATAATAAGCAACAATCTCTGAATGATTCATATGGTTTTCTTTAAGAAAACAATTTAAAGGTCAAGTCCCTCATAGAAAATATGTGATTAAATCTGTTGGTATAATTTTGGGACACATTTTTACAGGTGTTCTATAGAATTTTTAAGTTGTACACATCCAAGACATCTAAATAAATTACCTCAGACAAGAGCAGTGTCATTCAGCTAAATATATGAGAGGATCCCCAGAAAAGATCATTTAGCCAAGTGTTGTATAAATAATCTTCAGTGAAATTCTAAATGACCGACACTAAAAGCTAAAGAAAATGTTTAGAAACATTACTCTGATAAATAGAAATTAGAAAACTGTGGGAAAATTTATATATACACACACGTATATATAAATATTAACAAATGTGTGTGTGTGTGTGTGTGTGTGTGTGTGTGTGTGTGTATGTATTTGTTTGCTGAGACATGGTCTCATTGTGCAGCCATGGCAAACCTGAAACTTGCTATGTAGACCAGGCTGGCAGAGAACTCAGAGATCTTGCTCCCTCTGCCTCCCAAATGCAGGGATCAAAGGCATGGGCCACCATGCCTAACTGAAAATAATTTTTAGAAGACAAGTTTATTAGATACACCTCAAAGTACCTTGCTCTGTGTGTGTGTGTACACACAGATTTATCTAATTTTTTATTTCTACTTTCTTCGGGAATTTAATGTTTAAGCTCATTAGAACTTTAAAGGTTGCACTACTACAGATCATGTCACGACATTACAATATCAGTACTTCCAATGAAGAATTTCATATAGAAACTACAATATTGGGGCTGGTGAGATGGCTCAGCGGGTAAGAGCACCCGACTGCTCTTCCGAAGGTGATAAGTTCAAATCCCAGCATCCACATGGTGGCTCACAACCATCCGTAATGAGATCTGGCGCCCTCTTCTGGAGTGTCTGAAGACATCTACAGTGTACTTACATATAATAAATAAAATAAATCTAAAAAAAAAAAAAAAAAAAAGAAACTACAATATTATATTATCTGTACACCTGTGGTGTATTTTCCCAAGAATTAAATAGCATATCCTAAACAGACTCAATTCTCAGACTTGTCTCACCTCTGCATGATGTAATTATCACAGC
The DNA here is from genome assembly GCA_902729485.2 of Mus minutoides. Lineage (NCBI taxonomy): Eukaryota > Metazoa > Chordata > Mammalia > Rodentia > Muridae > Mus > Mus minutoides. The sequence goes on along the minus strand of LR750705.1, from coordinate 55,253 downwards.
ACCAGTTCAAAAAGTTTAAAACTTGCCTGATTTACTTCGCATAGCAGAAGCTTAAATATATAATTATATTTGAATAAAACCCTGAAGACTAAAACATCATCAGGGTTTTAAGGGCTAAAAATGTAGCTCAATGGTTGAATATCCGCCTTGTAAGTACAAAACCATGGGTTCAATAATGGGTATTCCCAAGAATAAAAAGAAATGCTTTAATATGTAACTATAAATATAATTTACCACAAACACTAAAAACAAAAAATTTAAAACTAAGGTTATTAGACTTTTTATATAAGCTAAAATTCTGACAATCTAGCATTCTTTTAGTAAAAAGAGAGAGAGAGAGAGAGAGAGAGAGAGAGAGAGAGAGAGAGAGAGAGAAAGCAAGAAAACTTGGACTGCTTTTGTATATTTCTACTTACACTAACAACCCCGGAGACTTGCCATGGACCCTAAATGGTAGTGATTAATCTAGCTACTTTAAGATCTTAGGGTGAAAACTAGAAGACAGTATTTTAGGTACTGTTTTTCCAATTTATTTAAAGATAACATAAGGAAAAAGAAAATCACAATAATATAATCTTCTGCCCCAAAACCTATTTAGTCTTTACTTTTGGTAATGCCTGGCTTAAATTGATAGCAAAAAATACACATTAATTTGTGACATTCAAACTCTTAAGAAAAAAAGAAAAACTTTGACTATCAACTCACCTTCTTCTGATACCAGACTATAGCATCTGTGACTCTGGACGCCATTTATTCCATTGAAATCACACATTCGTCATTTTAAGCTGTAGAAAGAGAAAAACATGCAAATGACTTTATTTCCACAGTCCAGAAGGAGCCTAACAACATGCACACATAGCACTCTGGTTATTTGCAAAGTAAGGGGTGTATGTCTATACTTAGATTACACCCTTCCTCATTCCAATTTTAGCAGCAGGTTCTCTTAAGTAAACAAAAAATCAGTTGTCATAAGTTGTTTTTAGATGGCTATAGTAATAAAATGTTCCTAGAAAATGAACTATTATCTAAGAAAAATAAATCTTTTAGATAAGTTTCAGAATATTCCAGGCTATATGGGCAATTTTATCCTTATAACTAATATGTAATAGGAACTAACTCACAAAGTAACAGGTTAATTTTTCTCTACTTTCTATCAAAGAATAAGCATCAATTACTATTGCTAACAGATGTCTGGAAAGAAATGACTGAATTTTAAATCTTGTATTTTTATAATAGAATCAAGACAAGCTTATTAAACATTAAGCCAATATTAGGGTTAATTACACAGAAATAATGCCTATTAAGAACATGTCAGATGTCACAGTTTGTGGGTAATGGTACATCTTTCTTATATTCATATGAAACAGACAGTCCACAGCACTCCAAAGATTTCAGACTGACAGCAGCTAAAAGCAAGATGCTTTCCTAGTCATAAGACAGCAATGCTATAGACCGCACCTCTAACCTCTGCCAGATTCTGGGCAGAGCGGTCATCACAAATCAGCACCCTCAAAGCCCACCCAGGACCTCAGAGGATCAAAGCCCACCCAGGACCTCAGGGGATCAAAGCCCACCCAGGACCTCAGGGAATCAAAGCCCACCCAGGACCTCAGGGAAATCAAGGGAGAAAAACACTTTACATAGTCCATCCCACCACTTGCACATCTGCAGCTGCAAAAATGCTAGTTTGCCAAGGTAAACTAAACATCACCAATATTACATGCTATTCTTGGGAGCATGACTTCTTGAACATGCTAGGATTCAAATACAATAAAATTATTATTAAGTTCAAATGTGAAGTAATAACCTCTAAAGCTTAAAGCAGAATTTACTTAATGCATGTACTCTTGATAGCTGCAGACAAAATTATTTTATTGCCTTCCCTGATGTACCAATGACTGCACTTTTACTGGCCAAATCCAGACAAAGCACATTTTGAAATTACTGTCAAATCACCATACATATGGATGGAAGAAAACTTACCAAAACAAGAGATCTAAATTCAAATATTGGATCTAATATCTCCTATTTAATACTGGAGAAGTCACTTAAGCTGCTTCAACTTTGGTTGCCTTCAATTATAACAGTAGGAGGGCCCAGCAGTGGTGGCACACGCCTTTAATCCCAGCACTCGGGAGGCAGAAAGAGGCAGGTGGATTTCTGAGTTCAAGGCTAGCCTGGTCTACAAAGTGAGTTCTAGGAGAGCCAGGGCTACACAGAGAAACCCTGTCTCGAAAAACCAAAAAAAAAAAAAAAAAAAAAAAACCAGTGGGAGGAATGCTTGTGCCTACTTAGCCACTAGAGGTGTTGTGACCAACATGTAATATGCATGAGATACTTATAACAGAAAACAACAGATAGTACATCTCAATTGTAATTAACTTTTTTATTTAAAAGTTCTTCCATTCAGTCAGAAGAAAACAGTTACAGTTTCCTTTAACGTGGACAACAGCTGAGTGCAGTAATAGTTGGTTTTGTTGTCAACAGAACTAGGCGGAGCTGCCAGGGTATCCTACGATGCCAATGTGGGGCTCAGCCACACACATTGCCTTTGGAGACGTCCTCCTCTGAAGTCAGTAATGGTCACCGTCATTTCTCTCACCACTCTTCTTTGTTTGTGTTTTGTTTTTACAGAAGCTTTGCCTTATTGACCTAAAATCTCCTGTTTAGGTTTTAGTCTTAAGATGCCTCTGGGGTGAAATTCGTTTATAGAGCACTTTTACTCAAGATTTTCCTAAATGATTCTACTAAAGGTGTATTTACAATATTACACCCCTAAACTGTCTGTTTTGTCAAGACAACTGTATACACTTTGCAAATTAACCATAATCTTACATCATGCAAGCGATAATAAATGAATGTTACAAAAGCTAGACAGCAAATTCTCACTCTACCCTTTCATCCTACCCAAAACTTATGGAAAAAAATTCCAGATTATCTGTAGAAATAAGCATCTTGTTTTCTAAACCTCCAGGAGTATACATATAAGAACATGAACAGGTTTTGATGACCAAAACCATTTATTTATGTTGTATCTAATACACTTGGGATATATATATATATATATATATATATATATATACACACACACACATGACATATATACACATGTATGTATGTATGTATGTATCGCACACATATATACACACATGTATATATATATATATATACACATAAATATTATATATATATATATATATATATATATATATATATATATATATATATATATATATATATACCACATATAAATAATAGTACTGAGGGTCAGCAAGAGCATGACAACTTCAGTTCAGTTCAAATTCTAGGACTCACACGATAAAAAGAAAAGATGGAGTCTAAGCAAGTTTTGACATGTGCATATGTGCACCATGGCACATACATATCCACACACATACACAGGCACAATAAACAGACAAACAATAGTAGTTAAACAAAACAAAAGGAAAATCCTCAATAAAAATAATAACATCTGCCTCAAAATAAAAGAATCTAAACAGAAACTTTCAAAGTTTTTTCTTCTTCTTATATGTATACACATGCCACAATGTTTGTAGAACAGGCCTCAACCTTTTTCATAGGTTGTGGAACAGAACTCAGGTTGTCAGACTTGTATGGCAAGTGCCTTTACCTGTTTCCCCATGCCAGCAGCCACAACATCAAACTGACTTAGTGAACAACACTTAGAATAAATATCAACTATCAAACAACTATTAGTTACATAAATATTCTCTAAATTTTAGTTATATAGATCTACAGAATTGAAACCTTAATTTTCTGTTTTAAAGAAAATCCCCTTTGGTAAGGTGTGTGCTCTACAAATTCATTCAATAGTTTTTCTAGTATCAACCTTTCTGTGACACTGGGGTTCAGTCCTATTTTTAAACAGGTTATACAACATGCTGGGGCAGAGTTCTGAACCCAACCCCTGACAAAGCACACTCACAATAAGTGAATTTCAGACAAGTAAAGCTTAGACAAAAGCAAAAAGACTACAAATTTCAAACCAGTAAACAAAAGTAATTAATACACAACTAATGATTCTATGGGCAACTAAAGCCTTTTGACTTTTATCCTGTAACAGTCCAAGCTTAAATGCTTATCATCTCTAGTGTAACTGTTTGTGTTAAATAACCTTGTTAATAATAAACTACATTCAGGTTACTGTACATGGAGCTAGAGGGAACTGAACAGGCGGGGAGCACTGAAAGACTTACTAGATACCCTGAATAAATAAACAATCTGAACCTTTTGTGTGTAGAAGACCTCAGCGTAGATGTCTGCATCCATGGTGTTTATATGCATGCCAGAGGTCAACTCACTCACATCCACAATAGTATCCTGGTTTGGTGACTGTATATGGGATAGATTCCCAGGTGGGGCAGTTTCTAGCTGGCCTTTCCTTCAGTCTCTGCTCTACATTTTGTCTCCGTATTTCCTCCTGTGAGTATTTAGTTCCCCCTTCTAAGAAGCACTGAAGCACCCACACTTTGGTCTTCCTTCTTCTTGGGCTTCATAAGGTCTGTGAATTGAATCTTGGGTATTCCAAACGTTTGGGCTAATATCCACCGATCAGTGAGTGCATACCATGTGTGTTCTTTTGTGACTGAGTTACCTCACTCAGGATGATATTTTCTAGTTCCATCCATTTGTCTGCAGATTTTATGAAGTGGTTGTTTTTAATAGCATTTAATACCATTGTGTAATGTGTGTGTAAATGTACCAGATTTTCTGTATCACCACTTTATTTTTAAGACAGTGCCTCTCAGCTGGGTGGTGGTGGTGCACGCCTTTAATCCCAGCACTTGGGAAGCAGAGACAGGCAGATTTCTGAGTTCGAGGCCAGCCTGGTCTACAAAGTGAGTTCCAGGACAGCCAGGGCTACAGAGAAACCCTGTCTCTCACTGAACCAGGAACTCACCAGTTCAGCAAGGCTGACTGGCTAACCAGCTCTAGGAACCCTCCTGTCAAGTGTCAGGAATGCTCCCCCACATCCAGCATGAACATGGGTGTTGGGAATCTGTTCTCAGCACCTCATGCTTATGTGGCAAGGCATCACCATCTGAGCCATTCTCTAGCCTATTAAATCTTTTTTGGATCAAGGATCAAACTAAGGATTAGTAAGAATAAAATCTGATTTTAAAACTATAGTGTTAACTGTAGGCATGACATTTTAACTTTGCTATAGATAGTATCAGTTAATTCTCTTTGTAACACAGGATTAATCACTGTTTCCATCAAAATATCTGAATTTTTCTTTATTACATTTTCACATTTATGATGCCAAAGGTTAGCCTGCAATGAGATGGTGACTACAGAAGGGATGGTGGGTGAAGGGTGCTCTCACTGTAATAATGACCAGGAAAAAGATTCTTTGTACAGATCTACATGTTTTAGAAAGCCAGTTTTTTAACTACTTCAAATTACTCTATGAATTGTCATATATTACCATGTATTTCTCTTATTATTCTTGAACCAATTCACGTTCATCATGCCTCTCATTATGCTCAGAAAACACATCATCCCCACCTGACATTTTGCTTCTGCCTTTTACTCCCGTTTAGTGCTTCTCTCCATCCTCCATCTTAACTCCAAAACAAGGCCTTCCTAACAAACACATGCTTACTGTCTCTTTAACCACATTAATGAGGAAGTATGACATATAACTTGCAGGCAGCATAGCCATATGGGTCACTTTATTTAATGCAAACACTTGAGAGAAAAGAGAGGCCATGTTCTTCCTTTGCATCTCACTGGGCACCTACTAATGTCTCTGCAACAGAGGACTTGGAGCAGACGAACAAACACCAGGAGGATTGTGAGTCAAACTTCAGGAAGGCCCGTGTACGGTTCAGCTACTGAGTTCTCTGCACCGAGCTTTTCACCAGATCCAACTCTATGTTCCACAAAACAAACAACTAAAAAACAGCAGCTCCAGTTATGTATGAGTTCCTCTGAATTATTTTACTAACAGATCTAAAAATAATAGCTGAATCTATTTTACATGTGGAATTTAACAGGGTACAAACTACTAGATGAATGTATTTTAAAGAAGGTTTCTCCTCAGGCCCTATGGTCTCCTCACTATTACTACCTTTCCTAATAACATTTTATCACCCGTCTGCTCACAGAATAAAATTCATAACTACCTTAGAACTATATTCCAACCTTTATTGCCCTGCTCTAACCTATTAACCAACACTGCTGTACACAGTCCTTCTCTTAAGTTTCAACCATATTACACTTTTCTACCTCTGCCAAAATCCTATTTCCTCTTTACAAGACAGAGAACTTTGCAAAGGGGCCTCCTAAATTCTACTCTCCACAAATTTCCCCCTCATCTTTCCACTCAAGATTTTTAAACTGTCTTTGTTCTGTGTTTCTATTACATCTATACTGTTTGCATGTACTTTGCTGTACTTATCTACATATGCTCCCCACCCCCAGTTCTAAATGCTAAGAAAAGTCCAATGCCTTTAAGTAACCATCCTATAGCCCAGTGGACTCAACCTTCCTGATGCTGTGACCCTTGAATACAGTTCCTCATGTTGTGGTTATCCCAACCAGAAACGTATTTCATTGCTATTTCATAACTAATTTTTCCTCTGCTATGAATTATAGTATAAATATGTGATATGCAGAATATCTGATATGTGACCTGTGCAAGAGTTGTTCAACCTCCATAGGGGTCACAACCAACAGATTAAGAACCACAGCTGTTACTTTTTGACTATATTAAACACTAAGGTTTAAAGAAATTTTGAAGTTAGCAACAAAGCACCATCAAAAATGAATTTAAGGACAAGAATAGAAAGTAACTTATAAACTTCCCACAGTGCACACAAATAGGCACACCTTTTCTTAACATTAAAAATATCAAAAATATCATAAATACAGCCGATTTACTGGTGTATCATTCAATCATCCAATACAGAATAATCTGGAGCTTCAAAGGTCCAATGAAAATTACTAAAACCGGGACTGGAGAGATGGCTCGCACTTAAGAGCACTAACTATTCTTCTAGAGTTCCTGGGCTCAATTCCCAGCAGCCACATGGTGGCTCACAACCATCTGTAATGGGATCTGATGTCCTCCCTTGGTGTGTCTAAGAAAACTACAGTGTACTCATATGAATAAAAATAAATATTTTTTTTAATTAATAAAACCGCTGAAGTCTAGGTTAATTCTACTCCTAAATGCTAAGTTTAACAGTTTCCTCTTCTTAATATGGTAAGAAATGCTAAGGGTCAAATAAATTTCTTCACATTGATACTGAGGCTAGGGGAAAATAACTGAAATCTACTGATAGAAGGCGTGTGGTGTGAACAGAGTGAGATCTACTGATAGAAGGCGTGTGGTGTGAACAGAGTGAAATCTACTGATAGAAGGCGTGTGGTGTGAACAGAGTGAGATCCACTAGTGTGGTCTGTAAGTTGTTACAATTTCATCAAAGTTTTTATGATTTCATCTGGAATGAAGAAATTAAATGCTAAATTATATGCTAAAACTTACTTCAATTTTAGAATAGAAAATGGAATTTGAAAAAGTGATCTAAAAAACAGCTATCCATTCTTTCTTTTAATAGTTCTTAAAAGGAATGTTTAATTTTTAATTTCATGAATAGAAGCAATGCAGTCAGTGCACTTCAAAGTAGAGGATGATACTCAATCTAAGAAGAGAAAATCACAAGCAAGTATGAGCTTGCATTAACAAAAACACCTTGTGCTATAGAGAATGTGGCATACACCTTTAATCCCAGCACAAGCAGAGGCAGGTGGATCTCTGTAAGTTCCAGGCCAGCCTAGTCTACAAAAACCCAAGTTACAGGAAAACAAAAACCCTGTCTCAAAAAAAAAGCAAACCAAAAAAAAAAAACAATAAATAAATAAATAAATAAATAAACCAAACAAAACAAAGAAAGAAAAGAAATCTAGCATTCAGGCTGGAGGGATGGCTCAGAGGTTTAGGAGCACTGACTGCTCTTTGGAAGATCCTAAGTTCAATTCCCAGCAACCACATGGTGGCTCACAACCATCTGTAATGAGGTCTGACACCCTCATGGCCAGCCTTTCTTCCTCTGCTGTCTTTGCCTTTCTGTCTTTCTGTCGCTACTGCCCTCTCAACTCCCATCCCCATGACCTGAATAAACTCTATTCTATAATATTTATTTTTTAAAAAAGAAATCTAGCATTGAAAAGTTGTAAACTTTTAGAAATTTTATTAAATGTATATGAATATTTTGTCTACATGCGAACCAAGTGCACGCAGTACCAGAAAAGGGTGTTGGAAGCCCTGGAACTGGAGTTAGACAGCTGGGAGCCACCGTGTAGCACTGGGAGCTGCTCTTAATTACTGAGCCCAAGAGTTTGGATCTTATTATTACTATGTAGGACTTCCATATGAGCACAATAAACCATATGCATGTTCTTCAAAGTAACTTTTTATGTTTCAGGGTTTCTTAATTTCAGCATGTTCTCAAGAATCTCCTACAAGTTTCTTACTGTTCTTTGAAGCATTTTGTTTTAAAGGCCTAAAATATCCTTTAAATACCCAATTACAGTGTATATGACTAAGCATTTTGTGTTTTGATTGATGTGATTCATGGAAAACTCAATTATGAAATGTGATCCACTTTAAATTGTTTAACTATCTTATTTACCCACAAAAAAGTTCTATCATCAACCAATCAAGTTTGATCCAAATCTACACATGATCTTCCTGCTACCAACAAAAGCATTAACCAAATACGCACTCCATGTGATTTTTCCATACTGTCAACAGAACTTCAATATTTTATTTAAAGTTGGTTGCATTTAGAGATCAAGAATTACTGACTACACATCATGATCAAAATGCTTGGATAAACAAGAGTAGTACATAGTATACTCAGGTTTTAGTTAATAAGACTAAAAATGGGAGGGATGAAAGGTGGGTAAGATAAGAAGAAGTGGTAGGTAACTATGAAAAGAACTCTTAGGTGGATATGGTAGCTAGGAAGGTGTGATGGTTTGTATATGCTTGGCCCAGGGAGTTGCACTATTAAGAAGTGTAGCCTTGTTGAAGTAGGTGTGTCAATATGAGTGTGGGCTTTAAGACTCTCATCCTAGCTACCTGGACATCAGTATTCTAGCAGCCTACAGATGAAGATGTAGAACTCTCGGTTCCTCCTGCACCATGCCTGCCTGGATGCTGCCATGCTCCTGCCTTGATAATGGACTGAACCTCTGAAACTGTAAGCCAGCTCCAATTAAATGTTGTCCTTACAAGAGTTGTCTTGGTCATGTATGTTGTCTGTTCACAGCAGTAAAACCTTAAAACCTTAAGAGAGAAGTACCAGGGACTTGTGATAAGCCTCACCATGTTTTTGTTTGGAAGAATTTGGATTTGGGGACTTTGGAATTGGAAACCCATGAAATGTTTTAAGTGGGGCTTAATGAGCCATCCTAGTAGGGATATGGAAGACTTTGTTACTGTGAGTGATTCGAGCCATGTTTCAGCCCTAGCAAGCAGCAGAACTTTGGTGGCTTTGGCCATTTGTCTCTGGATTTTTAGTCAAGAGGAGTAGACTACTGGGACAATTGATGCTGGTTAGCTAGAGCTAAGAAATTAGCATTTATTTATTTATTTATTTATTTATTTGGTTTTTCGAGACAGGGTTTCTCTATATAGCCCTGGTTGTCCTGGAACTCACTTTGTAGACCAGGCTGGCCTTGAACTCAGAAATCTGCCTGCCTCTGCCTCCAGAGCGCTGGGATTAAAGGCGTGCGCCACCACGCCCGGCATTAGCAGTGATTAAGAAGAGACCAGCATCCCTGAAGTCAAATCTTCTGGGAAGTGTTTTCTGAGAACACAGAGAAGCTGTCTATGTTCCAGGGATTGTCAAAATTAACAGGAAGGAAGGAAAATACTTAGGGAGTGAATTGCTTGCACAACTGTGCAGAAGTAAGAGGTGAGGTTCTAAGATTCTGTGGCTCTAACCCACTGAGGTACAGTATTTCTCTGCAGGAGCATCACGGGAATCTCCCTGGACTGTTCTGCTGCCTCCTTGCCTCTGCGAATACTTACAGTTTCCTTTTGACTTACATTTCCTTAGTGTCACGGGACTAGAACTGGAGCCTATCTATCCACATGGCTCACTTTTCTTCCTCATTACTTTTGAAGTGTTTAGCATCACAATAGATCACTGTCTCCCTCCATCCAGCCCTAGTCTTTCTTAACCCCTCATCATCTTCCAACAAGCATTTTCCCCTTTGGTTTTACTGAAAGAAAATTCTGTGATCTTAGAAATCCCTTCATTTTATTGTTAAGGGTTTTCACTTTTATTTTTGAAACAGGATCTCATGTTACAGGCTGTTCTCAATTTCCTATGAAGATGATGCTGACCTTGAACTTCTGATTGGCCTCCTCAGATGCTGGCATTAAGGATATGCACCACCACACTCAGTTTGCATGAGGCTTCGTACGGCTCTTCCTAGGGCTAAGAGGTACCTCTCCAACCCATCTGTATTTACTNACCAGCCACTATAAATAAAGTTATTTATAAGATTAAATATTTCAAACTTTCAGGAGGAAAAGAATGCCAACTAAACATGGGCATTTGGCTTTATTCCCTTAAAAAATGTAGCTGAAATCAAAGCAAAATCATAAACACACAAGGCAGAGAAGATCACCAGAATGAAGTGTGAAAGATGCCTGACTAGTGACGGAACAGATCTGAGGACAGCAGAGCACCGCAAGCAGAAAGGAAAGTGCTGGCCCAATGTCAACAGACCAGGTCAGCTGACTGGATGCACTGTCAAGTGGTGAGTGCCATCTTTAAGACTGGGTGAAAATTGTTAAGTTGTTCACTTTCCAGTTCCATGTTAATGAGTATCTCTCTGACTCTACACACAACTCAAAGTCAGAACATATCTCTTGAGTGTGTTGACAGCCCAAATCTTTCCCATTCAGGTTACCTTCCTCTACAAATAAAATCGCTTTCCTAGAATTGAGTTACCAATAAAACAATCTTTTTGTGTCAAAAATGTCTACTCAGGGCTAGAGAAATGGCTCAACAGTTAAGAGCACTGACTGCTCTTCTGGAGGTCCTGAGTTCAAACCCCAGCAACCACATAGTGGCTCACAACCATCCATAATGAGATCTGATACCCTCTTCTGGTGTGTGTGATGACAGCCACAGTGTACTTACATACAATAAATGAATCTTTGGGTTGGAGCGAGCGGGGCAGAGTGAGAAAAAAAAGGAAAAAAAAAAAAAGAATGTCTACTCATCTCAGGAATAGTGGAGTTAGTTCTTTCTTTCTCAGAGCTGAGAAATAAACCTAGGGCTCAGTGAACTGAACGCCAGCCCTCCTTCTCATTTTCCTGTAACAGGATCCCATAAACCTCAAACTTGCAATGCACCATAGCAGGTCTCCCAAATAGCTGGTATTGTAAATACATATAACCACACTCAGCTTTACAATTTCTTTTAAGAATAATGAAGTTATGTAGCCAAGACTATATGCCCCACCTTTTCCTCTGTTTTCTGTTTGTTTTTTGAGACAATGTTTCTCTGTGTAGCCCTGGCTGTCCTGGAACTCATTCTATAGTCCAGGCTGGTCTTGAACTCAGAATCTTCCTACCTCTGCCTCCCCAGTGTTGGGACTAAGGTGTGTGCACCTCTGCCCTGTCTTTATTTTTAATAGCCACGACACTAGTCAACTCAATATCCCTTCCTGAAAAATAAATATACACTATACATACCCCTCTACATATACGTTTGACTATGTCCACTGTGTGCACCCAGAAGCAATAATCCCTTAGTAGCAATAAGATATCTAACATGAAAATGTCTAAATCCATTTCACATTCCTTAGAGAAATGCTTGATCCCACCAGGACAGTCAGTTTTAAGTGATCCTAAACTATCTGACTCAGAAAATAAGAAAATGCTCAAAGACTCACAGGAACATTGGTAAATTAGCCACCAATGAGTCTATACTAATACTGAGTGAATGAATGGTTGAGTATCAAAGAGAAATTTTATTTTATTACAAGAAATTAGATCTAGGCAAGTTAGATCTGTGGTTAAAAGATGCTTGCCACCAAGCCTGATAACCGCAGGTTGATCCGTGGGACACACACTTTAGTAAAGAATCCACATTCATGGGCTGTCCTGACATCTACATGTACACCACTCCTAACATACAAGATATATGAGCGAATGCAATTTAAAACTAAAGCCACTATTAAACTTCAATAACATGAGTCGGAGAACTGGAAAAAAATACCATTTGTCAACTATTTTAAACTAGTAAAGAATAACCATTATTAAAACCAATAAGTCTGTTCAAGAGTAATAAAGTAACTATCCAATCTCATAATAACTCTAAAAAAAATACTTAGTAGTTAGCTGTGAAGACTAAGACTGGAAGGAAAGGACGGGAAGCCAGGAGGGACAAACTAATAGAAAAATAGTCTACAAAAGAATTGGCCTCAATGCTTTAAAAATGTCAGTCATGAAATACAAATATAGGCTCAGGAACATCCTGTTGTTTAAGGGAAACCAGAGACATGACAAATATAACATGATCCTGGACCTTCTTTTGCTCTAAAACACACACTATGGGAACTAGTGAGATATGAACATTTGTACATTAAAAAAATATAAGTATAAAAATGTTAGTTTACAAACTTTGATCATCTTACACATATCATGCCTGATAAGAGCTTAGATGTAAGACTTACAAGCAAGACAAACTTAGAATGTTCTAGTATACTAAGCACAGGACCACAGCTGCACTAACACACTAAAGTGAGAAGATACAGAAAGGTATCTTTATCTTACAGGATATCAAAAACTGTAAAATGAAAATGTAATAAAAATGGTTTTCATATTAGTATTTTTCTTGTTCTTCAATCCATTTCTATTCTTTATGACCATACTAAATTGTTATCATTTCAAAATAGCTGGTTATAATCCAAATATTGTTTCTATTAGCCTCAGAAACCACAAAAGAAAAATCTACAGTGTAAAAACAAAACAAATAAGCAAGAAATCAAAACACTAGAGCAGACTAAATCCTATAACCATAAAGGAAAAGAGCAGGAAAAGCAAAGAAGGTGACACAACGAAACCAGAAAAGGTTACTGTGTGGTCTCTAAGCAAGAGGAAGGCCCGACCTATTAATTATCTGTGGGAAAATGGATTAAATTCCCCATGCGTGTACACGCAGAGTAACTGTCTGCTTAAATTCCCCATGCTTGTACACACAGAGTAACTGCTTAAATTCTCCATGCGAGTACACGCAGAGTAACTGTCTGCTGTCTCAAAGACCTCACCTCACCTCCAACGGGACAGAGACTAAAGGAGAGGATTCCATGCCAACAGAATCCTAAAGAGGCAAGCGGATTTCTGAGTTCGAGGCCAGCCTGGTCTACAAAGTGAGTTCCAGGACAGCCAGGGCTACACAGAGAAACCCTGTCTTGAAAAACCAAAAAAAAAAAAAAAAAAAAAAAAAAAAAAAAAAAAAAAAAAAAAAAAAAAAAAAAAAAAAATCCTAAAAATGTAGTAGTAATATATTTGATTAATCTGGGTTTAATTTGAATCATTTAGTCTCAAAAACAAACAACACTAGTAAGCTGTAATATACTCTTAAACTACTCCTTTTGCAGGGCGGGAGAAATGAATCAGCAGTAGAAAGCATTGGCCGTTCTTGCAGAGGCCCTGGGTTAAATTCTCAGCACCCAAATGGCAGCTCACAACCATGTGCAACTCCACTCCCAGGGAAATCTGACACTCTTCTAGTAACCAAGGGCACCAGGCACAGATGTGGTCCACACACATACATGGTAAGCAAAACAGTCATACACATAAAATAAAAGTAAATAAATCTTAGAAGAGGAGGAGGAAGAAGAGGGATGGAGGGAGGGAGGGAGGGAGGGAGGGAGAACCAACTGGTGGAGAAGAACAGAACATGCTCAGTCAGCCTGGTATCTGCTATACTCTTCTGGCTAACGTCCTCTGAGATAACTGGATTTATTATAACAACACTAATAATGACACTTTGTTTCCATGTAGCTTATTACTTCAAAACGCAATACATAAATTGCATGCTATGGGGCTGAAGCCATGAATCAGCAGTTAAGAGAACTGGAGGCTCTTCTAGAGGAGCAGCATTCATGGCAACTTAAAACTATCTTTAACTCCCGTCCTACATCTTCAAGCCTCTGCAACTACCATTCGGACATGTGGTGCACAGACATGCAAGTATGCCAAACACTCATATACAAAAAATAAAATAATTCCACTGCTGGGCATATTAATTAATCTAAACAGACATGCTAAAATTAAATGGTTTGACATTACATGAATTATTTTCACACAGAAAGCAATGGGCACACAGTAATCTTCCAAAGAGAAAAGGGACAAACCCAGTGACTGGCAATTAAGTTTCAAAGATCAGTGTTGCAATGAGAAAACCAAAGCCCAGAAGTCTCCAAGAATGAGGGCAGATGTGAGTATTCAGATACCAAGGCAGCTAAAGTTCATAGGGAAAGTCTAGAAAGACAGCTACCCTAAGAAAACTTGAGAACTGATCATTTCATATCAGAAGGAAAACTCCATCAAGTGAAAGAAAGAATTGCCAAAAGGGGGTAGGCAAAACCATCAGTACATTTCACAGCCAAAGTAAGGAAGTCCTGTGCTAAAGGATGAGAGAGCTACAGCACTCACCAGAGTAAGGAAGTCCTGTGCTAAAGGATGAGAGAGCTACAACACTCACCAGAGTAAGGAAGTCCTGTGCTAAAGGATGAGAGAGATACAACACTCACCAGAGTTGGTGCCTTTATAGTAGCACCAAATTAGCTTTGTACTGGGCTCTTGAGTAAGAGCTGGCAGCTAAACCTGAAGACCTGAGTTTTCTCCTCAGGACTCAAATGGATGAGAGAACCAACTCCCAGAACATGTCCTCTGATTTCCACAAGTGCGCGTGCGCGTGCGCGTGCACACACACACACACAAATACAGAAACAATTTTTAACAAAATAAACAACAAAAAAGGTGTACTTGATCTCTCCAAAGAAAGCTGACAAAGCAAAATCTGAAGGATTAACCTGTTTCCAGATTCTTTAACTGTGTACTAAAAATAATGCTCTGCCAGGCAGTAGTGGATCTCACCTTTAATCCCAGCACTCAGGAGGCAGAAGCAGACAGATCTCTGAGTTCGAGGCCAACCTGGTCTACAGAGTGAATTCCAGGACAGTCAGGGCTACTACACAGAGAAACCCTGTCTCAAAAAATCAAATCAAACAAAACAAAACAAAGAAAGAAAGAAAAGAAAAGTAAAAAAGAAAGGAAGAAAATAATGCATAATAATATTTAAAATGATACAAAGAAAATACAAATGGAAACAATATAAAGTACTCAACTGTCTAGCACTCAGACAAAATTTACAAGCTGTAACAATGAGAAAGAAAAAAACAAACAAAATTAAGGAAGATGACAAGATTTGTAAAGAAGATTATTAAAATGTACAGTTTTAATACAAATTAATTTAGTACAAAATAGCTATACAAAACAATGCTGGAAGAAATCAGAAATTTGAAAAAAAATTTTATGTTCCTTTATTGAAAGACTTAATACCATTATGTACACAATATCCAAAATAATCTACAGATACAATGTAACACCTATTAAAATTCCAATGGCATGTTTTGCAGATACAGAAAATTTCATAGTAAAATTTATATTGAATTTTACAGGGCCTGAAAATCAAACAAAACAACTGAGAATATCTGTAAGATTCAAACTTCCTGATTGATTATAAAATAAATTGCAAAGCTATAATGAAAACAGTTTGGTACTGACAAAAAGGTAAATCGACAAATGAAACAGAATTAAGACTTCAAGAGTAAGACCACTCAATGGCAGAAGAACAACCTCCTCCATCACAAATGCTGAAACATAGGGAGGGGTCTGTATACCACTGTCTTATATACTAAAATTACTTCAAAATTAATTGAAGACTTAAACATAGGTCCTTCGATTATAAAATATGTAGGAGAAAAAGCACAAAAGGAGTATTTCATGGTACTGGGGAGGGATGCAGTTCAGGAGTAGTGGTTCCCTATCGGTAACAGAGCACTTGTAGCATGGTCAAAGGCCAGAGCTTCAGTCCCTCCATCCAAACCAAAAGTTTTTCAGACATAAGAATCTGACAGAATTCAGCAGCAGAAACTTGGCACTAAGGCAACTATGACTGGAAGGCCTTCAAGCAAAATGAAAACGACATCAAATACAAAACTATGACCACTGAAAGAATATAAGAGTTCTGAAAATAGTGAATAAACTTAAGAACCCTTTTCCCCTAAATGTTCTATATATTTAACAAAATTGAAAGAAAAAAAAAGCTACAAAAATACTTTGTTTTGGGGGCTGGTGAGATGGCTCAGCGGGTAAGAGCACCCGACTGCTCTTCCGAAGGTGATGAGTTCAAACCCCAGCAACCACATGGTGGCTTACAACCACCCGTAATAAGATCTGACGCCCTCCTCTGGTGCATCTGAAGTCAGCTACAGTGTATTTATGAATAATAATAATAAACGAATCCTTGGACGGGAGAGAGCAAGTGGGACCAGAACGAGCAGGGTTGACCAGAACGAGGAAAAAAAAATACTTTGTTTTGTTTTTCAAGAAAGTTTCTCTTTGTAGCCCTAGCTGTCATGGAGCCCAGTCTGTAGACCATGCTGACCTTGAACTCATAGGAGTTCTCTCTGCCTCCAAGTGCTGGGATCAAAGGTGACACCACAGCCCAGTGAGCATACCAAGTTTGAAAGAGAACTAGAGTGTGGTATTTCTCAATATAAAACATTGTTTACTTAAACATAAGTTACACACTAGCCAATACAAACAAATAATGACAATGACAATAGCCAATCCACAAGGCAAAAAATAAATAAATAAAACAAGTAAAACAAACAGCAAGATGTCAGACTTAGTACCAGAGCTTAGGAAGCAAAGGCAGAGGGACCTCTGAGAGTTCCAGGCCAGGCAGTGCTACACAGTGAGACCCTGTCTCAATAAACAAGTTGGCAGACTTAAAATCAACTATCACATTAAATGTAAATGGAACAAATTAATTAGGAGAAATGATAAAGTGGATTTTAAAATTCAAGCCAAAGTTACATGTTAGCACCTGGGACTCATTTAGACATTTAAGTCTCTGGGCCTGGTGTGAACTGGCCAGCCAATTTAACCAACTGGTGGGCTCAAAAGAGACACTGTCTCAAAAAATAGGGTGGAAAAGTTATTGAGAAAAACAGCTGACAATGACCTCTGGCATCCACATGCACATAAGCACACACAAAACACATACATCTATCTATACATATATACACAAATTAATAAGTAAATCAAAAAATTAAAACAATATACTATGCTAACAGTAATCAAAAGCTCAAAGGCCATGTAAAATAGGTTTTAGTCCAGAGTATATCACCAGAAATAAAAGGTGCAGGTATATAATATAGAATAAAATCCAAAGTATGAATACATGCAGTAGAAGAATTTCAAAATGTATTAAGGGAAACCTGAAAGAAGTGTTAGGAAAATCAATCAGTCCACAGATAAAGAGAACAAGTAGAGAGAAAAAAAATTAAAGAGTTAATGCTATCAACCAATTTAACTTCCTTAGAATTCCCAGGATTCTTTTCAAGAGCAAGTGAATCATTTAAGACAGAGCTCTGCCAGTGTGGTGGCACACACAGGTAATTTCAACCCTTGGGATGACAGTCAGGAGGGTTACCACAAGTTTCAGTGTGGATAGAGCTACAAAATGAGACCATCTCAAGAACAAAATTAACCCATAATAAACAAGCAGATTGACAGACGATATTGAGGGTTATTAAGTTTAAAATGGGACCAGCAAGATAACTCACCAGGTAAAAGTGCTTTCCAATAAACCTGACAACCTGCGTTTAATCCCAGGAACTCATACGGTAAAAGGAAAAACCAAAACCCTTCAAGTTGTCCTCTGACATCCACACATAAGCCACAGCATGTACACAGTGCCATGTGTCCGTGTGGGCAGCACAAGAGCATACACGTGCAAGCACACACATACACAAAGATAAATGAATATTAACTTTTTAAATAAAAAAGATATGATACATCTATCTATACATATATAGATCTGTATAATCAAAAAGTGAAATAATCAAAACAGTATTTAGAGGTGCTAATGAAATGAGAAGCTTGTAAAAAAGAAATGGCCAACAAATGTATGAAAAAAATTTTCTATTTCACTAGTCATCAAATCAAAATTGCAAATGCAAATTAAAACCACAGTGAGATTCTCTCTTGTTCCAGTCAGCATCTCAGTTAAGAAGACAAGTAACAGCCGGGCATGGTGGCGCACGCCTTTGATCCCAGCACTCGGGAGGCAGAGGCAGAGGCAGGAGGATTTCGGAGTTCGAGGCCAGCCTGGTCTACAGAGTGAGTTCCAGGACAGCCAGAGCTATACAGAGAAACCCTGTCTCAAAAAACCAAAAACTATTGCTGGTAAGGCTGCAGACAAGTGGGAACCCTGTATGACAGTGGGAGTATAAGCTAGCACAGCCACTGAGGAGGTCTGTGGAGAGGTTTCATAAAAACTCTGCAACAGGTCTTCTATGAGTCAGCTCTCTGACTCCTGGGTATATATACACCCACAGGACTCCAAGTCAATACATCACACAGATCCTTGTGCATCTATGTTTACTGTAGTATTACTCCTAGTAGCTAAATTATGGGACCATCTGGGTGTCCAATAGAATGGATAGGAAAACGTGATACATGCACACCATGGACCTTTTTCAGCCATAACAAAGTTCTGTCCTTTGCAGGATGCTACAGGACATAATCACACTAATGAATTAAGCCAATCTTAGACAAACAAATGTTTTCTCTTATTTCTGAGTCCTAAATTTCACACACACACACCATAAAAGCAGAACTGCCTAGGGAATCAAATGGCACTAGCAGGAGAAGGGAGGGTAGAGATAGGAAAGAGTGAAAATATGCTCTCTATACAAGATAAACATATTCAAAGGTTTTAAAAGTAATTTTGTTTCTCTATGTAGCCCTGACTGTCCTGGCAATCTCTCTGTAGTTCCAGGCTGGCCTGGAACTCACAGAGATTCAGCTGCCTCTGCCTCCCCAGTGCTGTGATTACAGGAGTAAGTACACCACCACAGCTGACTAGAAGTAACATTTTAAAAGCACCACGTCTTAGTCACGATTTCTATTCCTGCACAAACATCAGGACCAAGAAGCAAGTTGGGGAGGAAAGGATTTCTTCAGCTTACAAGTGCACATTGCTGTTCATCACTGAAGGAAGTCAGGACTGGAACTCAAGCAGGTCAGGAAGCAGGAGCTGATGCAGAGGCCATGGTGGGATGTTACTTACTGGCTTGCTTCCCCTGGCTTTGCTTCCCCTGGCTTGCTCAGCTTGCTTTCTTATAGAAGCCAGGACTACCAGCCCAGAGATGGCACCACCCACAAGGGGACCTCCCCCCTTGATCACTAATTGAGAAAATGCCTTACAGCTGGATCTCATGGAGGCATTTTCTCACCTGAAGCTCCTTTCTCTGTGATAACTCCAGCTTGGGTCAAGTTGACACACAAAACCAGCCAGTACACACAAAACCAGCCGGTACAAGAACCTTGCCAGAGATGTCACTGAGGATGGGTTTTGAACTTTCAAAAGTCCATGCCATTCCTAGTTAATTCTCTCTGCCTTGTACTTGAGGATGAGATATTAGTGCTCAGGACCAGCGCTAGCACCATTCCAGCCTGGTACCATGCTTCCCACCACGACGATCATGAACTAACTCTTGAAACTGAAGGCCCCAGTACACTCTTCTTAAAGTTGCCTTGACTATGGGGACTTCCGAAGATGGACTAAATGGGTTTTGCATTATGATACAGCTACAAGTATATAGAAGCCAGGGAGTGGAATGTGGTGGTTTGAATGGGAATGCCTCCCATAGGCTCATATATTAAAATGCTTAGTCCCCCAGGCTGAGGTTTCAAAAGCCCACCCCATTCCCAGGTAGCTCTCCCCTCCTCTCTCTGCCTGAGTGTGTAGATGAGACCTAAGCTTTCAGCTACTACTCCAGTGCCACACGTGCTTGCCACCCTTGTTCCCTGCCATGGCAGACATAATGAAATTGTAAGCCCCCAAAAAACTCTTCCCTAAGTTGCCTTGGTCATGGTCCTTTGTCACAGCAGTAGAACAGTAACTAAGACAAGGCCCCAGTAGATAACTCAGTGGGTTAAGCACTTAACACACAGGCCTGACTTCCTAAGACTGAGCCCTGAAACCCGTGGAAAGGTAGGAGAAAACCAACTCCGTAAGGCTGCCCTCTGACCTGCACACACATGCTGTGACACGCTCACTCTCATGCATCATATGCAGACATAATAATGAAGTTAAAAAACATTTTGAAAATGAAATAATTAATCTCTATTAAAGATTTTAGAAATAAAGGTCTAGGAGATGGCTCAATTCCCACCTTCCCTGCAAGCATGAGAATCTCAGATCTGTTCTCCAAACCCAATTAAGCCAGGTCGTCGTCGGTCCACATGTAATCCCTGCACATCACCTGGGTGGTAGACAGGAGAATCCTGGGCTTGCTGGCCAGCAGGCTAGCACCATCAGTGAGCTCTGGGTCCAGTGAGGATAGGGCTTAATTGAGGAAGATACTCACTCAATGCTAACTTCTGGCCTAGGTTTATACACAAACATGTTCCTGTGCACAACCCCCCCCCACACACACACAAAGGCATGTATACGGAAAAATATTTTAGGAATAAGATGGAGACTTAAGGAAAAATAAGTTCCTTTATCTATATGCTTTAATCACATTGCTGAGACCCAGTTTCAGTAAGTTTATGTTCTTGACATTAAGAATATTAAACTCATTACATATATATGTGGTTCTAGTAACTTTTTTCCTAAATGCTGCCTGTGAATGACTAGCAGTGTAGGGAGCCATTCAACCGCTCCTTAAAGAGGGCATCGACCGACTCAGCTGTACTGGCATAAACAACTCTTAATTGGCATTAGGCAGTGTCAGCTGTGGTTTGATCTTGTGCCCAAGCGAGAGCCACAGGGCAGCCCGAGATCACCTGGTGTATAAGCAAAAGTCAAGGGGCAGCCTGAGACCACCTGGTGTGTGGGCGGGAGCCACGAGGCAGCTCGGTGATTGGCCAGGACAGGGTTTAAATAGCTCCTCCTGGGTTGGCTGGGGGGGGGGGGGAATTCCATTCTACCACTCCACTCTGCTACTTCACTCTTCTCGGCCCCATTCCGCCATTGCACCATTCTCACTCTGTAACTGCATGCATGGCAATTCTGCACTGTCATTTTCCATCATGCTCTGCTAGGCTGTAAGTGCATCAAGTTCCTGAGTAAACCGCCTGGAGAAGAAGCCTGGTTGTCTAGTGTCTTATTCCCGCTGGACAGGGTAGGCTCGAGACAAGATGATGGCCCAAAGAAGCAATTCTGACCCGCAGGAAGGTTTCAGAACTCCAGAGGTACAGGATGAGTAAAAGTTCCCGGTAAGGGACAAGTTAGAAGGTAGAAGGTTCCTAGGACGAGTAAAATTTCTCGGCAATTGAGACGAGTTAGGAGTAGTGTCTTATTCCCGCTGGACGGGGTAGGCGCGCGACATAGCAGAGTATTGCTTCTTCCTGAGTTATTTTCCAGTCTGCCATTTTCCAGTTTTCTTACCTTTTTCTGGAGTTCTCTATTAGGTTTGTTTGCTTGTTTTTGTTTTGATTTGTTTTGAGTCAGGGTCACCTCATTACATAGCCCTGGCTGTCCAAGAACTCACTACATAAACCAGGCTGACCCCAAACTCAGAAAGATATGCCAGCCTCTGCCTCCCGAGTGCTGGGATTGAAGGTGTGGGCCACTACCACCAGACTGTTTTTTAAAGTTCAATGCAGTCAAATAATCACAACAATCAGCTTTTGAGTAAGTCTAATGAGCCAAGTACTATGTCAAGGCATCTAATAGCTCACTTAAGTATTTTAACATCAAAGTGTAACAAGATAAACATCTGTATTTCAAGAATAAAAGCAAACTTCAAAAAAAGTTACTAAATGAACCCAGAGTTGCTGAATTGGTCAATGACAGAATTTAGACCTAAACCTCAATCTATGGAAGGCTGAAACTTGTGTACATAACTTTCAAATATCTTTCATAAATTTTTGCTATTTTTTTCAGGTCTTTTATTCACTGTTTTATTAATAGCTCATTTGAGGTTTTTTATTAAGTGTTATCAGTGCCTACTATTAGTCTTCAAAATTTCTGCAGATAAACTCCTGATAGTTCTACTGCTTCTAAATCCAGAAAACTGCATTCTTTTCTTTACTTCCTCTCACTAAATGTCAAACTTAATCTAGCTATGATTATTATCAGCGCGTTCTTCAGCCACAGCCATTTCCTGCCCCAGTTCACATTCACTACTCAGAATTAAATCCAACATATTTTCTTTCTTACCTAGGAAGAAAACACCTGCTTCAGGAAGCAGTCAGCATTTTCTTTGCAAACTAACCTATGGATTTTTTTCAGTCACTTGCACAGCACTGACAACCTGAACTGAAAATGCAGCTGTCCTAAATGTCATCTGTATGTACGTCTTCCTCAGATATCTCTGCTATCAAATGAGGATGGTTCAGTTTTATATACCCCGTGTCTGTAGAGTTCCATGCTAATAAGAGAAATATAAACATGGACTCTTTCTCTCAGTTTCAAGTGCAGTCCCAATTGAAAACATTCTGCCCCACCATCCTATCCCATGCTGGTTTTAAGATAGTGAGTTGGCTGTGCTGGCACATGGCACATAGCCTTAGTCCCAGACAGATGAAACAGAATCTGAGCTCAAGGCCAATCTGGTCTATATGGAGGTCCAAGCCATCCAACGCTACATAATGAGACCCTGTCTCAAAAAGGACAAGAAAGAAAGAAAGAAAGAAAGAAAGAAAGAAAGAAAGAAAGAAAGAAAGAAAGAAAGAAAGAAAGAAAGAAAGAAAAGAGGGAGGGAGGGAGAAGGGAGGGAGGGAGGGAGGGAGGGAATAGGCTGATAAAGGAGTTTCTAGACTAGGCACAGATTAGGAACAACAAAGGCCACTTTAAGATTCCTATATAAAGGAGGCAAAATAGAGTGCAAAGGCTTCTGCAAGCGTTTTGTTGGCTTCATTTACAGCTTAGAAAGAAAAAGCTCAATGAAATGGTGAAATGCCTGATTAACCAGACATGTTTAAAAATGTACTGAATAGGCACTTGGAAAATAAGTGAAGGGTAAGTATTAGGTAAAAATATAACAGACAGATTGCTTCTCTAAGTGTATGTAATGGTTTAAGTGAGAATGGCCCCCACAGGCTCACGTATTTTAGGCCCTCCAGTTAGCAACTGTTAGAGTAGAATTAGGAGGGATGGCCTTGTTGCAGGAGTTATGTCACTTGGGGGTGAAATCCCATTTATTCCCAGTTTTTCTCTTTCTTTCTGCTTCAGTGCTTGTGGATCAACTTGTAAGTTCTCAGCTACTATTTCAGGACCCTACCTGGCTGCCTGATGCCAGGCTCCCCAGACCATGATGGTCACAGACTCTTAACCTATAGAACCATAAGCCCCAAATCAAATACTTACTTTTATAAGTTGCTTTTGGTCATGGCGTTTTGTCACAGTAACAAAAAAAATAACTAAAATGATTATTTAAGTTGGCAATTTCTGATCTTCAAAATCGGATATACTCACTCTGCCTAGACACAATCTATGCAAATTGTTGATATTCACAAGGACTTATATATAACGCTACAATTCCCATTCTCTCAAGCAAGACTCATGGTGTGAGACTGGCTTCTCCTGTATGGAGTATCTTCCTTCCTTCTCTATTTATGGAAACTACTTAAGTCTCCAATGCTCAAGAAAGCTCCTCCCAGAGGCCCTGGTCCTGTGAAGGCTCTATGCCCCAGTGGAAGGGAATGCCAGGGCCAGGAAGTGGGAGTGGATAAGTTGGTGAGCAAGGGGAAGGGAAGGGGGGGGAGGGGATTTTCAGAGGGAAAATCAGGAAAGGGGTAACATTTGAAATGTAAATAAAGAAAATGTCTAATTAAAAAAATAAAAGAAAGAAACCTCCTCCCTGGACCTCCCAACCATTCTCTTAAAAAATAAAAGAAACATGTTCTTTCTTCTTTGTTCAGTGCTTATCATTTTATTTAGTACTTAATATCCACTTAAAAGTGCTATCCTCTCTGCTCAACAAATACGGAAACTGATGTGGTATCATGCTCACAGTAAAAAGGATCAACAAGGATTCAAACTCTAGTGACTCTATCTTGGTTTGGTTTAATATTCTTTCTGTCTGTCTGTCTGTCTGTCTGTCTGTTTTAAGTTGACATTGATGGTTTGCCCGCATGTATGTCTGTATGAGGAGGATGCTGGATTTCCTGGAACTGGAGTTACAGTTAGGAGCAGCCATGTGAGTGCTGGGAACCGAACCCAGGTCTTTTTGCAAGAGGAGCCAGTGTTATTTTTATGTGCACTGATGTTTTGCCTGCATGTGTATTTGAACCCTGGTCCTTTGGAAGAGCAGCCAGTACTCTTAACCAATGAGCCATCCATCTCTCGAACCCCTTTGGTTTGGTTTTTGTTATTGCTTTAAAAAAGGTCACACTATGTACACTTGGCTGTCCTAGAATTCAGACATCTCCCTGCCTCTGGCTCTCAAAACCTAGATAGAATTAAAGGTACATACTACCACTCATGACTCAGGTACCTATCCTTTAAACTCTCCATAAAGTCAGCCAGATTCCACACACTGTCACAGCACAATGAGGTACTATCCTTTGATTAAGTATCTCTCCTCTGAAACCGCTGACTCCTAAGAACAGTGACAGTGATTGACAGTGATTGACTTCATCCCTACATCTTTAACAACACTCACATTTGTGTTTACACAGTGATCTGAAAGTGTCACAAGAGAAAGAGCTTGGATTCAGCTTACCACCCTGAAACACTTGTCTATTTATATTAGTCTCTTTCTACCAAGTCTACTCCCATTTAACTGTAGTCCTAAAGCATACTTGAAATGTAGTCCTTGTAATTAAATTGGTTATATAAGTGAATCTATCAACTCATTACCATTAAAAACTTGAACAATTAGTTAACTAAATCTTAGTTGTAAAATAGAGAACAGTAATTACTCATTGGATTAAGTGACATAATATACTATGTAAATAATCTAACTAATTTATGATCTTCATTTTTTCAACATATTAATATAAATCCTCTTAGTTACGATATATGCATTATATATTCCCTACAACTATACATAGACTGAACTAGTCAAAAAGGTTTCCACTTAAAACTGTTTGGGTCATCTTTATTTTTAGCATCAACTCTCCAGTGCCAATTTGGCCTTTAAAATATTTAACTCTTGCAAGCTTGACTATGCAAGACTGCCCACACACTGTTAGATGCACTTGAAATAAATACATTTTTATGATCTACTACAATACAGTAAAACTCAGATTCCTCGCCACCCAACATTAGATAGTCCTAGTACTATCTAATGCATTCAACAACTTCCCTGTGCAGGAAGCGGACTACTTCCAAAGAGGGCAAAACTTAAGAAATTTCCTGGAGGCAGAGGCAGGTGGATTTCTGAGTTCGAGGCCAGCCTGGTCTACAAAGTGAGTTCCAGGACAGCCAGAGCTACACAGAGAAACCCTGTCTCGAAAAACCAAAAAAAAAAAAAAAAAAAAAAATTTCCAGGAACCACCTTGTTTTCTGGTTCCAGACATGGCTCAGTCTACCCGGACCTCTTGATTCCTTTCCTCTAGAGTCTAGAGTCTGAGTCATAAACTCAGAGTCATAAACTCTTTCCCTTTTAATCTATAGCCAAATCTAAGTTAGGACTTGAGCTAAATAAAGTGCACGTGGAAGTCCAGTGTTAGAAAAAACGATTTATGAAAGTAGCTAGCAAATTCATAATCACTTAAAATCAAAGACTTGGAAGAAGAAAAAAGGCAAGAAACGCTTAAAAATGTTTGATGAAAGCAATAAAAAATCACAGAAGTATTACACGTAAAGTAACATCAAAGTAAGCAACGTCTACCACTGACAAAACAATTGTAAATTGCATACCTAATTTACATACACCTAAATATGTAAAACCCACACGGAAGATTAATTGTTCACATTGTACTTCCCCAGTAGCACATGTTAGTATAGTCCCCTGGTGTTCTCGGGATAAAAATAAAATGGTTAACAAAATGATTCCTGAAGTTTAACAAGACAGTGATGAGTTAGAAAGCACAATACCAGAACAATACTAGAACGCTGGCTGTCAACACGAGGCGGAAACAAGGTGAAGCATGCCTATGGACCACTGCATTGTCTGCAGACCTGAAATGCCCTGCAAGGCCCACGCGCGAGACTCGGGTAGCCGCCCCTCCGCAGTCGCTGTAGGAGCCGCAACTCCAGTGCGCCGGAGCTGCGGGAGCGGCAGCTGCCCTTCCGCGCGGGCAGTGCCTGCAAGCAGGGCGACCGCTCCGCGAGCCCGCGCGCGCCCCGGGCCGCTAGAGGACCTCGCGTGGGCCCCGGCCCGGCCACCCGCCGCCCCCACACGCCCTCTGGGGACCGCACGACCCCAAGCCGGAGGAGCGCAGGGGCGCGCGCGTCCACACCGCGCCGAGCTCCGGCCCGCAGGCAGCCGCCGCGCCCCGGCGATGGGAGGGGGCCGCGGCCGAGCGGGGCCCGCAGGTGCCCGTGGCAGGGGGCGCCACGGCGACCCCGAAGCCCGCGCCCCCATCCCGCCCGCCGCTCCGCCGCCCGGTCCACAGAGCCCTGGGATCCTGTCAAGAGTGCGGCGACCTCCACATGGCCCGCCGAGCGTGGAGCTGTGGCGCTTACCGTAACCGCCGGCGCCGCGCCGCTGGGAAGCGGCTAGGAGACGCGCAGAGTCGCGAAGGCTAGCACCGCCGCTGGAGCCCAAAGAGCTACAGCCCCGCCGCCGGCGGCGCGCTGCCTCCACCCTCGCGCCGCCCGCACCGCGCTCCGCCTCCCGGGACGCCCCGCCCCTTCCCTCCGCGGCTCCTTGCCTGGCCACGGAGTCTGCGCCGCAGCGCGCAGATTACGGGGCGGGACGAGCGGGGCGGGAGGGTCCGGGCGAGCGAGGGCGGGGCCAACGGAGGGCGGGGACGGAAAACTGACTTTTCGACCATCCTATAGGACTAAGAGGCGGGCCGGGGGGGGGGGGCGCAGTCATTGCCGCCCCCCCCCTTTTTTTTTTTTCTTTAATCACACCAAAAAGGAGGGCAGTCAGTTACTGGCGGCCAAGTGAACCAATAAGCGAGAGAAACGGGCTCGTGAGCGCCGCACGGCATCCGCTCTGCTCTCCGGGATAGGCCAAGGGCGGCGGGAACAGCCCCGGATGTGGGCGGAACTCTGAGGTGCGGAGGGCCTCTGCTGCGGCGGTTTGGAGAGGCGGAACTATGTCTTCTCCTTAATTATCATGTGAGGGCCTAAGAATTTAATGGGGGGAAAAGTGTGGAAGAGGATTAGGATCCAAACTGGCGGATTTCCCGACCTTCGCTGCCCTCTAGGCTCTCCCGCCAGCCGCGCTACCAGGTGAGTCGGGAGCTCGGCCCTTGCCCTGTCGGCGCTGCCTCCGGGTGACCTCACCCCTTCATGCTGCGTGCGGACGCGTTGCACGAGGGCTATGGGGTGCGTCTTGCAAAAAAAACGCATTAAATTCCAGCATGAGTTTGGGAGAGTCCAGACATCCCCGCGAAACCACCATGAGCATTTCCAAACCAAAGACCAGGATAGTTTAGCAGCATCCTTCACGTTCCAGGGCAGATGAGCCCTAAAGTCAACCAAGCTGTAAGCAGCGAGGCCACTTGTTTTGAGAAAGAAATTGTGAGCTGGTTAAACAGAGCTGTCGTCGGGGTAAGGAGAGTAGAAGTATCGAGAGTGAGTACTCAAGGGAAATGGAATGGTATGGGAAGGACCTTGGATGAGTCTACTGCGCACAACTGATGACTAGATGCAGGTGTGTATCTTGTGGGGAAAAAAAACTCTGAAGGTTTCAACAATGGATCCAGAATCATACCGGCAAAAACACCTACCTTCTGTGTACAGATATAACCACCTTAAGTGAGAAATATCTGTTGAGCAAATCTTAGCCTTGGACCAACCCTTAGAGAGAAAATGGTAGTTAAAACCAAATAAATTCCATTAAAACAATATGTCTTTGTAAAATTGGAACCTTGTAATACCACTGTAGTTCAGCGAATGTAATCCTTAAACGTCAGTTAGATGTCAGGAAGGTCATCTCTATTGTTGAGAATACTTGTCTACAACCCAGTTTTGTTTTGACTTGTAACCGCAATAAGCTTGGGCCCCGGCCTCCTTTCACCTCTTGTCCTACAATGACTATAGTCATTGCACACGGCTTGGTACTTGTTCCTGAAGGGGGTGTTAATATTAAAAATCACAAAACTTCGTTAAAGGTTCTTTAAGTTGACCAAATCAGAGGTTGGGACTGAGCAAACCTAATTCACAGGACTACAAACACACAGTTAAGCAGCCTGCCCACGTCTCCACCTCTGCTTCCAAATTTAATCTCATTCCATGATCTTCTATTTTCTGTAAAGGACTGGTACAGAAAATTGCCTTCCATGACTTAGTGTGAGCAGTTCTCTTATACCCCCTGTCCTAGCAGAGTCAAGTCAGGTAGCTCTTTAGAGTTCAAGGCCAGGCTGGTCTATGTAAGCAAAGTTCTAGGCCGGCCAGGCTATGTAGGGTGAGTTCTGTCTCAAAAAGAAAGCCTTCCTTAAAGCCAAATTCCTGCAGTCCAAAGCATTTGCAAACTAAACAGAATGCTAATACTTGGGTCTGAGAAGATGCTAGGACGTCTGCATCCGACTACTGAAGTGCAACAGGTGTGTGTGTTTACCAAGATTATCAGCCTAGAGGCGTACAGACTTTATCAATAGATTAACCACAGCCCTAGAGACGCTTATCCATAGATTGACCACAGCTCTTGCTTGTCCCTGCTTCTCCCCGAGCACCCACACCTTTTGTTTACCTCTCCCGTTGGTGACCTTTCCCTTCTCTCCTGTGTGCCTATCTTCACTCTGTCTTTTGCCAATGGCTTTATCATGGAGATTACTTTCCTACGCAGTCGTTCTTGGGATGGTAAGTGCAGGTAAATGTTGCACTTGCCACCAAGGCCGATGACCTGAGCTCAGTCCGTCCCCAGGACCTTGTGGTGGAAGGAGAGAAGGAAATGTTCCTACTCGTGCCTCTCACAGTCGTGATCAGAGGAATAAAATGTTACTCAGCCCTTGCCATTCCCTGCCCTCTGCTGAATAAGATGCCTTACTCCACCGCATGTAGTTTGCCTTCTGGTTCCATTCCTCTTAAAGGTCGCAAGGCTTTGATTTAAAAAAAAAAATCTTGAAATGTAAATCCATATGTGAAGATTAGATACAATACATCTTTATACCTTAAGCTAAAGTATAAGTTAATGAATTCCCAACTGAAAGTAGAAGTTCTTAAGAATTATCTTAGTGACATTAGCATTGAAAAAAAAATAAGAGAAATTGAAAATATTCTGGCAGTGAGAGGTACTGGGTACTGGGCTTTCCAAGCGTAAGGATGCATCCTAGAGTAACAGAGCTAAGGTAATGGGTAATGGAGAGATTGCTTGTTGGTTAAAAATGCTTGCTACTCTTCCAGAGGACCTGAGTTCAATTCCCAGGACCTACATAAGGTGACTGGGACTGCCTGTAACTCTAATACTAGACAATACCAACCAGGGATGCCAGATAATGTTCACATTCAGAAAGAATCTTAGCATTGAGCTTTTTTTTTTCTGGGCTCATGTGGCACACACATGTAGACATACACATAAGTTTTTAAAAGAAATCTATTTTAAAATAAGAGAACAATTAGCCCATCATTGAATCATTAAACACTGGGTAATAACAAAATCCCAAGTTTTTCAGCAGTCTGCTCTAGCAAGGAAATACTTAAAAACACAAGGAACAAGTGTAATTATGTGCAAGTTTAGTTATCAGTCCTGTGTGGATTATTTAGCCAGTGACACCTGTTCAGTCTTGCTGTTTTTATATCATTCTATCCTCGAAAACTTCATTATGCACCCAGCAGTGGGGCATGTGCCTTTAACCTCAGCACTGAAGAGGCAGAGGAAGGTGGATTTCTGAGTTTGATGCCAGCCTGGTCTAAAGAGTTGCAGGATAGCTAGGGCTACACAGAAATCCTGGCTCAAAAAATTTGTTTCAATGTGTTGACTTCAGGTGCTTTATCTTAGCACCTCTTGAAATTAAATGCAAAACTCTTAGGTTTTCAAATATGCCGAGAGGTTAAGAACATCCTTTGCAATCAACGCAGTTAAGAACTTAGACTAGCCGGGTGTGGTGGCGCACGTGCACTCGGGAGGCAGAGGCAGGCGGATTTCTGAGTTCAAGGCCAGCCTGGTCTACAGAGTGAGTTCCAGGACAGCCAGGGCTATACAGAGAAACGCTGTCTCGAAAAACAAAACAAAAAACATAGACTGTTCCTACAGAGGACTGGAGAGCTGTTCCCAGCACCCACTGTTGGGAGGCTCACACTGCTTAAACTGCACTCCAGTAGAATCTGCCACTTCCAGCCTCTTGAAGGCACTTGCAGTACCCACACATTTACACATGATCCAGAATTGAAAATATGAATGTGTGTGTGCATACAAAAATAGTTGGTTATTGCTAAAACAGGTTTTGAATGCTAGAAATGTTTTCCAAGTTAGAGAATCTGAGAAGTGGGAATCAGGCAACTTTACTAGGAATCAAAGTGGTTTCTGCCATCAAATTGTGACCTTTTTTCTTTTCAGGGTGTGTCTCCCGTATTTGGTCCCCGAAACAGCCTCTTTAAACTGTTTAAATGAGAATGTCCTTGGCTCAGAGAGTACTCCTCACCTGGCTTTTCACGTTACTCTTCCTCATCATGTTGGTGTTGAAACTGGATGAGAAGGCACCGTGGAATTGGTTCCTCATATTTATTCCAGTCTGGATATTTGACACTATCCTTCTTGTCATGCTGATTGTGAAAATGGCTGGACGATGTAAGTCTGGCTTTGACCCTCGACATGGATCACACAATATTAAAAAGAAAGCCTGGTACCTCATTGCAATGTTACTTAAATTAGCCTTCTGCCTCGCACTGTGTGCTAAACTGGAACAGTTTACTACCATGAATCTTTCCTATGTCTTCATTCCTTTATGGGCCTTACTGGCTGGCGCACTAACAGAACTTGGATATAATATCTTTTTTGTGAGAGACTGACCTCCGAGTACATCGTCTCATTTCTGTTGCTGTTCAACAAGTTATACAGTATTCCAAATGTTTGCAAGTTTAAAGGATAACAGAACTAAGGGTAAATATCAAGTGTAGTCTTAAACTACTGTGAAACAGGATTGGTGTGGCATGAACTTGTAGCCAACCCAAAGCTAAATTATTCAATATCTAAGTTGATATCTTTATCCCTGTGTAAATAAAGCTTGTTTCTGACCTCATTTTTCCACATGCCTCTTACCTTGTGTATAATCAGGACTTGATGTAAATACAAAGTCTTTAGTTAAATAACTGTGTATATATTTACTGGATTGTGGCTCTGTATAAACAAAGTAAATATGCTTTCAAATTATGAAGGGAAAAATTGGTTATGGAACTAGTTTAGGGGTGCCAACTCATGCTCCAATTCAGTCTTGGTGTGGCAGTATTATATAGGCAGTATTATATAGGCTCACTTTGAGTTCCTACTGCTTAGGATGAATGAGCTGCCTGGTACTGAAGTTAGGGAACCTACTTTCCCACTCTATCAGAAACCAGTTATGCCAATTATTTGTCTTGGAAGTCTCAGACATAGTGCCTCATTCAAAGTGGTCAGTTTTGAAAAACTATGTGGCTACTGTAACAAGGCATTTAACAAATGCCAATAAAATCCAGGTAGCAATACTTCTGAAAAGTTTCGAATTCATGTGTACTATTGTATATGCAGCAGTGACTAGAGACCAGAAGAGAGGACAGTGTTCCCCAGAACTGGGCTTACAGAGGTTGAGCCCAGCTGGGTGCTAGAAATCAAACCCTGGTCCTCTCTCTACAGGAGCAAGTGCTCATACTGCTGAATTTACAAGTACTTTGAAGATTTTTATTTTTAGAATTCTTTTTAAGTTGTGTGTGTGAGCATGGACTTCTGCACGCAATAGTATGCACAGGAAGATGCAGGTGCTTGGAATGGCCAGAGGTGTCAGATTTCCTGGAGCTGTAGTTTGTATAGATGCTTGACTTGGGTCCTAAAATCAAACTCAGATCCTCTGGAGGAGTGAGTGGTATGAACTCTTACCCACTCCACCCTCTTTTGTCCTCAAGAGATTTTGTCCTATATAGCTTTGAGTTTTAGTTCTGTTAGCAATCTAGTAGTGGCCATTTTGATGTTTTAAAGGCTCTAACATAGGCAGAGTGTGGTGATACATTCTGTAACACCAGCTGGAGGAGCAGAATTTTGAGTTTGAGGTCAGCCTGGCTACAGAAACCCTGTTTTGAGTCTTAACATACAGATCATTATTTGTGTCTGGTGGGTACCAGTTTGTAGGGATCTATGCATGTGGGGAAGCAGAGGTCAACACCTGTTGTCTTCCTCAATTGCTGTTCACCAGAGTTTTTGAGGCAAGATCTCTCACCAGACCTGGTGTAGCCAGTAAGTCCCCTGCATCTAGAACCTACTTGTCTCCACCACCCAAATGTCTAGTTTTTATGTGGGTACTGAGTATCCAAATGCAGGTACTCATATTTTAACAGCAAGCATTTAATCTACTGAGTTGTCTTCTAAGGACCCCCAAAAGATGATTTTAATGCAATCCTCTCTTGTAAATAAAAATAACAAAAGCAACCACACACCACAAAAATCTCTTAAATTATGTTAGGTTTTTTTTAAACTAAAGAGCTAACCAAATAAAATCTAGTTATGAATACCTTCCTATCGTGTAACTGCCCATGTAGTGTTATTTCTGAGTATCTAAAAATAGGAGTCATAATAATATTTAGAAATGAAGATTCCAGGCTTGATCAGGTAATGTTAAATTTAATTGAGCAATCCCAACTGGTCACAGGAATATATGATGAAGTAAATGCAAATAAAGTCTACTTGGTTCAGATAAAATTGTTCAAGCAGTGTCTTAACTGGAAGCTCTTCTGGGTGAGCAAAGTGTAAAAAGTCTTTTCTCAGAACAATTTTAACAAGAAGGGAAAGAAATGGGCAAGAAATATATGCAAAAGGCAACACAATAACCAGCCTGCTTACAGACGAAGATAAAATAATATTAATGGCTTCTGAATAGTTCTCAATTTTTTCCTTGCATAATACACAATAAATTATTAATATATGTCTTAATAGTAAACACTTCAAATTAAGTCATAAGAAACACTAAAAGATAATGCTTACAAGTAAATAGTATTAAAGGAAAAAATGCCTTTCTGAGCTCCTTCTTATAAGATACTTCCTTTATAATACAGAAATATTTACTAATTATGAAATAAACGCTGTCCATTAATTTACCAAGTTATGATGGATACATAACTTATAGCTAGCGCTGAGGATGCCAGCTCCTATCGGTCAAACACTGAGGCAAATGAAGTCTGGCCATGGGCTCTGAGAACAGCAGAGTCAGGCTCCAAATACTGTTAGAGAAGGGTAAAAATTAAAAGTAGGTAGAAAATGCTTTCTCAGACACTAGGTATTGAATGCAGAGTTTCTCGTGAGCCCTTGCCCTGCTCACTCTGAATCTGTGAGTCATGTTTATCTTAAGACAACTTTCGGCTGCCACCTTCCAACCACTTGTCTGCAATCTGACATGACCTTTTAAATGTCCACTTCCTGCTGCACCTTTACCTCTTCTTCCCTCATGAACCTTCTTCCAGATGCCCATCCTTCACCCCAAGCTAGAGGCAAACATGAAGGAAATGGTGTGACCCAGAGAACAGCTCTTACATCTACTGTTGTAATTTAATCCCAGAAGCAGAAGCTGAGGCTGTCTGTAACAAGGTAGCAGTGTGCCTTTGTCATGTTTGGTCATTTGACTTTCACCAATAAACATGATGGGTACTACCTCCTATATCACGTGCAGAGGTAAGGAACACAGACTAGATGAAACAATTTCCTCAGGTAACATGGCTATTTCTGTTAACGCACTTATATTAAACTACAGCTACAGTTCTAGACAGGTTAGTCATCTAATCTCAGTGAAGGGGCCTTACCCAATTATCTAAAAATATGTACTTGCCCAACTCTTGAGAGTTTACAGGGCACAAAGAAAAATTGTGCAGTTGCATGATTCACTATTTCTGATTTTCTGTTGTATACTATCAGAAGGAAGAACCACAAAAGTGTAGACAGAATGCTTAAGAGTTAAAACTACTTTAATTCTGCTTCAGATTCCATTAAGTTGCTGCTTATAGGATTGCCATTTTAATCATTTGATTAGAAATCTAGTCCCTGCCAGGTGGTGGCAGTACCCTACTTTTAAGATCAGCATTTTGGAGGCAGAGGCAAATACCAGCCTGATCTACTGAGTTCCAGGACGGCCAGGGCTACACAAAGCCCATGGTTGGAGAAGAGGGGGCACATCTAACCCCAGCACTCAGGAAGAAGAGGCAGGAGGACCTCTGAGGTTCAAACCAGCTTGGTCACACAGCAAAGCAAGTGCGTTCAAGGACAGCCAGGACTACATGAGACCTGTCTCAAGGGGGCTGGGTGGAACAGCTTTACTTTGTATAATTTGTAATAACTTTTAATATCATCAGAAAAACTAGCTGCAAAGGGGGAAATGACTGTTAGATAAGTTTGTCTAACACATGAACTCCTACAGAGCTACCTTAAATGCTAGCCAGGAGCCCAGTACAAAACACAAAACTTGATTTCCCCACAGTTGCTTATCTAATTTTCTCCACATTTCTGCTGAATTATACCCAAGAATTGAGTTTTTAAATTACAAAAGTGTACATCATTTGTTCTTCTGTTTCCTCAACCATTTATAGAATACAACGCATACTATATGAGGTGCCAGGTATGAGAGGAAAAAATAAACTTAATGACATTTGTTGGCGGTTTTGCAAGAGCCCACCATACATTACTAACATGTATGTCAAATCTGTGCTCTGAAAGGAGCACAGGAAATAAGACTGTTCTATCTACTCAAGCTACTGTGGCAGCAGCACAAAGGTGGAAAGACAAGACAGGCTTGCCTGTGCTGGGGTCCAGGTGTTTCTCCAGCAGAGTAGATGGAGGGCACGGCAAACAGTCAGCTCTCAATAGCCAGGAGCTCCTTGCCCACAGAACTAACCAATTCTACACTGAAGGGGAATGGGGAAAATACAGCATCTCTACTGAACTTGTCCCTGAAAAAAATTTTTACATGGCATTTATATTAGGTAATACAAATAAGCTAGATGTGGTTTAAGGTATATACAGACATTAGAGACAAATATTTACATAGAATAGTTACATAACACCTGAAGATCTGGGTATGCAAAACAGGTCTCAGAACCAATTCCCCCAGAGGTACCTTGAGATGAGTGTATACTTATCTATCATTTGGTGAAGCCAAGAACTGACCACATTAGATGAAAAATACTGTAATAGGCTGGGTAGAAAGAACTGTATCATAAAGGCCTTCATTATGATAATAAATGTATGGCCGTTACCTTTGGGAAAAGAACCACCATGGAATGTTTCTAAAGAGAATAAAATCCTATCTAAAAGTCATCTGGAGCAAAGCAAAATCACTGGGATTGTGAAGACAGAGGATGGGGGTGGGGGTGAGATGGGGGGAAGGACCCTAGAACATGGTAGGCTGTTGGAAGAGTGCATGTGGAACGCCCATCTACTCTGTCATATAACACTGCAGGAACTAAAGCCATCCCAGCAGTTGTCTCACTAGGACAGAGAGCAACTGGTGACCAGACCGATGACAATGGTGATGGAGATGCCGATGATAACAGAAAGGGAGAAAGGCAGCAGCTACTGCTAGAGGGAAGAAAGAAGAACAAACTAGATCTGACCATATGATAAGCAAAATGAAAGTGAGAACTCAGGCCAGCTCAAAGTCCTGCAGCCTGAGACTACCTGAGGAATGGAGCAGAAACCATGGTGAAACACTGAAAGCCCACCGCCTCCACCACAGAAGAGATATAGAGCTTTAAGGACAAAAGATGAGTGCTGCAGGATTAACCTGACACCCAGGAAGTATGTGAATGGGTCTGACACCACCATTTCTGTGAGAGATCAAGACTGAGAATTAAAAAACAAGGGTCAGTGAGGTGAGGAATGATGAGGACATGTCCCCTCAGGGGGTCTAAGAACTTTAACTGAGACAATGGGGATAAAAAGCCCCACTCAAGAAAAGAGGTGTCTCACATAATAGTGTGTCTCAGTTACATACAATCTTAAGAAAATTTTGTGAAGACAGGGACAAGACTGTCCAAATAAATTTTGGGATTCCAGTTCTTGTATTTTCACAATAATGGTTAAGATCACAATGAAGAAAAACACAGGTGGGCCAGAGAAATGGCTTGGTGGCTAAGAGTAAAGGTTGCTCTTCCAGAGGTCCCAGGTTCAATTCTCAGCACCTACATAACAGCACACAACCTCCTGAAGGGACAGAATGATCCTTTCACAGGAGTCACCTCAAACATCAGAAAACACAGGTATTTACATTTTGATTCCTAACAGTAGCAAAATTATAGGTATGAAATAGCAACAAAAACAGTTTTATAGGTGGGGTCACCATAACATGAGAACCGTAAGAGAGGACTTCGGCATTAAGGTTGAGAACCACTGTCCTAGGAGAACCAAAGCCCTTTCTGACCTCTCTGGGCTTTGGACACAGAGATGCACAGATACACATACAGGAAAAAGCCCATACACATAAAGTTATAATATTTTAAAAAGAAACATACATTTTGGTTATAATTTCTGTTAACATAAATTCTACATGCCCATGTATTTTTCTCAGCTCGGTCATATTCTTTAACTGGGTGTGAAGTCCATGACAAGCTAGAAAGATAAATAACCTGAAATATAAGACTAGACCCCCACCCCCACCTCAGTCCTTGCTATTTCAGAAGACAGTAGATACAGCCAGGAATAGGAAGTCTGAGACTAAAATATAATGTCAAATCCAAGAAAATAATTACAAAACAAAGGTAAAAAGATTGTGGTTATCAATCTTAGTATTTATTGAAAGGTGGAAGACAAGGAAAACAGCCTCACAAATGCCCAAACCAAACCTGTACCTTGACTAAATGGAAATAATCACTTTACATATAAAGAAATTGTCCCTTCCAATACCCTCAAAAAAGCAAAGTTAACAATGCTAATTTATTATTTACAACAAAAAGAAAAAAGAAAAACAAACAAAAAAACCTTACATAGAACTGAATTTTGAAAAAAAAAATTGCTTTGAATACATTAATTACATTCCTTAAACATTTAAACCTAAGAAAAGAAAGTCTTTCCCATCCTCAATTTCCTACCCCTCCTATTTTGGAAACATCTTTCAAACAAACTTATTCAGAAATACACACATAAATACAATATACAGCGTTGTGCTAAACCAACCTGATCATTAAGGTCAATCGCTTCATCATAAGGAAGATAATCAATATATGGCTTTAAGTAAATTTGCAACTAAATATCAAAA
Organism: Mus minutoides; assembly: GCA_902729485.2. NCBI lineage: Eukaryota > Metazoa > Chordata > Mammalia > Rodentia > Muridae > Mus > Mus minutoides. The sequence goes on along the minus strand of LR750705.1, from coordinate 17,458 downwards.
ATGTTTCATTCTTTTGATAGCTAACCTGAGTATGGGATATATACTACTTAGACATCTAAGAAAATATAAATAAAATTAGAAAAAGGGGAAAAAAGTGTGTGTGTGTGTGTGTGTGTGTGTGTGTGTGTGTGTGTGTGTGTATATATATATACACACACAATCTCAAATACCACTGATGTACCTAAGTTTTTATGTAAAGGTCTATAGTATATCACTTAATAACTTATATAATATTCACTCTATATAGCATATGACCTTATTAAAACTATACTTTGAGTGCTTTATGTTCTGGTCCAAGATACTGGAAATAAAAATCTTATATTCACATGGAGAATGGGAGTATTCTAACTAGAAAACCATTATTATGCAATATTAAAATAGGAATTTGTCTGTAACAAAGGTAGTTAACAAGTTCTCAGATGGCATCTGAAGAGGATTTTAAAAAATAACCCGTAAGCCTGGGGCATAAGCATGATTCAAGTCTGTAAGGCTTTATCTTGAAATCTTGAGCCTGCTGGTTTACACATACTTCACCTTCACAGAGATGTATGCATTTGACAGAACAATTAATCTATATGGATAACTATGTTAACTAAGGGTTACATAAGAAACTATACCTAAAAGCAATGGCTATGCTATCTCAGATGTACCTTCCTTTAAGCTAAAACTTAAGGCTCATATATTTTGGAAACACCCTAACAGTGTTTTCTTACAGTATGACCTCAGTGGGCCGACATATATGCAACTGAAAATAAAACATACTGTGATAAATATACCACCGTCAATTTAAAAACTAAATTTTAACAATATCCCTTCCTATTTCTTAATACTCATGTTAAGAATTTTTGCCATCCCACCTTAAGAAAGATGGTGAAGAGCCCTAAATTTAGCTTAGAATAGATTAAATGAGTGCAGTGAAAGATAGCTAGTTACATAGAAAACCAAACCCTATTTACACTGTCATGATTTTTAATTTCTCTACTCCATGAAACTTTCCCCACTGCAAACATCCTGAGATCCTCCTATGAGCCACCAGCGTTTCCTACTTTACTTGCCTACCTCGAGGAAGGAGACAAGACAGTGCTGCTGGTGCTGATTTTCATCAGTTCTAGTGAAATACATTTCTCTAAGTGGTTTCTCCCCAATTAGAAGCATGAGCTTTGATGGCTTACCAAAAATGAGGTGAAAGTGGAACCCACTGAAATGGGAACAGTGGTCTCCCAAAAGGCAACGCAGCTCAAGGATAGCCAACTCAAAGTCATCAATCAAGGCAGGGACCCAGACTAAAACAGACACCACAACATTTGCAATCATTAGGGTTCGTTCCATCCACACACATCCATACGGAGTGGAAGTAGCCTGGAACCATGCTCAAGTCAATGGGTGCAGATGTCTACTCACCTGGCAGGTATGTCATCCTGTCTCCTACACAATGAACTCCCTAGAACATCTTTAGAGGAAGTACACCTTATGTTTGCCCTGCAGGCTGGCGAAGGGTCCTGAGGAAGATGTTCTGACAGCGTTTGCTAGTTACATCTGTGAATGATGACTGGGTCACTGTCACTGCCCTTAGTTTAAAAGTTCATTTTTGTGATATGGAAAAATGTAAAAGACTTTTAATTACTCCTAATTAAACTTTCTGTATGCCAATTTTTAAGTCAGCTATTACTAAACATATAGGTGCTTATTAGAAAATTTTCTAAACTTATTACTTGCACAAAAAAATTACACTAGGGCTAAAGACTCCAGCCACATTAACTTCATTAATTAGAAGGATAAAAACCATCAACATACTTAGTTTCTCCCAACTTCTAAAACTCTATTAATTAAATTATTTTCTTACTGCTGAACATAAATATTTTAGAATACAATCCAGGAAGTAGCACTAACAATTTTTATATATTCATCAATTTAAGAAATTGTGCAAAACAATGTACATATATACATTCCCAAGCACACATGTACGTACACACACACACACACACACACACACACACAATCCATATGTATATGCTTTAATAACAGAATCGTGGCTTTCTGAATGCTTGTACAGTATGGAAATTTTAAATATTTACTAGATTTGAACACACATCTTCCCTCCATCACTTCCCCTCATGTATATATTAACAGAAACATAATATATCAAACAATTAAACTGAATTGTCAGTATGTTTTTCCAAGCTCAACAAAAAGCATTTATTATTATGAACCTTTATTAAGTGGCTCACATTTCAATATAAATCACACTAAAAAGGTTTTGTAAAGCTATTTACACTACAGTGCTGACACATTTAAAATGAAAAAAGTTGGTATAAATAAGCTCTATGGAAAAACCTTATATTGTCAAAAAAAATTCTGGCTCATATTACAAAAAATATATTCATATGATTTTGTCAGATCTATTCTAAAGCCTAAAACTCCAACTCAAATGACTTTTCTAAAGACTCCTGTTTATTTAAGCCTGCAATGTTTACAGTGCATCTGGCCCTAAGTGCTTGATACTTCACAGTTATGGACAGGCACTGAGGAATGTTACAAAGCTACATAAACTATATTTTGTAACAGATTTGAGAGCAATTCCTAGGCTTGCTTTCAGATTTCATAAATCATTACAAATTATTTTTAAAAGAAAGGCTATAAGTAATGTACAAATTTAGCACAAATTGTCATCATCAATTTTGTCTTGATTTGAATGTATAGAACTATGTTGCTGTGTATCAACTGTATTCCTGACACTTCCAGGACACGAGTCTTCCTTTAAGTCTTTGTTGGTGTTCTCAAATTTAGAACCCATGTCAATCTGAAAATCTGAAAACTGAACATGATCCAGCTTTGCCTTACTGTTCTTGCCTTCCAGATTATTTGGTGTTCTAATCTTTTCAGGTATAGTAACCGTCACAGGTTCTTCCTTGATTCTCAGAGCTGCAACAGGTTCGTGTTTAATTTGTTGTGATTCATACTTAGAATGAAGTTTGTCTGACAACACAGAGTCTGAGGAGCCTTGGTTCTCAGTGTGAGCTCCAAGAACTGATGATGTGGAACCTGATGCTATGCCCTTTTCGTGAGTAACCGTACTGTGACAAGTGTCCTCCTCTGTGTGATAGAATTTAAGTCGAACGTGCCATGCCAAACTGCATACAGCTGAAACTGTCTTGAACTGATGGACAACATTCCTTGGAATAAAATAAATGTCATTATCATAGAGCTGAATCCTGGCATAGCGAATGCCTTCTCTCCTCAGCTGGTTAAGTTTTGCATCGTCAACCCACTGCACACACTAAAAAAAAAGAAACAAGAATACAGGTAAGTCTTTGCATAACAAAACCTAAGTGAAAAATGATAATTATTTAAGTTTTACCTGGGACAGTGGAGGTTCATGTAAGTCTAATTGCATTCGTTGAACTACTTCTAAGAAATCTTCTGCATGAAAACAAATTACATCTTTGGTTACTCGGGGTTGATCAGGCCTGTAGAGGAGAGTAATAATAATTAAATCTTCTGTTCATGTTTTATTCTGTTAGGTCCTTAATAAATTCAAGTAAAACTAGCTTATGCTCAATGCTAAAATCTCCTTACAAATAAAGAAATTTATTTATACATTTAAATCAATAATTTACACCATAAGTTTCAACCTAAACAGACTAACAACTTTCTTTACTCTTTAGTATTGCTGTCACAAGATCTTGAAAAATTAGAATATATAGTAGATTTACAATTAGAATTGTAATGCTTTGTAAGTTATGCAAACCACAAAAACTAAATAATCTCATTTTAAAATATAGTTCAATTATCATTTAAATTAAGTATTAAAATTGCAAATGCTGCATAAAAGAAGTTGAAGCAGGCATAGAAACACATGGACCTCATGTTCTCAGTTCTGTATGTGCACTGAAAGAGCTGATCTTGGAAAACACAAAATATGGCTATCAGAGCCTGGCAGGAGGAAGGAAAGTATGGAGTATGGAGAGGGTAAGTAAAGGTGTATGTGGATAACTTCCAGAAACTAGTTTAATTCTTAAAGTACTGTAAAAATTTGTAGCTTTTAAGATTTTGCAAAAAGTGTAATATGTAACTTTCCATATAAGGAAATACTCTTTTTAAGGACTTCTAATGCAGCATGCTCTTCATTAAAGAGAAATTGTAGTACTGCCTTATAAAGTAGAGTCTATTGCTGTTCGCCACCGTTTCTGTTTGACTGGGAACTGCCTCTGAGCGTCAGTAGTTAGGAGCACTTACTGTTCTTCCAGAGGATCTGGATTTGTTCCCAGCACATATATAAATCAATTCACAATTGTCTGTAATGCCAGTTCCCAAGGATCCAACACCCTCTTCTGGCCTCATAAATGCACTGAAATCTTACACTGATACTAAACATAGCTCTAAGAATACTTTAATATGGCCAGGCATGGTGACACATGCCTTTAATCTCAACATGTAGGAGGCAGAGGCAGGCTGATGTCTGTGAGTTCAAGGGCAGCCTGGTCTACAGAGCAAGTCAGAACAGCCAGAACTATGCAGAGAAACCCAGCCTCAAAAACAAAACAAACAAACAAAAAAAAGCAAAAGCAAAAGCAAAAGCAAACAAAAAGAGAGGCTGAAGAGATGACTCAAGGGTTAAGAGCACTGACTGCTCTTCCAGAGGTCCTGAGTTCAATTCCCAGCAACCACATGATGACTCACAAACATCTGTAATGGGATCCAGTACCCTCTTCTGATGTGTCTGAAGACAGCGACAGTGTACTCATACATAAAATGAGTAAATTTTTAAAAAGAAAAACAAGAAAGAAAGAAGGGAGGGAAGGAAAGAGAAAGAATGATACTTCTATCCTTAATATAAAGAAAAACACAGCCGAACACAAAACACGCGACAAGCCAAGAGTGCTGCATGGACCTGCATGGTTGCCAGGCTCTGACTCCTTGTACTGCATGGACCTGCATGGTTGCCAGGCTCTGACTCCTTGTGCTGTATGGACCTGCATGGTTGCCAGGCTCTCACTCCTTGTGCTGCATGGACCTGCATGGTCCAGCCAGGCTCTGACTCCTTGTGCTGCATGGACCTGCATGGTTGCCAGGCTCTGACTCCTTGTACTGTATGGACCTGCATGGTTGCCAGGCTCTGACTCCTTGCAGGATCACTGGGAGCCACTAGCGTGGCTCTCGCAGGACTAACAGAACCACTTGCCTCCCGTCCTTACTATTAACACACTAAAGCACAGCCGCGGGGCTTACTGTGGCTAGCTAGCTCCAAGCCTTCTGGAAGTTATGGAGTCGGTGCAATTGGTAACAGCACTTGCTGCTGTGGACCTGAATTTGGATCCCAGCACCCATGCAAAATAAGTCAGGCATAAACTCCCTGCACTATAACCCTAATACTGTGGCAGTCAGAGATGGGAAGAAACAGAGACAAGAGGAATGAGTCTTAAACTTACCACTTACTAACTAAACTGATGACCCTGCATAATGTGTTCCTGTATATAAGTTTAAAAAAAATACATATATAAGAAAAAGAAAAAGAAAAAAAGTAAACTGAGACAACATTTGTAAATGGGCATACAGTAAACACCAAGTAAATCCAGTTTTCCCTTTACCAATGCACCACTGCCCAGCCTGACTGATTTTAAATGGGACTTATTATTCCAGCACTTGGGAGGCAGAGGCAAATGAAACTCTGTGAGCTTGAGGCTAGCCTGATCTACATAGTAAGGCCAGCTACATAGTAATATCCTGTCTCAAAAATAATGAAATTAAATTTAATTTTAAAAAAGAAAAGAAAAATAGTGATAAAATAAAATAACAGTGGTTAATGTGCACAAGACCCTGGGTTCATGCCCTAGTACAACCATAACCAACCAAAAAAAGCAATAGTAAGGACTGCAGCAATAGCTCAGTAGTTAAGAGCACCGGCTGGTCTTCCAGAGGATCTAGGTCTATCCCCAGCACCCATGTGCTCACAACTGTCTGTCATTCCAGTTTCAGAGCACCAGATCCCTTCTTCTGGCCTCAGTAGGCACTACACACAGGTGGTATTCAGGTAAAATACCCATGCACATAAAATCATCAATCTCAAAACAGTCAGTAGTCATATGTACCGCTGTCCACAGTGCACAGCCTTGAGCACTCCCACAGCCGCGGTGGTCTGTCGTTCAAAGCCTTGTCCTATGTGATCCGCATGGGCTCTCGTCCTGTCTTCAAACAGCATCTCCCGAGGCTCACTAGTTCGAGGTAGATACTGAAGGTTTTTTATTTCATTGGTAGTTCTGTTTTTAGAAAGAGATTTATTTTTACATGCTGTGGCTTGTTTCCTTATCAGATATTTCATAATCACATAATTTCAGACAAAATAAGATGTTTAATTTTTAAAATGAATAAAGGCAAAAAAAAAAAAGTATACATACCAATTCTCTAGTTTGGGAAATGCCTTTCACACATGTGGCAGCCCTGGAGTTTGGAGCTACTTTGTATAGGACTGTGCACTTATTGAATATAATGCATACTAGAACAAACAGATAACATCATGCATCATGACACATCCTTTAGGCCAGGTGCTACATGAGTATTGAGACTACTAGAGGAGATTACAGTGACAGATGAGACTGCTACCCTTAGGAGAATTTCAAAGAAAGATTTAAAAAAATAATAAACAAATTAACAAGAAAGAATCAAAAAAAAAAAAAAAAAAAGAAAAAGAAAGAAGTTAACAACAGAAACCTAGGCAGTGACTCCACAGTGTACTGAGGTATAAAGAAAGCTTATAGCTCTGCTTTGCAAGAGAGCAATCTTCCACTGCCTCTGGGCCACTCCTCCACTAGCGTTCACAGTGCACACAGCCTGTTGGCCACTATCCTCACACACTGGAGAAATCTCTCCTGTTAGGCTATAGAATGGGGAAAGGGGGGACACAAGGCTGCCCAAAGCTATCATTTTCCTCCTCGGTAGTTTGTGGCTGCTATTCCAGATTGCCCAGCAGTTGGTCCCTCTGCCCAGGTACCCTCCCGAGTCATTCTCGGGCTCCAGCTCCCCACTCACTGCTCTCTGCTCTGCATCCTGCATCAGGCTATCCACACTGTAATATACTTTTTTGCTCTTTGTGATTAATATTCTTATATCAGTAAGTTAGATTGGGCTACCACTTTATATAGAAGGCTAGTGGACTTCTAGCTAATACCACATTCAAATCCTTCAACATATATATAGCATGCATATCTGTTATTAGTTAGACAACAACAAACTACGGAAGCACCATATACCATGGGCAATAAATCATGAAGTACAGAGGAACTCTGCTAGGAACTGGTGAATCCTTTTAAATTACATCTAAAAGTTTGTGACTACATTACTCTGGCAACAGACTCTCTGATTAAACTTGCTTAAGATCCTGAAACAGGCAAGGGGTGGTGGCACACAAATCCCAGCAGAAGGGAGGCTGAGGCAGGCAGATCTGTATGAATTTGAGGCCACCCTGGTCTACACAGTGAGTTCCAGGACAGCCAGGACTGTCAGGTTCAGGGCTGGAGAGATGGTTCTGCAGTTAAAAGGTAGGACTGACTGCTCTGGCAGAGGAACAGAGGTGGTGCAGAGGTCAGCTTCCAGAGCACATGCTGGGTGGCTCAGAAACATTGTAACTCCAGCTCAGGAAGGGGGGGGGGGGGATGATGATGATATGGGACACCCCTGTCCCCCACAGGCACCTATACATACACACACACAGACACATACTCAAATATAAACACATAATTTAAGTAATCTTTCAAAAATGAAAAAAGAATAAGCTCTGAAAAACACAATTTTACAGCAGTTACCAATTTAGAAATTTACTTATTGACTCCATTGTTTACTAACAGTGGACACTATATAACAAGCCCAACAGAGTTCCTGCCAGGCAAGAAACCTACCATTTATTTACTAGAGGGCCAGCTTGTCCTGTTTTGTTTTGGGTTTCATTTCAGTTTATTCATTTCATGTGCATGAATGTCTTGTCTGCATATATGTAGTACATCATGTGTGTACCTGGTGCTTTTAGAAGTCAGAGGTCAGAGGGTATAGGTTCCCCTAGCACTGGATAGCTCTGAGCATCACGTAGGTGCTGGGAATGGAACCTGAATCTTCTAAGAATAAATAAAAGTGTTCTAACTACTTAGCCATCTCTCCAGACCCTGTTCTGCTGCTTAAAATAATCCATGTAATCATTCAAATCACTTTAGCTATCTACAGAAAAAGCCACTACCTCCCCTTCAACCACCAACTCTGATCACAAAGTTAACTTAGTACATTTCTCTAACCTTTTCTCCACAATACACTTAGGTTTAAAATATATATTCTCGATAATTCTTTGAGAATGTCACATCAATGCATTTTGATCATATTCACTTCCTACTCCTCCCTGTAACTCCTGCCAGATGTCTCCCCACATCCCTACCTCTTTCCAACTTGATATCTTTATCTTTAAAAACCCAACAAGACTATTCTATTCTGTACTGCCCATATACTCATGGGCATGAAGACATCCTCTGGGACAAAGCTGACCTGGGACCACACCTGGCCTCTCCCTCCCTCAGAAGCTATCAGCTGCCAACAGTTCTTCAGTTAGGAGTCAGGGCTCATAACTCCCTGGCCCTCTGTGCTAGAATGTTAACTGGCTTGATCTTTCGCTGGTCTTACTGTAGGTCCATAGTTGTTCTGAGTTCATGAATGCAGCAATCCTTTATCTCCAGAAGATACTACCTCACTGGAGTCCTCTCTGACCTCTGGCTCTTACAATCTCTCTTTCCCCTCTTGTAAAACCTTGTGGGTAAAGCAGTGTTATTAATGTCCTATTTAGGGCTGCGTACTCCCCTGGCACTAATTCACTACACTCTGACCAGTTGTGAGTTTCTGTGTTAACTACTGTCTAATATACAAAGATCATATTGGTTGTTTGATCTAGGGTGTCTTCTGTAATTTTGAACTCAGTATATAGCCACTCACAAGCCCTACCTGCCTAAACTTCCTGAATTCTGGGATCACAAGCATGAACCACCACACTATCAACACAAGTACATATTCATAGATCATTTCTTTTTTTCATAAAGAAAAGAATAATAAAATACACATGGTAATACAAGCCTGTAATTCCAGCACTTAGGAGATTCAGGCATGAGAATCTCAAATTCGAGGCCAATTACGAATATGTAATAAGACCCTGATTCAAATAATCAGATTTACCACTGGCTACTCTGTTGATGTTGCCATCTTGAAGGCCAGAAACACAAACTGTAAGAGATTTGTGTTTCATAAAGAGAATTTATTGAAATATGTTGCAGGAGAGCATCTGACAAGCACAGAAAAGGGACCAAGGAGTTAAAGTGCAGTAGCTGTTGTTCTATAGCAGCTACAGGTAGTTACCTGGTCTTATCTCAGGGCCCATTTGTTCCTTGTTTGGATAGATAAGTGGGCACCTTTACTACTTTGTTTCAAAAATGTTTTTCATTATTTTTCATATTTTTACATTATTTTTCATAACCTAGCTATTTGTTCAGGTGCCACTGGACATTAGGGGTTGGGCTCCCGATGATTTTAGAAGACATCATGTGCCATTGTAGTCCTGGACTGGCAAAATATAGGAATTTCAGCCTCCTTTTTGACCTTTGCATCTGCATTGATTTTCTACATTTTGCTCTTTTTACATGTCATGAATATTATAATGTTTAATCTTGTCAGCTTAACTGGATGTATACTCACAGAGAATACACACGTCTAAGTTTGTCTCTGAGGGAACTTGCAGAGGGAATTAACAGAGGAAGGAAGACCTGCCCTGAACGCAAGCGATGCCACCCCAGCAGCCTGAGTTTCCAAAGGGGACTACAGGAGGAGCACAGCGTTCCTATCTGCTCCTGACTGTGGACAGAATCAGCCAAATGTCTCCCACTCCTGCTGCCATGCCCTCCCTGTCGTGATGGGGATGCCCTCCTAAAACATTTAGTTCACTATACATCTCACACATACGTGTGTACACACACACACACACACACACACACACACACACACACACACACACACACACACAGCCTTCTTCCTTAAAACTGCTCTATCAGGTATTTTGTCCCAGCAACCCACGAAGTAACCAATAGAAATGTCCTTCCAGATCTAAGCAAAGTTTTGCCATATTTTTACAAGAATATATAAAATATATTTAACCATTCCCTAACCGTGAAGATTCAGACGTGTTAAATTTCTTAGTGTAAGCAATACCACACTTAACATCCCTACATACTAGCTTCTAGTGCTTTTATTTCTCAGGATAGATCTTTCCAAGGGTAAGGGATCACAATTAGACATTACTTTCACAAAACTCTAACTGCTTACCTCATATGCCTATTAACCTGTAATCTTATTTTATTATTTGTTGACAAAATAATGAACAGAAATCTCTATCTACCTCCTTCTCAAACAAAAGTTACCTGCCAGGTGATTATTTTTCTACTAGATGTTTACATGTTCTCGTTAGTTTAAGGATTCTCTCCTTGGTGCATTAGTTTATGTCTGTCCCATTTTAATGCAGTCAACCACTGTTGTGAACTTGGCTGTTGAGACCTACTGCTCAACAGCACTGCCACTGGGTGGCTGGGTTTGTCTGGGTTTGCTGAGATTTCTTTCAGGTTTCTAAGTTTTATAGTGGCATTTAACTGTTTATCTGTTAATCTCTAACTTTTTCTATGAGACAGGCACTCTGCCTCTATTTTCTTTAAGATAGAAACATAATTTTATCCACATGCCATATATTAAGTGGTAAATATATTCACATTTATGAGTTTTATCATCTTCTAATAGCCTATTTGAGTCTTTTATTGGGGAGTGGGGGGAGGCATTTGAGACAGGATTTCTCTATGTACTTCTGGATGCCCTGGAACTCACTCTGTAGCCCAGGCTGGCTTTGAACTCAGAGATGTGCCTGCCTCTCTCTCTCTCTCTGCCTCTCTGCCTCTGCCTCCCAAGTGCTGGGATAAAAGGTATGCACCACCACTGCCCAGCTCTATTTGAGTCTTATGGTAATTTTAAGTAACTCTAAGTGCCTTGACCTTCTTCTTTTTAATCTTTAAACTCATTCTCTCCAGTGCCAGGAGCACAAATCCAACTGAGACAGTCATCTGAAAGGACCCCTGTTCTTCTCATTCCAGAGCACAGTGCATTTTCAGCTCTTTGTATTACTTGACATCTTCCCATAAGGTGGCTCTGAACAGTTGTTAAATTTATTGCAAAATTTCTCTGTATGAGTGACATCTTTCAACTCCTAGTTGTAATTTATTTCATTTGCTTATGTCTCATGTCTGTTTTATAAAACTGTGCTGTTTTATAACCAAGAATACTAACATGTGGCCCATGTCAGGAATTTTCTTTAACTTATGCTTTAATTTATGCTATAAACTTTTTCTTCTACAATAGACACACACATACATGCACGCCAAGTCCATCCTCACTAAGAAAGATGTGTACAACCAACCTTTTTCTTTTGAAGGGTGACTTTGGCATATCAGCCACAGGGATCATTTGTTCTCCTGGACGTACCCACATGATGGGACCATCATCACTATCTTTCCGACTCTCTAATTTTAGACTAGATAGTGTTCCCCATGGCAATGTACACTAGAAATAAATAATTACATAAATTAATTATTTTCAAAATATATCTTCAAATGCATATTTAAAATACTTCATGGAGGAATATATGGGCAGGGATAGGAAAAATAATGTAATTATATTGTAATCTCAAAAGGAAAAATTAAAACTCGACTTGAAAGCCAATAGATGAAACAGATTGATAATTTTTAAAAAATACTAATTCTCCCTGTAAGAATCCTTACAATGTCCTAATAAATAAAAAGCTAAAATGAGACTACAGGAAGAGAAAAATTGTCTCTCCCTTATACACAAATTCATATACAAGTTAAGCATCTGAAATACATCCTATATTAACATATCCCTATTGTCATGTGTTCTACTTCAATCAGTTCAGAAGAACACAATCTTGTGGGCCGCCCTCCTAGAGGTGTGAGGCCCTGTGCTCACCATCAGTCACTCTTCTTTCTAACACACACAGGCAACAGAAATCTAATAAGCTGCCAAATAAGCACGTGGTCTCCACAACAACCCTGAAAACAAATGTGAGTTTAAAAAAACTAAGTGTTTCCTTAATAAGTCATAATCAAATACAACATCAAATAAATTTATTTATTTATTTATTTATTTATTTATTTATTTATTTATTTATCTATCTATCTATCTATCTATATTTGTTTAGTAGTTTCTTTTTTGTTTTTGGATTTTCTGTAGCCCTGACTGTCCTAGAATTTGCTCTGTAAACTAGGATAGCCTCCAACTCAGAGATCCTACTGCCTCTATCTCCTGAGTGCTGGGATTAAAAGTGTGTGCCACCACCACCTGGCAGTAGTTTCTTGAAATGGCTGCTGGTCTTAAAGCAGGAACTAGATTGAAATTTAAACGTGAGGGAGAATGGAAGGAAGGTCACAAGTTCACTATGATGGAATGATGGTGTTTTTTAATCACCTCACAGTCCCTTTTGAAAGAACTTATTTCTCTAGAAAGAAGGCTTAAAATAAGATTTAAAGCAACCATTCTATAAAATACCACTTAACGATTATAATCAAAGTACCGTGATATGACTAGGTAAAAGAAAAAGAAACAAAATTTAAAAGCTATAAAGGAGAAAAAAAAAGTGAGAAGATCCATAAACATGTAGTACAGAAAAAATCTGTGGTGCAGAAGGGAAAACAGAAGATGCCTGTGTAGTTAAGTTTTAGACTAGTCTCACACTCCACTGTGGACTAGGGCCTACATTTCAGGGGAAGTTCACACTGACCTCAGAATTACTGATGTTCAGAGATTTCTCTCTCAATGGGCTACCCCAGGTAAGCCATAGTAAGAGTGCAGCAGCACAGAAGGTGAGAGCTGGGCACACAAAACTAGAGATCTGAGCTCAATGCCCACAACTCATGCAAATACAGAAGGAGAGGTGAGAGTCCATAGAAAAAAGGAAGGGATTCCACCAAGTTATCTGCTGACTGCCACATGTACATATGTGCCCTACCCCACATGGACTAAGAATAATGAACACATTTTTAAATAAATATAAAATGGACCTTTATTAGAACTTTTGAGCTCGATGTTTTATAAAACTGTACTAGTCCCCAGGCCAGTTTCCCACAGTGTCAGGCCACCCGCCCCCCAACCCCCTTTGTGCTCCAAGTGTTTAACAGGCATCCTTCCTACACTTCTTAAATCCACCTGTGCTTAGACTACAAGACACACGGGGCAGTAACAGGCAAGGGTATTTGCTGGTGTACCATTTAACTTTGCCATCACAATTAAGATCGAGAAGTACATATATACGTAACACAAGATCACTGTTTCCTTCCCTTCCCCCTGATTTAAATAAATGTTTCTCTACTTATGTTGAGTGGCATGATGGTGCAGACCTTTAATCTCAGCACTCAGCAGAGAGGCAGGGGCAGCCAGAGGTCTGTGATTTGGAGACCAGCTTGGTCTACAGAGTGAATTCCAGGATAACCATGAGTACAGAGAAACCCTGTCTCAAAACAAAACAAATATCATGATAGTTCTAAACAAACAGCCATCCATCGGCATCAGCTAAAACCGAAAGCAATACCCACCACACTTTAGAATGACAAGACCTTCTCTTACCTTTAAAAATGGTGACGCCTCTAACATGTCAAGGAACTCGGGGAAGTAATCTCCCACTTCTTCATCAACTGCTCCCACCAGGCTGATCTGCCGCATCGGGCCAGCTCTGTAAGTACCATGAGAATATGTTCTTTTTACCTGAGTGACATGAATTTAATTAAAAGTTAGACATGAAGTGTTTGCTACTGATGCATAACAATGAATCACATCATTTCAAACTACTAGAACATAATACAAGGCAAGAAAAACCAAAAGAAACTTGTAATAATACAGTGTTTACAAATATATTTATAAATATTAATATATTACTATTTGTAATATATTTCTTATAATATAGTTATAAATACATGTTTATATATATAAACTAATCAAGCCAGCTAATTTCCATTTTTTCCTCTGTAAACTACTCATTAGAAGAGTCAAAGAGGCAGGCTGGTGGCATGCACTTTAATCTCTGTTACACAGAGAAACCCTATCTTCAAAACCAAAAAAAAAGAGAAGAGTTTAAAGAAACAACACTGTATAAATAACTCACTGCACCATCTCCTAATAGCAGAAGAGTTGTTGTTTAATACAAATTGCTACTAAGAATATTCAAAATGACACACCTTCATTTTTCTAAAGTGACAATTGTCTAATTACCCCCATGATGAGCGGTTATGTGTCAAAAGACCACTAAAGATGATCTTTCATCCTGGATCAAGATTTTAACTAGGGGCCAGTTCACATTTCTATCATGAATTCAGATGAAATGATCGAAATTCAGAGTGGGCAATCCTAAAGCACAAATTCACCTCTGCTATCAACAGCTAACTCCGAGATCACATAGTCTCATAAGCCCAGACTGCAGAAGAAAACAAAACACTCATCTACATCATGCCAGCCTGTGTGATGCCCAAATGTTCAAAACAACGCAGCCTGAGCCCCAGGTACTCACACCTGGATTTTCAATGGTACATTAAGTTCAGTCCGCAGAGAACCATGGTATTTTTAAATATATAAACACTAAAAAGGTGTATTATTTTAAGCTTCTTAACAAACTTTGAGCAATATCTCAATGTTGCTGTTTTTTTGTTTTTTTTAAGTAAGACTTTGTGGCCACCATATGTTGAAAATCAACTGATCAGTTTGCCCGGAATGACCCTCGTTTAAACTAAGTTTACAATGCAGGCAATCCTAGATGGGCAAGCTTTTGTGATGTTATAAACCTATACAATCGCCGGGCATGGTGGCGCATGCCTTTAATCCCAGCACTCGGGAGGCAGAGGCAGGTGGATTTCTGAGTTCGAGGCCAGCCTGGTCTACAAAGTGAGTTCCAGGACAGCCAGAGCTACACAGAGAAACCCTGTCTTGAAAAAACAAAAAACAAAAACAAAAAAAAAAAAAACCTATACAATCGCAGTAGCATAGTATCAACATATGTGAAGTACCTTACTTCCAACCCACATAGTTTAAGAAACACAGTAATAAATATTCTATAATGCTAGAATAACTGACATAAGAATTTTGTTTTTATCATAATCAACAAGTACAGTTCTTCAAGTTTTATTATACTCAACATTAAGTTTATTTACAAGTATTCCAAGTTTAACTTTTCATTATTCATTAAATAATTCAC
Organism: Mus minutoides; assembly: GCA_902729485.2. Taxonomy (NCBI): domain Eukaryota; kingdom Metazoa; phylum Chordata; class Mammalia; order Rodentia; family Muridae; genus Mus; species Mus minutoides. The sequence continues at coordinate 2,145 of LR750705.1, read as the reverse complement.
TTCTCAGATTAACAAACCAAACTCCAAGTCACAAAATGTATAAATTGTACTCCATCTTATAGTCAGGGTCTCATCTTTTTCTTTCCTCAAAGGTCCTATCATCTCTATATCAGCAATTCTCAACCTATGGGTCATGACCCCCTTCAGGGCCACATATCAAATATCCTGCATATTACATCATGGTTTATAATAGTAGCAAAATAATAGTTACAAAACAGCAGCAAAATAATCTTATGGTTAGGGGTCACCATACCATGAGGTGGCACCATCAGGAAAGTTGAGAGCCACTATCCTAGATGAAGAAAACTGGAAGTGTAAATTTAACTTCCCAGCCCTCTCCGGCCCTTGGAATGTAAACGCACTAACAGCGTCACAGTAGGAAACGTGGCCATAAATGTGGTTCAGTAAGGCAGTCTAACAAAGTAAGCTTACCAACCTGAACCCTTGCGAACACACCAGAATACAACACAAACCTCTTAAATAAATCTGCACTCCTGTCCTGGGTTTGAGATCTGCATGTGACAACCATTAGTTGTGAGAGATCATAAGGCTACTACACAGTGGGACTCAGGCTAGGGTACAGATCTTCTAAGAAAAAGCCCATGCCTCTCCACTGTAACATACTGGGACTGATTCCCACACGGGTGGGGAGGAAGAAGGAAGGGAAGACAAGACAAGAAGTAAAATCAACTTACTAATTATAAGACACAAATTCTGCAAGGGTTTTAAAATGTAACAAAAGGCATTTTCGTGAGGTAATATTTCTATGTCATACAGGCATATAAGTTTTCTGTGCATACATTTATTTAAGTCAAATATATAACTATCACCTAAGTCACTAATCAGTTCTAAACACCAATGAATCTTGGTACCCATGTACAAACAAAAAGACAAAAATACTAAGACATTATGAAATTGTGGAAAATGAGATGTGGTCTTCTTTACTACATCAAAGAATTAACAATGAGTCATTAAGTAATGTATATGGTTTATCATGAGAGGAAGAAAAACGGCCTTTGAAAAAATTTTTTTCAATGAGTGAATACTTACTTCTAAAGTAGTAAGTATAACTTGATACAAGCTTTCCCAAAGACATGAGTTTGATTAACACGCAAAGTCAAATGAGCTTTTTGTCCTAGATGCAGGACAAAAAGATACCAGTAAAGAACACTGTCTAAAGTCAATTTAAGGGCAATTTAGGAGATAGGGAAAATGTAAACCTGAAATTATAAGTCAATTTAGCTAATATGTAAATGTAATATATTTGAAATAATTTCTCTCTCTAATAAAGTAAAAAATGTCTACACCACTGTCATGTAATACTTTTATATTCAGGTAACTATTTCCACTCCACAAAAAAAAGAGGGAGAAGGCTGGATGTGGTGGTGCACACCTTTAATCCCAGCACTTAGGAGACAGAAGCAGGCAGATCTCTATGCATTTGAGTCTAGCCTGGTCTATACAGCAGTTTCCAGGACAGCCAAGGCTACATAATAAGATCTTTCAAAAAACAAAGGGGGCAGAGGTTGAGCCAGGTACAGACCTGTAAGCCAGCCCTGGAAAGTGGAACAGAGAGAGCATTAGGAATGAGGCCAGCTGAGGAAGGGAGGGAGAGCTGCTAACCAGTGCTAAGCTTTAAAAGACAATGGCTAGGGGCTGGCGAGATGGCTCAGTGGTTAAGAGCGCAGACTGCTCTTCCAAAAGTCCCAAGTTCAAATCCCAGCAACCACATGGTGGCTCACAACCATCCGTAACAAAATCTGATGCCCTCTTCTGGAGTGTCTGAAGATAGCTACAGTGTACTTACATATAATAAATAAATAAATCTTTTAAAAAAAAAAGACAATGGCTAGTAACAGGAAATCAGAATTATTAAAAATGTTAATACTCAGCCCTTGCAAAGTAATATCTGTATGTTTAAATATAAATGAATTAATGTATCACTAACAGAAAAAAATGGGTAAATAATAATCCAACCTAAAATGAAGAAGTGCAACATTTAACCCACCATGACAAATCCATAGGAAATTAGGATTAGGCAGAAAAAGTCACTTGAAGTTTTGACCATGATAAAATATTAATATTGATGTATTCAAGATGAAAAAGTATTCAAAACACACACACACACACACACACACACACACA
>LR751803.1:105656-133900 GCA_902729485.2 Mus minutoides | reverse complement strand
AAAGCACACAAATCCATACACCAGACTAACGTGGGGACAGGTTTGGAGCATACATACTATGGGAATGCCAAGGTTCCAGGAGGCTAAGTTTCTGTGAAACTCTTTGCCTGGGCATTTCTTCCAGGCTTTTAGGCCTATCACTCAGACTTCACTGAAGTGGGTGTGGCAGGGATTAGCAGTGGTTCCCCATACCCTGTTTTCTCCCTCAGGGTGTCCAGGCCCTCCTGCACAGTAGGCAGGAAAGATGAAACCGTGTCTGGAATAGGTAGAGTCTGTGGAATCCCAGTCTGGCCTTTTCTGAGAATTTCAGTGTTATAGCTTTTTAGATGATACTCAATAAAACAGCACTCTCAGATCTCCAGTGAAATAGCTGGTGCACATATACTTTATTAGGGGTGATCAAGGGCTATATATAAAACCCTTGTAGAGTGGGAAGGAGTTTTCTGTGTGTAAAATTATTGGATGGAGCTTAATGTATGGTGAAAGACTCATTTGTATGGAGACACATTCCAGGAACTCCAAATGAGTTCTTATCAGGAAAGAGAAAGTTGAACTTGTAGGTTTGTCAAGGATTATGTGATATTACTCAGGTAGAAAACTGGGGGTAGGGGAGATCAGGCTCTACAGATCAGGAAGAAAAGAGGAAGCTCTGTTGAAAAAGGGAGTCCATATACAGCAGAGTTCTCCCAGGTCTGGGTTCAATCAGAGAAGATGCACCTAACCCTCAAGAGACTGGAGGCTCCAAGGAGTTTAGAGGTCTGGTGGAGTGGATAGAAGGTGGTAGGGGGCATCCTTGTGGAGATGGGGGGCAGGGAGGAGGTAAATGTGGAACAGTATGAAGGTAGACAAGGAGGGGAATAAAATATGGAGTGTAAAAATAAATAAATAAATAAATAAATAAATAAATAAATAGAATTGAAAAGTTAAATAAATAAATAAATAAATAAAGGGAGAGGGAAGTCCTCCATTTTGTGCCAAGCTCAGAATAGCTATCCAGACATGATAGAATTTAGTAACAAGATACAAGTATGGTAAGTCATTCTTAACTTTATGCTTAGAAAATTTGTCTTATGTTGCTGAAATAAACACCATGATCATAGGGAATTTGGGAAGGGACTTTTTTGTTGTGTTTCAGTAAATCTCCAACTCAAATATGCCCAGTAATGAAAACACAACTCAGTTAATATGATTACATGCTGTGTGCCTAGCTAGATTGGACAGATCTACCCCTACACTACCATCTATGAGACCCCTTAGAACTTGTGGTTTCTGCTTCTGCTCAGCTTTTCTTCATTTTCCTCCTCTTTTGAGTCCTCTCCTGTTGGGAACAAAATAAAAAGGGGGGGTGCTGGTGGCCCTGGGGAAATTAGGGGAGGAAAAGATGCCCACTACCACTCCAGAGTTTCCCTATTCTCTGATCAGTCAGGCGTGGGAAGGCTGCTACTTACCCTATCCACTCATCCCTGGGTGGGCATTCCTCTATCCCACTCTTCAGGGGGTGGTCAAGGGGCATCCCTGCCTGGGGACCCCCCCTGGAGCTACTTAGCTAAAGTCACCAGGGTGTGGGAGAGAGGGAATAGGGGAAGAAGTTCCCAACACTAACCAGAGTGCGCAGCAGCAGAACTTGAAGGAACAGAGACTGTCTATTCTTTAAGAGTGTTATTATAGAAATGCAGGGAAAAGAGAGAAGGTAGGAGAGAGAGAAGAGAGAGAGAGAGAGAGAGGAGAGAGAGGAGAAGACAAAGAGAAAGTGAGAGGAGAGAAGACAAAGAGAAAGGGAAGAGGAGAGACAAGTGAGAGGACAAAGGAAAAAGAGTAGGAATAAGAGTAAGAGTAAGAGAGAGAGGTGTGGGCTGAGCACCACTTTTTATGGTCTTCACTGTTGCTAGGTAACTGGGGAGGAGTTTAGCCTGAAGGTCAGAAGCTTGGGTCATTGCTTATGTCCTGACTACTGACCATGCTTCTCTTGTGGGGGCTGTGGGAGGGGCTGTGGCAGGGGCTGGAGTTCCAGGAGCATGAGGGAACGCCTACCGTGTCATGTAGGTGAATTATGACCATCGGGGTTCAGACCTCTGCTCGACTGGAGACCAGCCTGCAATTCCCCATACTCTCCCTCTTCCATTTCTCCTTCTTCTCTACCTCAACCTTCTGCTCCACTTTCCCTTTATCTACCCAATACTCAGCTTTCCTTGATTTTACAAATTAAGGTGTGAAGCAGGTTTACAGGAAATCACCTGAGTGCTGACTCATTCCTAGTTCACAATCCTTCCCAGGAGAATAGAATTAACATCAAATATGATTAGCCCCTGGGCTATCTGCCACATTTCCCCCTTTCTGTCCAATTAAAAAACTACTTTATCTCAGATATAAATCAACATAACTATTACTATTTTGTAATTATAAAGTACAAGAAACCTAACACCCAGTCCATCTTTGTTAATTAAACAGAACCTCTGTCATCTATCCTTACTTAAAAGACTATAGCTCTGTACCTGGCTATGTCTTGATTTTAGATTGAATGCTGTCTGAAAATCATTCCCTCAAATCTTTCAAAGTAAAAAGCTTGGGTTGGCTAGGAGACTTTTTAGTTTTTCAACCCCATCAGACATTCAAGAGTGACTGATATTAACTGAAAATATATAGGAAGCTTAACACAACTTCCAAAAACTTAAGCAATTTATAGAGACCACTGATAACTTGGACAGTCCCTTACTTCAACATGTTGGAGCATTGATCTTCAGCCTACTGGCCAGGGTCATCTGATAGACTTAGAGAAACAAGAAAATTAAGGACTAGCCTACTCTGTCTCAGCAGAATCAAGCTGTCCTAACCTATAATTGTGTCCTATCTTTGGACAGTATTATGTCTGCAGATGAAATGAGGCAATTCTTGCCTAGTGGCTGTTTTGCCACAACTGGAGTAATTTCAAAGATGCTCAGTTTTTTCTTTGAATCCAAGACAGAAAAAGCTGTTGGGAGCAGACTAGTCTCAACAAGTGAATAAATAACATTAAATGTCTCTTTCTGTGGACTTCTAATGTTTTTTGAAAACCAACTATGTGAAGTAATCTGGACCGTTCTCTCCTATCTACTCTCAGCCATTTCTGATTAAAATAACTGAAAACACCCTAACAATAAACTTAGAGCCATGAATTAATTTGGCCTTTAACTCACAGGCTTAAACATCTCAGATCTGTTTATAATAACAGCAATAGAAAGAGTGGATCTAAGCCTTGTACTTCAAAATTTTAGTGTCAAAGACAACTGATAATAACCACCCCTAGTCCTGAAGCCTAGGGAAATGGGATGAAGACTCTTCATAACTTCTTCAAGGTATATATGGGCATTGAGATATTTTTGAAGAGAGGGGGAAAGGTAGGGAAAAATGGGGAAATTCATTAGCCATACGAAGGCCACACCAACAATTGTTTCTGATGTTTGAGTCCTGACTGGATCCAGATGAAAAGCCAAGACATCAGGAGTTCAGGCAGGTCGGTTCAGCATGTCTGACGATGAAATTCACCAAGGTCAATTATTTTGTAATATATAAATTTCAAAACAAAACTTTAATACCATCAAGATAACCTTTTTATTTTATTCTCTGGAATCTAGTTCTTCAGGGGTCTCCTTCTATCAAATCTGATCCATATAACTCTGGAAGGTGGAAATACCTTAATCACCTTTTCCAAAAATACAAAGACAAACCTTTTCCCCAAATCAGCATATATTTAAATTGGTAACCAGGAAAACCTGTAGCTCGCCCTCTGTCCCAGAGGAACAATAAAACAACCACAATACTCAAAATCACACATATTTTAGTCCTTTCTAATTTGTCAAGCCAGGATATTAACCCAAAATTCCCATGGAGCCCACATAAGACAGAATATGAGTATCCAGTAAGACTTATTAGAGTAATATATCTTTATACCATCTTTAAAGCAACTATTTCAAACTTCTACTAATATCTGCCTATAGGAAGCAGATAGTTTTTAATTGTTAAGCTCTTTGCCTAGAACAGCCATTCTGTTATACCATCTATCTGTTATGCTCTCTACCAGGAGCCACAGACATTTATTAATTCCTATTATAAGGAACAGAAGGTCGAGGGAGAGAAGAAGGAGAAAATGAAAGAGGGAGAGGACTCAGAGGAGGAGGAAGAAGAAGAAAAGCTGAGCAGAAGCTCATGGCTTGGAGAAACTGCAAGTTCTAAGGGGTCTCATAGGTGTGGAAGATGGTAGTGTAGTGGTAGATCTGTCCAATCTAGGCTCATAGCTTGTATTCATATTAATTGAGTTGTGTTTTCATTCCCGGGGCATATTTGGGTTGGAGATTTACCACAAAATTGTTATTGTTGTTTTCACCATTTTATAGATTATAATCAATTAAGAAGGAATACCATGATGGGAGAAGATAGGATAATAGAGGCAGGCACTTAAGAAATCATAAAATCATGCAAGCTTGCCTTCAGCCTCCCCTTCAGCTACAGTTCTTACACAACATAGACTTATCTAAGTAGGTACAGTACTGCTCATAGTAAATTGGGAACCTATATCAATGAAGAAAGTGTCTCATAGATATGTCACAGGCAAATCTGATGAACTTTCTCAATTTATGGTTCTTCTTTTCAAGTATGTTATATTGACAACTCTAAGCATGAAATATTACTACTTTGACACACAAATTCATAATTTAAAACTATTACCTTTCCTTCTTTTTGTCCACAAGATCACATCTTTTTTTTTAAGGTTATCAAGTTCCTATATCCATTTTGCAAATATAAAGTAAGAATCCTTAATTGTTCTTTCTTTGCATTTTCCTTTTTTCTGTGTTCTGCTGTCATCATTTTAAATGTAGTCTTAAGGTTATACATTGTGCAATAATAACCAAGTGTTAGATGCCATTGTTTATATTATGACTTTTGTAACAAGTATTTGATATTTTTAATATTTTTGTGTTGTGTCAACTGATTTATGTGTGCTGTAGATTGATGTAGTTACTTGTACAACATTTTATCATATGGAGATAGATACGGATGAACTAAGAAATTATAAAAGAGAATACATTTTCATTAACTGAGCTAAAATCCACAACAAAATGTTCCAGTTTTGTTTCAAAACTAGAGCCAAATTGGCAACTTTTTTACAGTATCACTTATTTTATCGAATTTTCCGTTTTTGTTTGTTTGTTTGCTTTGGTAAGTTTGGAAAGCTTGTTGGTGTAACCGAAGTTTTAGAGATGTACTATAAAGGACTGAAAATAGTCTACTAATAATAGATGTCCAACACTACCACATTATTCTACTCTTTGAAAGATATCGTCTTGGGTATTTTATATGTAGATTTGACTGCCATTCTTACCAAAGATTTTTAGTCTAGGTGGAATGTTTTCTATTAACAGATAAGTAAATGGAAGCAACTGTAGCTTAAGTACATGATGCCAGGGGTGAATGGAGTTTAGAACCTAGACATAAAAATTTCATAGTAGGTTCTTCTAACAAATATATTCTTTTTTAAAAAAAATGACTTCTTGGCCCTTGGTCCTTCAACCCTGCATGGTGTACACTGTGGGTCCCAGAGTGCTCTTGGAATAAAAGTCCTCTTGCAGTTTGCATCAAGACCGATTCTTGTGAGTGATTTGGAGTGTCACCTCTCTTGTGGGTCTTTCATTTGGTGCATTGGCTGGGAACAGCAACCACCCCTCACACCTGAGAACTGACTTGGAGGTATGGGGATCCCCTCTGCAATGTGTGTGTACGGCCGGTGTCTCTGTTATGAGTGTCTGTTTTCTGTTTTCTGAAATGAGCTTGTTGTGTTGGTTGGTTTGTTTGTGTCTCGTCCTTTGTTTCTGAAGCATGGCACTGCCTGAGTCTGGATCCACCTGGGTTTAGATTCTGGTCAGCCTGAGTTTTGGATTCTGATCCTCCTGAGTTTAGATACTGATCAGCCTGAGTCTGGTTTAAAAATTGAACTGGGGACGCCCTTTGTCCCATCTGTGGGGACCTCTGTCCTGTCTGTGGGGACCTCTGTCCCATCTGTAGGTTGGTAGCAAGAACCGGCCATCTGATTCAGTGGCCCTCTGGGTCATTTCTCTGGTTTTGATTGTCTAGGTGGAAACGAATGGCGGTGTTTGTAGATGATGGGGTTTTTCTGAAATGCGAGAGCTTTGTATTTGCAGCTGTCCTTTCAGGCCATAAGGACTGGAGGACTGTGGTGGGCAGACATGTTAGGAGGACCACAGGCTGTGGTCCTGGGGGACGCCCTGGGAGGTAGGGAGATCCAGGGATGCCTGGTAGTCTCTGTAGATCAGTCAGAGGGAATAAATTCTGTTTTGAAGTGGAAGCTTCTCCTTCGGAGATCATCTAATTGTTTTGCCTGCTTGTGAAGGATGAGAAAGGGTCGTGTGTGTCTAGATCTGTTGGTTTCTGTTTTATGTGTTTTTGTGTATGTGTTTAGAGCTATGTAAAAATCTAGAGAAGTGAAGGTAATTCTCAGGTGGAAACATAGGACTGATCTCTATCAAATGTGGACTCTGTACTCTCTTAAGCAAACTCTTTTTATCGTAAGATGTTGATAGACCTCTATTAAACCAATTTCTATATATATATATATATATATATATATATATATATATATATATATATATATATATACACACACACACACACACACACACACACACACACACACACACACAGTGTATATATATATATTCAATTGATTTTTGGAGCCCTGCACATGTAGTTAGGAGTCTAGTGTGGCTGGAGAAGCCCTGCTAGAAGCTGATTGTAAATGCTGCTCTTAAAGATACCAGCAGCTTCTCAAGTTCTATGGTAAGGAAACTGATGGCTGTTTCTCCTTGAATAATCTCTGTGATTATGATTATTGGGCTCATCAAGGGACAAGGTGCTCCTCTCTGGAAATTACAGCTAAGAAAAATTAAGAATTTTGTTTGGTTTAAATAAGCAAATGTATGCAGCCATTTCATTTTTGTTTATGAATAGTTTTAAATGTATAAATATGTTTTATATGTCTTGGTTATAGATTATTGGCTCATAAGTTATTTTGATTAAAATTTTGTAACATTGGTAACAAAAAGTTGGATCAAAACTGGTAACTCAGTGTTGGAGTAATTTAGAACTACAACATGCAGCATGAAACAACCCAAGGAGACAGTGTCTCTTTGAAGTATGGGAGCTGCACCTTCTTGCATTCGTGTGCAGGAACAGGCAGCCAAACTTTGTAACAAATAATGTTTTTGGTGTTGATTTTTAAAGAGAATGGATTGTTTACACTGTTAAAATTGAGTTTTGCTTCCCAAAATTGTGGTTGTGCTCTGGTGTTACAAGAGAAATCGAAAGTGAAGGCTTCTCCTGAATCTGAGACTCCAGCTGATTGTCAGTAGGTGCTGCATATGCTCTTCACAACTGAGAAGTGAGAGAGAATTCTGTTAAAGACTAGAAAAATATGCTGGGAGCTGACGGGCAGCCTATACAGCTACAAAATGAGATTGACATGGGATTCCCTTTGACTCCCCTGTTTGGGACTACAACACGGCTAAAGGTAGGGAGAGCTTGAAAATCTTATAGCCAGGCTCTGATCTCTGAGGTGCCTCAAGACGACCCACTAATTTGGCTAAGGTAAGAGAGGAAATGCAGGGGCCAACTGAACCCCCCTTGATGTTCCCTGAAAGGCTTATGGAAGCCTTCAGGCGGTTCACTCTCTGTGATCCTACCTTGGAAGCCCAGAATGCCTGAGTGACCCTGACCTTCATAAGGCAGTCAGCCCTTGATATCAGAAAGAAACTTCAGAAGTTTGAAGGGTTACAGGAGACTGAGTTATGTGATCTAATGAAAGAGGCAGAAAAGGTATATTATGAGAGAGAAAGAAAGAAAGGGGGACAGGGAGGCAAAAGAAAGAAAACAGGAGGGATTGTAGACAAGAAAGAAATTTGACTAGAATCTTGGCCACAATGGTAAGAGAGAAAGAAAAGACATGACCTAGACAGATAGGGAATCTGGGCAACAGAAGACAAATGTGCTTAACAGAATTAAGTGAGTTGGGGTACCGGAGCCTCAGCTAAAAAGGCTTGGTTGTGTCAGGCTGAAGTTACTTATTTGGGATAAACCTTTCGAGACAGGAGTGGAAGCTAATGGAAGCCAGAGAAAAGACTGTAACTCAAATCCCCACCCCAACTACACCAAGGCAAGTAAGAAAATTCTCAGGCACTGCTGGCTTCTGCAGGCTCTGGATACCTGGGTTTGCAACCTTAGCTGCCCTGTTGTACCCCATAACCAAGGAAGGGGAGGTGTTTGTGTGGACCCCAGATCACCAGAAAGCCTTTGAAGAAATTAAAAAGGCCCTACTAACAGCCCCAGTCTTGGCTTTGCCTGATGAGAGAGGAGGAGTTACCAGAGGAGTCCTTATCCAGACTTTGGGACCTTTGAATAGGCCAGTGGCTTACCTATCCAAGAAGTTAGGCCCTGTCGCCAGTGGGTGGCTTTCTTGCTTGAAAGCTATTGCTGCTGTAGCTCTGCTTGTCAAGGATGCTGATAAGCTCACTCTGGGACAGCAAATAACTGTAGTGGCACTCCATGTTCTTGAAAGCATTATCCGATAGCCCCCTGACCAATGGATGACCAACGCTCTTATGACACATTTATCGGAGCGTTTTGTTGACTGAACAAGTGACCTTGGCTCCCCCTGTTGTCCTCAATCCCACTACCCTACTGCCCAAGGATGATGACTCTTCACCTACTCATCACTGCGCTGACATTCTGGCAAAAGAAACTGGTACTCGAAATGATCTGAAGGATCAGCCTTGGCCTGGGGGTCCGAGCTGGTACACGGATGGCAGTAGCTTTGTGGTTGAAGGTAAATGGAAGGTGGAGGCAGCAGTGGTGGACAGAAAGCAAGTGATCTAGGCCAGCATCCTCCCTGAAGTCATGTTGGCCCAGAAAGCTAAACTTGTAGCTTTGATACAAGCTCTATGAATGGCAAAGGGGAAGTCTATTAACACACCGACAGCAGGTATGCTTTTGCTACTACACAGAGTAATATGCAGATAGAGGGCTGTTGACATCTGCAGAGAAAGACATAAGATGCTGTGGCTAAAGAGAATCAAATGTCAGATCTAACCGCCAAACAGGTGGCCCAATGAGCAGTGATCCTGGCAGTCAAGGAGCCTAAAGATTATTATGTCAGAGAGACCAGCTTTAGATACACCCCTGAGGACTATCAAGTTATGGACAAATTAGGACTGGTAAAGGAAACCCTGTATGGGATAGTAGAAACAGAGAAAGGAAAACTAGTCCTCCCATGGGAAGAAGGACGCAAGTATGTTACTAACTTACATTACTTAACCCACTTGGGGGCTTAGAATTTAAAGGTTACTATGTTATAGGACTCTCTGACTTGGCAGAAGAAATAGCCTAAAGCTGCAAGGCCTGAGCTATGACTAATGCAGGACACTCCATGTATACTCCTGGGAAGAGGTTCAGGGGTGACTGGCCTGGAGTCTATTGGGAGGTAGATTTTACAAAATCGAAGCCAGCTAGATATGGCAACAAGTACTTATTAGTTTTTATAGTTACCTTTTCAAGCTGGGTAGAAGCTTTTCCTACCAGAACTGAGACAGCCAATGTGGTAGCCAAGAAGATCCTAGAAGAAATATTCCTGAGGTTTGGGATACCCAAGGTAATCTTTGTTGCCCAGGTAAGGCAGGGACTGGCCAAGATATTGGGGATTGATTAGAAGTTTCATACAGGCCCCAAAGTTCAGGGCAGGTAGAGAGGATAAATAGAGACCGACCATTAACAAATTGACAGCTTGACTGGTGCTAATGGTTGGATAGCTCTCCTACCTTTTGTACTCTTTAGTGTTAAGAACACCCCTGGACAGTTTGGACTGACCCACTCCACTGGTAAAACTAGCTTCTGTACATAGTGCTGACATGCTGCTTTCCCAGCCTTTGTTCTCTAGGCTCAAGGTGCTCAAGTGGGTGAGACAGCGAGTGTGGAAGCAGCTCCAGAAGGACTAGACCTACAAGCCCCACATCTCTTCCAAGTTAGAGATTCAGACTACAGTTGACGCCATTGTGCAGAAAACCTTGAGACTCAGTGAAAAGGCCCTTTTCTTGTACTCTTGACCACCTTAATTTCTCTGCTTTTAATTATAGGTCCATGTGTGTTAAATAAGCTAGTCGCCTTTATTAGAGCAAGAATTAGAGCAGTGCAGCTTTTAGTTTTGAGACAATAGTACAATGCCCTAAAGGATCAAGTGTGTCAGGGAGAAGATAGTGTCTATTTCTAAGATTAGACCTACTAACAAGGAGAAGTGGGGAATGAAAACATGAAACATGGAAACCGGGCCTTTGGGCCCAGGCTTGAGAATGTGACCTTTGTGGCTCAGTGTTGCAAGGCATGCTAACAGATAGCGATATTCCCCCATCCACCCACTTCCTGGGTTCAGGGAAGCCTCATTCAAGGAAAGTCACCCTGACCCAGCCTAACCATTGCTGGAAACTGCTATGCAAATATGCTATTGTAAGAAGCTCATAGAAAACTGTCTTGACTTTCCACTTCCTTGTGACTCTTAACTGGTATTTTTGGTATTTTCCAACAACGCCCTCCCCACCCCCTTGACTAGTGGATTCTCCCTTTAAATATCCTCTTACCCAACTATTTGGGGCCCATGGTCCTCCAACCCTGCGTGGTGTACACTGTGGGTTCCAGAGCACTCTTGGAATAAAAGTCCTCTTGCGGTTTGCATAAAAAAGAAATGACTTCTTTATTATAAATTATGTGTATGTTTCTCTGAATGAGTGTATGCACAGGAATTTAGTTACTCATGGAGGACAGAAGAGTATATTACATTTATTGGATCTAGAGATAAGAGAGTTTTAAGTCAACCAGTATGGATGTTGGGAACTGAACTCTATTCCTCTGCAAAAGCAATACTTGGTCTTAACCACTGAGATATCTTGCTAGCCTCTAAGTAATAAAACCTAACCATTATTTATGCTTGGATTCTGTTATAATTGAAGCATGCTTAATTTTGGCTTCTATATATGTGTTTCACTTTCCTTGGCGGGATAAACAAGAATTGCCAGAACAGTTTCTAAAACTTTCCATTTATAGTTCATGCATGTATATTGCCTACCTGATATCCCCCTTTTTCCTCCCCCTCCTCTCTTGTCCTCCTCCTTCTTTCTATTCCTTCCCATGATCATTTCTTTCTTTTATCATTAACAGTATTTAAGCTTTCCACCCCTTGCTTCTTGACAAAAAGGGCCATTTGACTTCATAAACACTCAATTCTGGGTTTAGACAAACTTTAAATGTTCTTGGAGTTATAAGAGTAGTTCATTAATAAAAGAAAAAAATGATACAGCTTTATGTGGATCAAATTTTTATAAATATTAAATATATTTATAAACCAAGACTTCTGTGAGATATGATAAAATCTATAATATATGTTTAAAATATAAACAATAGTTACAAACTAGAACATAATGATACAAAAATATTGCTATTTTCATTTTCTCTACAGGATCTTATGTTTTCAGTTCCAGTGATACTGAACTTGAAAATGAAAGCCCATATAACTAAAAATGAGTTGCAGTACTATTTGAATGGTATCTGAATTGGTCTCCTTTGTATTATTCCTTGGAGATAAATTATCTGCCATTTTCTTTGAGCAGCTTCCATTCTTCTGTCATTCCCAACAGAAGAAGTTTAACAATAAGGACAGAAATTCTTCCATGATGGCAGTATAGACTCTACTTTAAACTCTATTGATGTTTGAAAGACTGAGATACTCTATCTTTTTCCCCAAAAAATGAGAGTAAGGAGGAACAGCAACCTGATGGCATGCATCTGTTGCTTATAAAAGAGTGGTCAGCCTGGAAATAAAAGTTCTTACAGTTTTTTATTAAGGAAGTAATTTGCATGTAGAATGTGAGAAGAAGCAGAGCTTATGGGCAGGAGCTCTATTCTGTAGCTAGTTTGCTGCGGTGGACCAATACAATACTCAGCTGTGCTGAACAATGTGCAGGGTGCTTGCTTATCCTTCCAGCTTCATTTGCTTATGTTTGGGAGAAAAGAGACTTTTATTTGCATTCCCTGTTATTTTTGTTCTTAGATTAGCTGTGTTTCAGCAGCATGTATTGTCTGTTAACTGTAAAAACATATGGAATGATAATGTGAAATTAAAGATGTAGAGGAAAGATAAAGAAAATTTATTTTCAAAGAACAATTATAATATTTTGAACCAGATTTGGTAGGTTCCACATGTTCAGTGTTATAATATTGTTTTCTTTGATAGTTATTTAATATGTTTCTGATTTCATTCTCATAGGAAAAATAGTAGGGAATGAAGGATGTACTTGTCCTGTTAAAAGATGGGGATAAATGGTCAGATGTCTTGGAGAAGAGGTAAACAAAATAAACCCAAGATTTTTGATGCTTATAAAGTACAGTTAATGATCTGTTCATTTGTTTGCCTATTTTCATATTGTAATATTTTGTAGTACTTAGGAACTCCTGGTCCTAAGATATCTAACTCTGAGTTCTAAAGTCCTGTCCAAATGACTTCCACAGTATGATATTTATCCATTTCTTAACTGAAACCAAGCCATCTTCAACATAACCCCACAAGAACCTGCTTTCTAGAAAGTAGTTTATTTTGTTGCTAAAAGTGCAAATGAATATTAACATCTCTTAAGTCGTATTGCTTTCATCATGTGCTCATGTGTACACTTACTAGTCTCTCATTATTATAGATATCTGGTTTGAGTGGGAATTTTACATCTTACCTGTTTTCTCATTTTTGGGCATTCACAGATTGTTTTCTGTGTTCAGGACAGAATGTTAAAGGGCAGAATAGGTATCTCTATGAGTATAAAACTGAAACTATTACTTGACTAGGTTAGTTTCTTCAGAATCTATCCTCTTCTTAAAAGGATGATAAATTCCTAGAAGTATACCTGTTTTTACTGATATTGTTATTGAATTTGTTACTTTTAGGAACTGATGTAATTTTATCAATAATAAAGTTATTAAAATTTAATGTTATTTTAAATGTAATTTAATTAAAATATTTAAATATAAGTACTTATGCAGATTTAAATGTCAAATTTGTCTTTTTTTAATTCCAAATGCTATAGTATAAAATAATTTCAGATACATATGTGTTATTATATCCATGCAAAGGTAGAAATTGTAAATTTTATTTTGGACACTCAGGATTTCCACAACATATAGTCAGTTAAACTGTGTGTGTGTGTGTTTTTAATAAATGCTAAAAATGAAGAAGTAAACTTTCCGATTAACAACTGGTATTTTATTGTGCCTTAGTATATTTACATCTATGAATAGCTATATTTTTTTCTATCAGTTTTTGACAAGAGTTATGGAGTTACAGAAAAAGAAACCCAAGTAGAAATGCTTAAAATTACTATGCTGTACACTAGAAGTGTTGATCAGCCTCTGCTGGGTTTCATAAATGGATATATTCTCAAACTAATGGTTTTAGTAAAAATTCCTTGATAAAGAAATAAATTTTGAAAGTGATGCTTGTGTACAAGGACAAATATTTATAGACTGTAGTTAGGGATTAGTAAATAGTGTTTGTAGATTCTCCTTACCCCTCATCAAAGAAAATTCTCATTGCAACAGAATGAAAAGCACAGCCATCCAAAATGCAAACTGTGGAGGTCAGTCAAAAAGGATAAAGGAGGGGGTAAAAAAAGAGTAGAAGAACCAGAGGATCAAGGAGTTTGTTGCAAGATTATATCTTTGAGTAACATCGAAAGCTGCACCCATAAAGGCTCAGCAACATGACCACCCAAATATAAGCTGAATAAGGAAGACACTAATGAACATGCCAATCTGGATGGGAAAAAGGCCACACAGACCTAACCCTACACAGAGAACTATAAGTAACTGAGTAAAATTGGGAATAGGAGAAATGGGACATAGCAAGGAGGACCACATGCATTGGTTGTTCAATGCTAAAGAGTTAGCTATAAAAACATATAGAGAAGTAAAATTATATGAACTCAATGGTATATGAATATATGAGTATATATATGCATGCAATGATAACTAATAAAAAAGAAGGACATTGATTTGAAGTAGAGTGGGGAAATACAAGGGAGCGTTTGAAGAGATGTTGTAAATGTTGTAATAAGTAAATTTCAATTTCAAAAATAACCAAAAATGCTACTGAGAGATCATTAATTAGTCTTTCTCAAGGATAAGCCCCTAATTATTTATCTAATATCAAATAGGGATTCCTAAGCACATATACATATGTGTAGCACTGAATGGCTCCAGCGGGCTGTAGTTATGTATTTTTTCGTGTGTGTATGTGTGTGTGTGTGTGTGTGTGTGTGTGTGTGTGTGTGTGTGTGTGTGTGTGTTTTATAACAACGATTAAAGAAGAGAGTTTCTGAGAGTCAACTAAAAATCCTTACATGATGACATGGAGAGATTATATTTTACAGGATGGTACTAGCTGAAGTTTTAAGGAGATTTATTTCTGAACAAACTTTGCTTCTTAAAGGCCTGCTTGAAAGAAAATAAACACAAGATAACTTTAAGTCATAAAACGGAGTATCTAAAGTACTTCCTCATTGCTGTTTATGTGTTGTCTCACTCACCTGCTGTGTACCACCTACTGGCCAATCAATTACAGCAATCAGCAAAAAGCAACAGCAATAACCAGCAGGCAAGATAGCAAAGGGTTTAAGCTGCCAAGCCGTGAGGTGCTTACAAAAGGTGCAGCACCTAGAATAACACAGACTGTTCTTCCATTTGGAATCTGCTGAATTGTGTTCACTACAAAAATTGAATAAAGGGTAAGATTCAGGTAGGGACCGATTATATTTTTACAAATTTATTTAGGAACTATAAGTAAATTATTCAATTCTTCAACATGATTGAGTTTGTGTTTTCACGATTTCCTGAGCATGTCTAAGTAAGTGTTGATAATGTTTTGCCCCCTGGCATAGATGGCTGAATATGCTTCATTCATTTCTAATTCTGGAGTAAAAACTTTTTCAAAATAATTTTTAGGTTTCCCCCTTAATAATTGTGAACAATGAACTTGGATTATTAATCCATATGCAGGATGCAGAATAGAAAAGCATATTTTAGCAATGAATCTGATAATTACTTTGATTTTTAATAAAGACAGTTTAAATTTCATATATATATATATATATATATATATATATATATATATATATATATAGACATATATATCACATTATATATAGAGAGATATGTACATTATGTACATGCATATATACACACATTTCCATACTCATGCATATATGTATAATAAAATCATGTACTTTCATGATGTACATGCTTTTTTATTTGATGAGATTTATATCTAGGCATTGAAATCTTTTTATATTCATATGTGTGTGTGTGTGTGTTTGTTGGATTTCTATAACATATATTCCGAAAGTAATCACATACATCTTGTTGGTATATAGTAACTATTAATTCTAATATTACCAGGCTACATGAGAAATGAGAGCTAATAATTTAGCATTAGATTATAGGACTATATAATTTGAAAAGGAAATTCATGAACAATATGCCAGTTCAGTGTAATATATATCTTTACACACATATATGGGAATATCAATAAATTACTGTAAAATTTAGAAGGATAAAAGATTATTTCTGGCCTTGACAGTAATGAAATATTCATAAAGAATGTTTAAAGCTAGAGTATAAGGTTTATAATGAACTCAAAATTTTTAATCATTATTGAATAGTTAACTTTTTTACTCTAGCAATGATTCTGACTTGTGTACTTTTTAATTGTATTTCCAGAAACATTTCTAATAAATACAAGATGCCTTTAACAAGTATGTCAGATTCCCATAGAATTCTACTCGTCTGGTTCTGAATTTTCAAACTCTTCAATCACGCTTATAGAAAAATCAAAGATTTGTCAAATAATGTCGTATACACCCCCCCCATACACACATTGACATACACACAACTAAAATACAAATTTAACAGCACAGTATTAATACACATTTAGTAAGGGCTTTTTTTCATGTTTGAAAACAAAATCTTTATTACTGAGTTATAACTCATACAGTGAAGCAGGCACAACCAAATTTTGTAGCCTGTTAATTTTGTTAGAATACAGGGATCGCCTTGACTAAGACATTGGCCATTTCTTAGTCTCAGGGTCGTCGTTGCCTTATCCCATCTTATAAAGAACACCCAAAGAAGCAGAGGCTACTCTCTGTATAGTTGTTTCTACATAGATTGGTGGTCTGAACAGATTTTGAATTGCCTGAGAAATATGCATGGCTTCTTACAATAAATATGATGCCATAACCTGTGTATTAATAGGGCCATTCAACTTCCTGTTTTGGGGGGGTTTAAATTTGACAGAGGTGACAGCTTAAGGTTCTCATGTCTTCTGAAGCTGTGTGCATAGCCCCAGAAACATTTATTATCTGCTTCCATACATGTGCCCCTTTAGACTCTAGGAGATACATCCCAGCAACTGGAAGTCTCCCAGAACACTGTATTTTCCATTGTTTTATTTTAAGCACTTATGTTAGCCTAATATTTGCCTCCATTGTTATCTATGGCCTGTAGCATGTAGTTTGTTTGTACTATCCTGCTTTAAGCTCTGGGCTGAACATGTGACAAGCCCTGCTCATGTTCCCTCGGATCCATGTATGAAAGACACACACACACACACACACACACACACACACGCGCGCACACACACACTTATTTTTGATGTGCATTAGCTCTATGGCTGGGATCTTCTAAGCTTTCCTAGGCTATCATATTTGTCTTTTCACTCACAGCTCACCACCTCTGAATCTTCCCTCAACTTTAGTTGCTCAGTTATCTTTAGTCCTAACTTAGCACCCTAAATCTGCCCCTAGCTTAGTTGCTTTTCTAGCCTCCAACTTGTTACCCCAAGCCCAGTTTGGGAAACTTCCAATGGCCACTACACCCTAGATTTCACATAGCTGGAGGCTCTTTCTTCCTCTGAAGCACTAAGAATTTCTTCTTTTGAGCAGAGCATCTGCTAGCTTGCCTGAGGGAAAACTGGAAGTTGTGCTAGCATCTTTATTGATCAAACAAGAACCAATTGGAGTATGTTGTGCCTTCATTTTCATTAAATTCTAAAAAGTCTTTCATTTCTTTCTTTATTTCTTCCTTGACTAAGTTATCATTGAGTAGAACAAGTTCAGCTTCCATGTTATGTTGTATTTATGTTGTTTTTGTTGCTATGGAAGACCAGCCTTAGTCTGTGGTGATTTGACAGGATGCATGGGATTATTTCAATATTCTTGTATCTGTTGAGGCCTGTTTTGTGACTGATTTTATGATCCATTTTGGAGAAGGTACCATGAGGTGCAGAGAAGAAGGAATATTCTTTTGTTTTAGGATAAAATGTTCTGTAGTTATCTGTTAAGTCCATTTGGTTCATAACATCTGTTAGTTTTACAGTGTATCTGTTTAGTTTCTGTTTCCATGATTTGTCCTTTGATGAGAGTGGGGTGTTGAAGTCTCCTACTATTATTGTGGAAGGTGCAATGTGTGCTTTGAGCTTTAGTAAAGTTTCTTTCATGTATGTGAGTGCCCTTGAATTTGGAGCATAGAGTGTTCAGAATTGAGAGTTCATCTTGGTGATTTTTCATCACATGATCTTCTATGTTCATCACAGCCTTATTTATAATAGCCAGAGCTAGAAAGAACCCAGATGTCCTTCAACAGAGGAATGGATACAGAAATTTAGTACATTTACATAATAGAATACTACTCAGCTATTAAAAACAATGACTTCATCAAATTCTTAGGCAAGTGGATGGAACTAGAAAATATCCTGAGTGAGGTAACCGGGTAACAAAAGAACACACATGGTATGAAGTAATTGATAAGTGGATATTAGCCTAAAAGCTGGAATACCCAGGATACAATTCACAGGTGGTATGAAGCTTAAGAAGAAGGAAGACCAAAATGTGAATGCTTCAGTCCTTAGAAAGGGGAACAAAGTAACATATAGAGGGTAGGAGGAACTTGGGAGGAAGAGAGTGGGGGGAGGAGAAAGGGGAACAGGATCAAGTATGAAAGAAGTGGATGATACACAGAAGGTCAGGAACTTCAACAGAGGTGTGTGACAATGGGGGAATTGGGGCTAACCACCAGCAAGTCCCAGATGCTAGGAAAGGAAGAGACTCCCAGGACCCAACAGGGCTGAGATTAGCTGAAAAGCCCAACAAAGGGAGGGAGAACCTGTAGAGACCATATCCAGAGGCTAGGAAAGGCCCCAGGCTGGGAGATGGGGCCATCTGTTCATCTCCAAATTCTTAACCCATAGGGGTTCCTGCCTAAAGAAAATAGAGGGACAAAGTGTGGAACTGAGAAGGAAGGAAAGGCCATCCAAAGACTGCCCAACCTGGGAATCCATTCCATATACAGACACCAAACCCAGACACTATTGCAGATGCCCAGAAGTGCTTGCTGACAGGAGCCTATTATAGCTGTCTCCTGAGAGGCTCTACCAGAGCCTGATAAATACAGAGGGGATGCTTGCAGCCAACCATTGGACTTAGTATAGGCTTCCAAATGGAGGAATTAGAGAAAGAACTGAAGGAGCTGAATGGGTTTGCAACCCAGTAGTAAGAACAACAATCAACCAACCAGACCACTCCAAGATCTCCTAGGGACTAAACCACCAACCAGAGTACACATGGAGGGACCCATGGCTGCAGCTGCCTATGTAGCAGAGGATGGTATTGTCTGTCATCAATAGGAGGAGATGCTGTTGGTCCTGTGAAGCCTTTATTCCTCATTGTAGGGGGAATGCCAGGGCGGTGAGGAGGGAGGGAATAGGTGGGAGGGGGAGCATCCTCATAGAAGCAGGGAGAGGGGGTGTGCATAGGGGGGTTCCAGAGGGGAATTTGGAACAGGGATAACATTTGAAATGCAAATACAGAAAATATCCAATAAAAAACAAAACAAAACAAAACAAAAACCAAAAGAACCACTGTTGAACAGGACCTTCAGCTTCCTGATCAAAGCAACAGAACTACTCCCTACAATATAGCCTGAAGTATCTGTGATGACCAGCTATTGCTGTTGACAGCTTTAGCAGGTGTCTTTATGGAAAAGACTATTTTCACTAGGCAAGTTTCAGCCAGTGATTTAAAGCCAGCCTTATGAGTGAATTCTTTCCACTAGCCATCAGATGTGGGAACTAATGGCAATTTTCTGGGCATCTGGTTTAAAGAAGGTCAACCTTTGGTCTCAGAGGGTTGTAGCAGTTTTTGAGTCAGCTAAATCCCATCTGGCCATGACTAAAGAATTTGAAATAACCTGCCTGTGAGATGGTAAATTGCACAGGTCTAAAAGTTCACTCTGTGTGTGTGTGTGTGTGTGTGTGTGTGTGTGTGTGTGTGTGCGTGTGCTTTTTTGTATTGATTTGTTTTCTTAACAAGATCTAGACTTCTTGGTTTACTCTAAGCCTTTGTTTAATGTTCAGAATTTTGAAAAGGCTCCTCTGACAATTCCAACATTGCTATTGCACTTTCTCTAGAGAAGAAAAACAATTAGAGATCTTTGTTTTACCATATTCACTGACATTGTTTTCTTTTTTTTAAATTTTTTTTCTCTTTATTAGATATTTTCTTCATTTACATTTCAAGTGTTAACTAGAAATTTCCCCTTACCCTCCCCCATCATCGCCCTGCTCCCCTACCCACCCCCTCCCACATAATGGCCCTGGCATTCCCCTGTACTGGGGCATATAAAGTCTGTATGACCAAGGGGCCTCTCCTCCCAATGATGGCCAACTAGGCCATCTTCTTCCATATATGTAGCTAGAGACGTGAGCGCAGGGGGAACTAGTTAGTTCATGTTATTCTTCCACCTATAGGGTTGAAGACCCCTTCAGCTCCTTGGGTACTTTCTCTAGCTCCTTCCGTGGGAGTCCTGTGTTCCAACTAATAGCTGACTGTGAGCAACCACTTCCGTGTTTGCCAGGCACTGGTATAGCCTCCCACAAGACAGCTATATCAGGTCCCTTTCAGCATTATCTTGCTGGCATATGCAATAGTGTTTATTGGTGGCTGATTATGGGAAGGATCCCTGGCAGCCGCCCTCACTGGTTGGTCCATCCTTTTGATTCAGCTTCACACATGATCTCTGTAACTCCTTCAATGTGTGCTTTGTTCTTAATTCTAGGAAGGGGCGAAGAGACCACATTTTGAACTTCATTCTTCTTGAGATTCATGTGTTTAGTAAATTGTATCTTGGGTAGTCAAGGCTTCTGGGCTAGTATCCACATATCAGTAAGTACATGTTATGTGAGTTCTTTTGTGATTGGGTTACCTCACTCAGGATGACACCCTCCAGATCCATCCATTTGCCTAGGAATTTCATATACTCATTGTTTCTAATAGCTGAGTAGTACTCCATTGTGTAAATGTACCAAATTTTTTGTATCCATTCCTCTGTTGAGGGACATCTGGGTTCTTTCCAGCTTCTGGCTATNCATTTTTTCAAGTGCTTCTCAGCCATTCGGTATTCCTCAGTTGAGAATTCTTTGTTTAACTCTGTGCCCCACTTTTTAATGGGGATATTTGATTTTCTGGTGTCCACCTTCTTGAGTTCTTTATATATATTGGATATCAGTCCCCTATCAGATTTAGAATTGGTAAAGATCCTTTCCCAATCTGTTGGTGGCCCTTTTGGACATTGTTTTCTTAATTACACATTATAGTATTCTAACTTGTTTCTATTGAAACAATAACACTATCAAATAAATTAATTTCATAGAACTTAGGTTGCATTCCACATAATTAAAAGTCAAGACTTCTTTTTTATGGAAGAATGATTACACAGATTGAGTTGTGAAAAGCCTGAGTCGTGCAAAGCGCAAATGTGGATATAATATCATATCTGTAGACCAAAAATAGTTTACTAGTATATGAAGAAAGAAAAGATGAGATCATATGGGAAGCTTGAGAATAACTTATGCTCCCACCTAGTATGTTTACCAGGATGACAGGAAAGTAGTAAGCAAAAATAAATTGTATCTATGTTATTTTCCTTCTCAAACATAAATATTTACCATATATTTATCTATTTAGTCCATAGTTACTGCCAAGCCCAACTGTAAATGTCAATTCCAAAACCAACAGTTCATACTTGCCTAATACAAATGTTACAAATCAGTGTTTAAAATTTTAGTGTATTTAGAGTTTAATAGTTTTCTGATATGCTTGCTTCCAATTTCTTTTTTGTTTTTTTATGCTGCTGACTTTCAGAATATCTGAACACACATAGAACTTTAAAACTATTATGGACTAAATTGTGTGACACCCCAAATTCATATATTGAAATTGTAACCCACAGTACTTTAAAATACTTAGAGATATGATCTTGGCTATATGGATGGGCTTTTTTTTTTGTTTTGTAAGAAGAAAGGGCAATGGAACAGATAAAACATAGAGAAGAGATATGTGGAGATAAGGGGATGCAAACTGCTAAACCAGAGGCAGAACATCAGAAAAACTAAGCCTGTGGATGCTAACATTATTGACTTATCCCTTATAAGACTGTGGAAAAGTACATTTTTATTTTTTAAACCACCCAGTCTCTGACATTTTATTACAGTGTTTCTAACACATAAAACTATTTCTATGTAAAATTTGCTCCTGCCACTTGCTTTTTTATTTGTTCATGCCATTTATTCATAATGACATCTGTTTCAGTTAAATCATTATAAAGTATAATATAAAACTGTAACAATTCACCTTTCCCTCTAATTCTCCACCACTCCCAGAACACATATTTTGATCATAATTACTGCAGTTTTCATAAATGAGCAGTTTTATCTCTCCATTCAGATTTTCTTCTAGGCTTTGACTACTTTGTAAATCCTGAGCAAAATGTTACCACAGGAATAGTTGGAATAAGTTTGTCCTCGTTTTCCTTTCTACATCCTCTGAGATGTAGCTCCCTCCATTCTTTTGCCTTAAGCCAGGCTGAATGCTTCATTGTGGAAACAGGCTCCTGTAGCAGTGGGCATGCCTTCTTTTTCTTGGTCAGAATCTTTGAGCTGCTGAACCTTTGTGCCTCCAATTCCAAGCCAACTGTTGTACTAAGAAAGTCTCTCTGTCTAGGTTAGATCTGCTCATGTGGTTTTAACCCTCTTTGAGTATTGAGACTGCTCAAATCTTGTGATTGGTGCAGACATAAGACTATGTAGGTAGAGGTTTACTTTTGCCTTTGCCTTTTAATCTTCCATATTGAGTTTCTTATGAACACTCACTAATTTAAAGATTGGAAAGTCCATAAATCTCAACCCCACTATAAAGAATTGCATATTTGCCTAATCATTCTCATTTTATATAGAGATTATTATTAGTTAAATTATTTTAACTAAATAGAAATACTTAAACCATCTTATCTTTTCAGTTTTGATTTTTTTTCTTTCTTAATCATATCTTTTCCTTGGGTCAATCTCCACTTTAAGTGTACATTTTTTTAGTTAAATTATTTCAAAACAGAAATACTTGAACAATAATTTTATATCTTCAATCTGTTTTTTTTTCCTGTTCTTTGTTTAGTTTATTTTGGTGGGGAAGACAGATAACTTCCCTGTGGCATTAAGCCGATCTTCCTCCCTAGCCCTTTTTGTCATCTTGATTTAAAGGGATTATTTTGTCCTCAATGGCTCAGGCAAGTTATAAACAGTGGATATAAAGAGTTGGCCATATTTTAAAGGCATCACTTCCACATGTGCTGAGATACTCTGGAAGTTAATTGTGCCAGGAAATAAAAGTCCAAAACTATTAGCCTTTTTTTTAAACACAGTAAAACTTTAAACATTAATTTATATTATTGAACAAGTATGTGCTGTTGTTTTAGAAATTGACATTTATTGTTTTGTTGGCTATGACTATGAACTAAACAGATAAATTCTGGATTTGAAATATTTCTTATATAAATAACATTTGATTAAAAACATTTTAAGAGGTAATACAAACAAACCACTAACAAACAAATTATTTCATAATATAGCATCTTAGATTTGGAGAGTGTTTTCTTTTTTATCACAGCAACAATTATACATAATACAGATAGAATGGAGTATTAATGGCTTTGTCCTTTTTTTTTTTAAATAAGATTCTGATATAATGAGTAATTTAGAGTTGAAAATCCATGGCACTTGGGAGAGAGCTTTGGCAAGTTCTTTTGTTTCTTGTATGTCCTTTTTGATATCAATTTCCCCAGGGATGCCTAGCAGGCTTCATTCCCTTTGAATCCCATTGAGTAATGACCTCCCAAGGCTATTTCTGCTTTGAATGAGCCTTCTCAGAAGCAAAGAGATCTGCCCTGCTGGGAAATCTCACACTGGCTGCATATCACATTCTGGAAGTTCATAGACTTAGGATTCACTCCCAGCAGCAGTGTCATGTGCATCCCTCCATCTCTTGAGACAGATTCAATTTTACCAATCAAGGGAACTCTCTATTTTGACCATATGTACTTACTTCAAAGACAGTAAGAGACTAAAATTCAAGTTTGGAAAAGAAAAAAAACTTTGAAAATGAATGGATAAATCTTCATATAACTTAGCATTATGTTTCTTGGAGCAGTGAAACTAGTTTAAAAGGACCAATGGGCTCAGTTTGGATTTTTTCCTTCAGGGTGCTAGATGCTGAGAAGCATATCAAAGAGGCAACAGGCAGGCTAGAGAAGCATTCAATCTTACTATAATGCAAGTATGGCAAGCCTAAGAAAATATACAAAAAGTGTAAGTTTACACAGAGTGGGCTCATGAACGCAATTTGGTTTGAGAGGGCTCAGTTTATACATTTCTTTGAGAAGATGGTGTGCCAAAGGACTGCAATTTCTTCTCACTTTTGCATTGTAATTCAGTAGATATGAGCATTGTAGGTATTAAGGAAAGGATAAAAGTAGTAAGTGGCAAATTATGAACTTTTTAAAAACATGCTAGAAGGATGCAATTTGAATTTTAAGGGAAGTCAGTATTTATATTGGTGTTTAGAAAGAATTGCATAAGGAGAGTAAAAATGTAGAAATACAAGTATATAGCAGGAAAGACATTGGGAGGCGATGGTAGCTGATAAATGGAAAATTCGTACATCTTCTTGTATGGAGGAGACTTGAAATGACAGATGAATAATTTGAATCAATTTCTCAAGAAGCCAGGTTCTAAGGCACATACTTTGTATCAGAAAAGGGAGGTAGCACAGAAATGCATTTTGAAAAATTACATAGAATTGGTAAAATAAAAGTTAATAGAGTGGAAACACAGAAATCATCTAGGAGGCTTCTGCTAAAATGAGACATGGATGAGCGAGATCAAAGTTCAAGGCAGTGGGAATTGAAAACAACAGAAAGGATGAATCAACTTGTTAAAACATGATACGAGGCTGAGAATACTGAACTCTGACCAAACTGCTCAATGCTTTGGTGATCAGCTCCATAGAAAGTTCTCTTTCCTCTGTTTCCTGAAGAATTTTAGGTATTCAACATATTATTTTTAATTTGTACTATGAACAAACTAATCCTGAGTGTCAGGTAGAAGAGAACTCTCACAGATACATGGTACTATAAAGAATCTAAGCGATCTAGAAGCAGGGGCCTGATCACCTAAGAGATGAGGAGATATAATAATTATAACTAAGACCAATGAAGACATCTTTCTTCAAGGAATAATTGTTTACATCTCATATTCTCACTTGACAAGCTCAAATGCTTATTTAGTTTCAGTTATGAAGCCTAAGAACAGTCTTTCTTTCATGTACAGCCAGTGTCCTTTAGCCCCAATAGACATAAACATAGTATAACCAATATTGTGAATAGGTCTATGCAGAGGTTGTAATGAAAAAATGGAAACCATTCAAGGGGATACAAACTTGCTCCAGGAACTGATTGACCGAATATACTTTCTATTGGCTGGAAGCAAAAGACAAGAAATGGGCCTAATTTGTAGTTTTGGAATTTATGAGCTCCAAACTATGCTAACAAATGTGCTCTGTTCCAATTGGCCTGGGATCACCCTGTAGCCCACGAATTTCAAGGGGAGAGTAGGAGGTAATTCTCTCATTTTCTTTATAATAAAGAGTTTTGCTCTTTAACAAACACAACAAAATTGATGCAACATCTCCAAATCTATGCTCCTAGGTACTGCTTCTCATCTTAGCCACAGATACATGTATCCATTTATCTAATATAATTAATTACTTAAATTACATACAGCTATCTGTATAATAGTATATTCAAGGCTAAGGTTTATTGTCTGACTAGCCTTTCCCAAATTGATACCACATAATCACATGCATACACAGACACACAGGCATGCTTGTACACATGCTCTCAAGTGCATCACACACACACACACACACACACACACACACACACACATGCACACACATACACATACACACACACACACACACACACACACATGTATGCGTGTGCATTCACACATGCGCCCCCCCCAACACACACACCTTCCTTCTCTTGTGGTTTGTATTTCAAGGAATATATTACTGTTCACAAAACTTTAGTATGAGCAGCATTCTCAGTTATCTGTTTCCTTCTCTCATTCCATTAAGCATATTCATTCAAGTCTATAGCCCTATAAATTTTCTGCCTAATGTTCTTTTTTTCTTTTTCCTCAGACCTTATTATGTACCTAGATAACTTTAACTGTTTTTTTATCTAGGGAACTTCTCTTTCCTTATTATGAGTTTTAAAGAATGTGATTTTAATTTTCTTTATATATTTTTTTCTTTAGAATAAAATTAAACTCTCTACTTTGAGTACAAAGATTATTTCAGGCTTTCTGTTGACCTCCTGGCTTCATTATTCCCTTTTGCCTCCATAACATTCTGTTCTGTTCCCTTTGAACTAGTATGGTATCAATGTTTCCTTACATTTTTTTAGAGGTCATCCCTTTAGGAAAGATATCTGTTTTCCAGCTACTATCTGGACAATGCTTCTTTATTCTTTATTATTCAAGTTAGAGTGCATTCACTCCAACAACCTCCTCCTAAAACCTTTCCTCCATCTTAGTAAACTTAAGCTAGGTTATTCTTTTGTCCTATTCTAAAAGCAGCTATATTCTAATAGCCAAATAATTCTCTTGCCTCCTGACTTTTCTTTGTGTCTTTTAACTCTCATGATTTGTAGCTGCAAAGCTTTATAATTGGGACAAGTGTGTGTGTGTGTGTGTGTGTGTGTGTGTGTGTGTGTGCATATGTGCTTGTCCTTTTGGCCTTCAGTTCAAGAATATATTCCAATGTGGTGGTAAGGAAGGTGAAGAAGTCATGCCAATATGATTTGAGGCAGAATTTAGATCCTAGCAGCATGCAGGAAACATTGAGAAGAATCCAGTGCTTTGCTTGCTTTCTCTCCTTTATTCAGTTCAGGAACAAAGCCCATAGAATAGCACTGCCCATTACTAGGGTCTTGCTACCTCAGTTAACCTAATCTATGTAATACCTCATTGATATTCGAGGGCTTGTCACCTAGGTGATTAGAGAGCCAGGGTGCCATTATTAGCTTTATTAATATTGTCTGTCTCTGTTTCTATCTCTCTGTCTCAGTCTCTTACTCCATCTCCCTTTCTTAGCAAATGTCTTGTAAAGAATAAAAAACATAGAATGTAGCAGTTATGTCACACATGTTAGTAGTATTTCCATTAACTTATGCTATTCTACTGTGTGCATATAAGAGAACATTCTTTCTTAAAAAATAATATAAGATTTGGAAGATGGTATAAAAAACAAATTTAAAACAGTAAGTTAAGATTGGGTAGAATCTTTGTTACTTATGGATTTCTTTGAAGAGATATCACTACCAAGACCAGTTATATAAAAATAAAAAACATTTAATTGAGAGCTAACTATATAATTTCAGAGTGAGTTAATGATTATTGAGTACTCTGGCAGGCATGACACTAGAGCAGTAGCTAAGACCTTACTTTATGCCACACATATGAAGCAGAGAAAGAAAGAGATTGAGCTGGACATAGGCTTTTTAAAACTCAAAGCTTACTCTCCTAATCACTCTCAGAAGAGATCCACCAGAGCCCAAAAATTGAAGTATATGAGCCTAGAGGGATTATTCTTATTTAAACAATCATATTCCACTGGGCTGGTTTGAATATGCTTAGCCTAGGGAGAGGCATCATCAGGTAATGTGGCCTTGTTGGAGTAGGTATGACCTTGTGTCACTGTGAGGATGGGCTTTGAGACTCTTCTCTTACCTCAAAGACAGTCTGTTCCTGGCTACTTTGGACTGAAGATACAGAACTCTCTGTTCCTCCCATGCCATTCTATGCCTGCCTGTATGCTGCCATTATCCAGGCTTGATGATAATGGACTGAACCTCTGAACCTGTATGCCACCTCCAATTAAATGTTTTCCTTCATAATAGTTGCTTTGGTCATGGTGTCTTTTCACAACAATGGAAATCCTAAAGAAGACACCCATTCCTTGGTCTCCTTATATCATAATGCATTTAATCCAACTTCAAAAGTTCCTACTTAGACTTGAGCTTTGGATCAAAGAACTCCACATAAAACCAGAGACACTGAAATTTATAGAGGAGAAAGTAGGGAAAAGCCTCAAAGATATGGGTACAGGGGAAAAATTCCTGAACAGAACAGCAATGGCTTGTGCTGTAAGATTAATAGCCAGAAGCTGGAAAGAACCCAGATGTCCCTCAACAGAGGAATGGATACAGAAAATGTGGTACATTTACACAATGGAGTACTATTCTGCTACTTAAAAAATGAATTTATGAAATTCTTGGGCAAATGGATGTATCTGGAGGATATAATCCTTAGTGAGGTAACCCAATCACAAAAGAAGTCATTGGATATGCACTCACTGATAAATGGATATTAGCCCAGAAACTTAGAATACCCAAGATACAATTTGCAAAACACAAGAAAATCAAGAAGGAAGACCAGAGCGTGGATACTTCATTCCTTCTGTGAATAGGAAACAAAATACCCATGAAAGGAGTTACAGAGACAAAGTTTAGAGCTAAGATGAAAGGATGGACCATACAGAGACTACCCCACCACAGGAGATCCATCCCATAATCAGTCATTAAACTCAGACACTATGGCATAGGACAGCTAGTGCCTACTTAAGGGACCCTGATATAGCTGTCTCATACAGAAGTGGATGCTCATAATC
>LR751803.1:80205-105556 GCA_902729485.2 Mus minutoides | reverse complement strand
GATGAGGTAAAAAGAATGAAACATTAATTTATTCTACAACAGAGGAATTTGCTGAGAAGACAGAGAAAAAATTCTTCTCCCTAGAGTGACTGTGCTGTACAATTTTTCTATTCTTTGACACCAGGCATGTTAGTAGCTACACGCTGTTAAAAGTGTCTAAATAAACAGATATGTTTGTCTGTTTTCAAAAAAAAAAAAAAAAGAATCGACAAATGGGACCTCATAAATTTGCAAAGATTCTGTAAGGCAAAAAACACTGTCAATAACACAAAAAGGCTACCAACAGATTGGGAAAAGATTTTTACCAAACCTAAATGTGATAGGGGACTAGTATCCAATATATACAAGAAACTCAAGAAGCTGGACTCCAGAAATTCAAATAACCCCATTAAAAGTGGGGTACGGAGCTAAACAAAGAATTCTCAACTGAGGAATACTGAATGGCTGAGAAACACCTGAAAAAATGTTTAACATCTTTAATCATCAGTGAAATGCAAATCAAACAACCCTGAGATTCCACCTCACACCAGTCAGAATGGCTAAGATAAAAAATTCAGGTGACAGCAGATGCTGGCAAGGATGTGATGAAAGGGGAAGACTCCTACATTGCTGGTAGGATTGCAAGCTTGTACAACCACACTTGAAATCAGTCTGGTGGCTCCTCAGAAAATTGGACATAGTACTACAGGAAGATCCAGCAATACCTCTCCTGAGCATATACCCAGAAGATGTTCCAAATGGTAATAAGGACACATGCTCCACTATTGTTCATAGCAGCCTTACTTATAATAGCCAGAGCTGGAAATAAACCAGATGTCCCTCAACAGAGGAATATATACAGAAAATGTGGTATATTTACACAATGGAGTACTACTCAGCTATTAAAAACAATGAATTTATGAAATTCTTTGGCAAATGGATGGATCTGGAGGATATCATCCTGAGTGAGGTAACTCAATCACAAAAGAACTCACATGATATGCACTCACTGATAAGTGGATATTAGGGAGAAACTTAGAATACCCAAGATACAATTTGCAAAATACATGAAATTCAAGAAAAGGAAGACCAAAGTGTGGATACTTCATTCCTCCTTAGACTAGGAAACAAAATACCCATGGAAAGAGTTACAGAGACAAAGTTTGGAGCTGAGACAGAAGGATGGACCATCCAGAGACTACCCCACTTGGGGACCCATCCCATAATCAGCCACCAAATGCAGACACTATTGCATATGCCAGCAAGATTTTGCTGACAGGACCCTGATATAGCTCTCTCTTGTGAGGCTATGCCAGTGCCTGGCAAGTATAGAAGTGGATGCTCAGTCATCTATTGGACGGAACACAGGGCCCCCAATGGAGGAACTAGAGAAAGTACCCAAGGAGCTGAAGGGGTCTGCAACCCAATATGAGGAAAAACAATATGAACTAACCAGTACCCCAAGAGCTCATATCTCTAGCTGAATGTAGCAGAAGATGGCCTAGTGGGCCATCATTGGGAAGAGCAGCCCCTTGGTCTTCCAAACTTTATGTCCCAGCCTGGGCCTAGAAGAGAGAGTGGGTGGCTTGGATATCAGGGAGTGGGGAGTGTATAGGGGACTTTCGGGATAGCCTGTGAAATGTAAATGAAGAAAATATCTAATAAAAATAGTTTAAAAAGTTCCCATAGTTTTCATATTCTCAAGAAAATTTAATAGCACCAAGTCTAAAGTCTCTTTTGAGATTCAAGGCATTTTCTTAACTCCGACCCCTGTAAAATAAATAGGCAAATTACATACCTCCAACATACAATAGCACAGAATATGACATTCCAATAGGGCAAATAAGAGACATAATGTGAAAATATACTTGCAAACAGGTATTGATATGAGAGAGACACAAGAAATTGGTCAATACACAGACAGTCTGGCTTCCAGTTGAGCTGAGGACTGACCCCCGGGACCTGGTGGTAATAATTCACCTACATGGGATGGAAGAAATTCTCTCATGTCTCCTGAAACCCTGGCTCCTGTAGAAGTTACCACTCACTCAGCCCCCACAAGAGAAGCATGGTTAGTAGTCACATAGGCAACGTCTCAAGCTTCTGACCTTCAAGCTAGACTCCTCCCCAGTTACCTAACAAGAGAGAGAGAGGTCAGCATCATACTTTAAGGCAGAATGTTTGACCCCTTCTCGCTCTCTCACTCCTCTTGCTCTCTTGCTCTTACTCTCCTCTCATTCTCCTCTTTTCTCCTCTCTCTGTCTCCCTCTTACTCTCTAGCCTTCCTTCTCTTTCTCCCTTTCCCCTTTGTCTCCCTTGGTCATGGCTGGTCTCTCTCTCTCTTTCACCTTCTCTTCTTTCTTCCTGCCTCTCTATAATAAAGCTCTAAAACCATAGACAGTCTCTGCTCATCAAGGCCTGCTGTGCAGACTCTCGCCGGTCTAGGAACCTCTCTCCCTCAGCTTTCTCTCTCCCATAACCCCAGGTCTACAGGGTGTTGCTCTGGGACCCCAGGTTGGGGGTGCCCCCTTGTCCACTCCTGCTACATCCACTCCAGTAGTGACCCACCTGACAGGCTAGATAGTCTAGGCGCCGTCCTGAGGCAAAAAGTTCATGGAAACTTAGTTTCCTGGAGTTTTGGCATCCTGTATAAAGAATGTTCTCATGTCCTTGCTTTAGTTGGTAAACAGATCTGTGTGCTTTCGCTTAATATTGCTTCATTATAAGTGCTTCTAAAGATTGAATTTTTGACATATAGCTAGGTTAGATTCTAGGCAGTCCTTGATCCAACCTTGGGCGTGAAGTCATTTCCCTACATAGGAATTCACCACTATCTAAGAATAAGGAAGTTTGCGGTCTGAGGAGGAACCAGACTAGATACTTAGAACTATAGCTAACTGAGTTACACCCAGATATAAGTATTTACAATTGTCTAAGGGGAAGGTGGACTATACAATAGTCTACAATAGGAACTATGGCTTCTAAGATTAAGTGGAGCTGGTTTTGATCCCAGTTGTTTAACATTGAATCTTATCCCAGTTGGTTCCTCCCAGTCCTTTCTGTGTCTGCATTCCTCTGTTTTGTGTAAGAATCTAGTAATCTCTAGTAACCTCACTGTATCCTGCCGGTGGTGTGTCACCTAACTTTCCTGTGTATAAAAAGTCTGATGCTCGATTTGACAAATTACATTCAGATTCTACACACCCTCTCGTGTGGTCTCTGTTTGTCACCCACTTTCACCGAATCCTTGCACATTTGCTCCAGAGAACTCTACCCACGCAGACAAAGGGCCCAGAGGGTCTGCGGCACACCCCTGTCAAGTGGGGTCACTGTCTTAGATGCCCACCTGGGGCTGAGTGCAAAGCATCTGGCAGCCCTCCCACATCTGTCTGCCCAGAGCATAGGAGGAACTATGGCCAGACATGGGCTATCCTCCCTCCCTCTCCTTCCCCTGCCCCCTTTTAGTTCCCACAGTGTTTCAGGCTAATCTGGAAAACTCACATCTTCAAATGAAGTACACCATTTCATCCCAATGGTGTCTAGTAGTGGCAACTAGGATTTTAGTGCACTGACTTCTATCACAGCATAACAAATTATTTGAAACCAGATCTAGTGAAAAATGTGGCAAACTCCAAATCCTATAAGTCTATGTTTGTCATCAAAGGACTTAGATTGTTATTTGAACCTCCAGCTTCTATCTTTGATTACTGCAACATACTTCTCTATTGGCCTGGTTCTACTTCATGGTCATAACTCTCCTCTGCAGTTACGTGAAGAGATAGTATGACCAAAGCAACTTAGAAAATAAGACATTTAGTTAAGGCTTTGGTTAAAGTCTCAATGGGTACATCCATGACCATAATGGTGGAAAGAATGGCAGGAGACAGATAGGCATGGGACTGGAGCAGGAGCTAAGAGTTTATATTTGATCCATAGGCATAAAGACAAGAGAGGAGGGAGGGGGGAGGGAGAGGAGGAGGGGGAGGGAGGGGAAGGGGGGAGGGGGAGAGAAAGAACTGGGTCTGGCTTTTGACATTTTAGAGCCCAACCCCAGTGACATACCTCCTCCAACAAGGCCACACCTCCTAATTCTCCAAAAGAGTTTCACTAATGATAGACCAAGTATTCAAATAAGCGAACATATGAGGGCCATTCTCATTCATGTAAGGCTTTCTTAAATTGTGGTTTTGATATAATTTGTTATGCTGTGATAGAAGTCAGTCCACTAAAATCCTAGTTGCCACTACTAGATACCATTGGGATGGAATGAGGTACTTCATTTGAAGATGTGGGTTTTCCAGATTAGCCTGAAAACTTGTCTCACTCTCATATTAATACCTGTTTGTAAATAAGTTGCTACACACTTTCTTCAGCTCTCTCATCCTAATCAGAAGAAATAATAATGTGGCTTTGTAACAGCCGCCATGCTGTCACAGAAAGGATGTCTGGGGAACACTATAATAAAAAATTGAAAAGACTCCCACACCCCTGGAAACTGCCTCTTGCCTCCTGCCACCTTGGCCTCATTATCCTGGCACTCCTACTTTTGGAGGTTCTGGCTACTGCTTCTGCCAGCTCACTTTGGCTGTCATTGGCATGCTGCATATTTGGCAATTTTGTCCCCATTACTGAACTCATGTGCCGAGCTGCCAGGCTTTGGTCAGAGGCTGCAGGAACCTCTTTGAAGCCCATCCAAACATTTGAGCCTGTGGTTTGAATGTTTGTTACAAAGGATGCTTTATCCACTCCCTGTTTACATGATGTGCACGAGCTGATTTGTAGTTTTATTTCAGAAGCAGTAGAGAGATTAAGAAGCATTTTGGTCAGCCAGAAAAAAGATACCACATCTAGTTCTACATAACACATTCACGAAAGCTCCCCAAAGGAGTGAGTTAGTTAGAATATTCATCATTTTAGCCAGAGATACTTACTGAAACACCAATATAGAGATGATTGAAACCAAACAGAAACATATCCTGTAGAACATGAAATTTCATATCCAGCTTGTTTGCAAAAGTGTATGTTGTCTTCAAGTTGCTTTCCATAAATTTTTAGTTGTTTAGAAGATAAACTTGTAACTTATCTCTATAATAATATATTCTCCTCATATCTACACTGCTTGGTTCACACCAAATACAAACTCCTATGAATAAATAAAAGGAGAACCTTATCCCATGACACTACTCTTGGAATTTGACTTGGAAAGATGAACTTACAGACTCTACAGGATCCAGCACAGGGTTTAATATGTGACAAAACAAGAAGTCAAAGTACCTACTGCCTTTCTTCTGTCCATTTTCCCCATGTAGTTTAAGAACTGAGTATGCAGCCTTTTAATTCTCAAAGCAGCAAGCCTTTAGAGGATTGTGAGAGGCCAATACTGTCACACCCTGTCCTGGCCATACACAGACAACTAGACAACTGACAGACATGAGTAGAGGATGAGTAAATATAGAATAGGTGTTGGGGAGTGTTCTAACGATAATTAACTCTCTGAATTCTTCACCAACCCGTTTATTTTGTTGACAGATGCCATCTGGGTATCATTGTCTACCTAGTCATCAGTAAAATGACCTCCAACTTCCTCCCAAGTCTTATGCACTCAATTGTAAAAACTGGAAAAATGATGGGTTCTTTTATGGGTGAAACACTTTGAAATATCTGATTTCTATGTGA
Organism: Mus minutoides; assembly: GCA_902729485.2. NCBI lineage: Eukaryota > Metazoa > Chordata > Mammalia > Rodentia > Muridae > Mus > Mus minutoides. The sequence goes on along the minus strand of LR751803.1, from coordinate 99,901 downwards.
AGGATGAATTGGAACTGAGGTGAACTTAATTCTTCTCATTTCAATAGTTTATAGCTTTGTCTGGATTTCACTGGTGGAGTGTAAAGGTGACATACACACAACTGGAAGTTGTTTTATAATATTCTTTGAAACTGCATATTTTTAACAATAGGAGATATAGAACAAATATTTTTAACATATTTTAATTCTTTGTGTTACTCTAGGACTCTGAGTATATCTCTTCTCTATTTTTAAAAATATTTTTTAATTTAATTGTTTCCTGTTACAAATAGAATTATGAGCTCGTTGAGAACAGCGCCTCTTTCATTTCTATTTCCAGAATGATACATAGTAAGTACATAATAAATTCTCAGAAAAACAATGAACATGTGAAAACCTTAAACATGCAGCCCCAATAGATATCTAAGCAATGTGACACAGCAAGTCCTTTAGAATTAAAACTAAAACCATCAGTAAGTCTCTGATGACTCACTGCAGGAGAATATTACACAGCTCTGCTATTCACCTAATTTTACTACAATTTCACTTCCTGCTTTCAAGAGATTTTATTACTTATAAGCAGGTACCTTGTAATTTACAGCACACCAAGTTCTATATTTTGTTTGTTTGATTCTCTGGTATCTGCAAGTATCCCCTTTCTAAACAATTTACTTCAATCCTAAACCAGGAAGGGGATTTGAAAAAAAAAATAGGAATATATAATATGGCTGATTACAGGATTCATTGTGAGGGAGGAAATGCTTAATATTTGGGATACTGATTTAATTATATTCTCTTCCAAAATTTATCAAGCTAACAAATAGCATTATTACAGCCTAGTATTGGCATGAAGCTCTATATACCTTTTAGAGCTGGCTGCATGAACAAAGTACCCAGATGAATTTATCCTAAGAACTGCATCTGGCCCAGGCAAAATCTCTCTTTAACAGCACTTGGCGTGTGTCTGGGGCTGGGGCAGCAGATGCTGCTTTGCAGTTTAGGGAATCTGCTTGAAAAATCTGCTGAAAACATGGCCTTGTTATGATGGTTGGACTTTAGAACCTAGCCAACTCACATAAAATTGAGAGCTCTAGTCCTCTTTTAGGGCCAGCCCTTGCATCTCTAACAAGACAGGAGTCTGTGGGAATGTGTTGGTCTTGGCTTCAAGGCTGTCAAACAAAACAAAATTGACAAAGATTTCCTCTCTGTAGATGAAATGTGGGAAATTGTCTCTCATCACCTCTGAATGAAAAAGATTAAGATCGGGTGGAAATGTTCTCTGTGTGTGTGTGTTTGTGTGTGTGTGTTTGTGTGTGTGTGTGTGTGTGTGTGTGTTTCTGACATCTTTTTTTTCCCAGCATTTTTTATTAGATATTTTCTTAATTTACATTTCAACTGCTATCCTGAAAATCCCCTCCCCCCTCCCCTCTCCCTTCTCCCCTGCCCACCGACTCCTACTTCTTGGCCCTGGCGTTCCCCTGTATTGGGGCATATAAAGATTGCAGTACGAAGGGGCCTCTCCTCCCAATGATGGCCGACTAGGCCATCTTCTGCTACATATGGAGCTAGAGACACGAGTTCTGGGGGTTCTGATTAGTTCATATTGTTGTTCCTCTTCTAGGGTTGCAGACCCCTTCAGCTCCTGGGGTTCTATCTCTAGCTTCTCCAATTTGGGCCCCGTGCTCCCTCTTATGGATGACTGTGAGCATCCACTTCTGTGGAAGTCAGTTATATCAGGGTCCCTTCAGTAAACACTTGCTGTCCTATGTAATAGTGTCTGAGTTTAGTGACTGATTATGGGATGGATCCCCAGTTTTTTAGGTTCCCTGCACACTGACAGTTGTCTCTTCTATCCAGGATATGAGCAGAGTAGTAATATCCTAATCTCCAGAAACTTCTGCTTTCTTTGTGGGGCTGGCAGTATGAGGATCTCTGAAGTGCTGACCTCATCCTGGGAGAGCTAGGAGATTATTTGTAAAAGTTAGAACTATAAAAGTTTCTATGCAAGGCTAATACTAATGCTTGGCAAACCTCCACATGCCCACAGTTGCATGATACAGAGGGAGGTTGTTTGAAGGGCTAGGAATTATGCTTTTCTCATTACAAATGTGAGATTACTGGGATTCTTTTCTCAAATTCAGTATGCTTTCTTTTGGCCAATAAGACTTAATTGACTAAACACTATGGGACCGTGGGTATAGGGGAAGAGGGGAGTAGGAGAGTGCCCACGTCCTGCTAGAGTTCCAGTGCTCTGGGCTGGCAAACTGTGCATGCTTTCCACATGGCCCCAGGTGGGCATTTGGCTGTGTTAAGCCACTGACCCCACATGGCGGGTGGTGGACAAGGGGCAGCCCTATGTACCAGGTTCTCAGCCTCCTGAATCCCACACTGGATATGGCAGAGGAGCAGAGAACAGAATATGGGCCCCAGGGCTGCACTCGGCCTGGAGAGGAAGGGAATTGAGGGTAGGAGGAGAGGCAGGCACTGTGTGGTTCCCACACAGGTTAAAGTCCTTAGTCTGGTCTGTGGCTGCATCGTAGGAAGGCCCTATGTTGGGAGATTAGATGCGGCTTGTTAGGGGAAAGCCTATCCCATCATTCAAGCATGGTGGGCCTTCATGATCAGATACTGTCTATGGTTTTAGAGCTTTATTGTAGAAAGGCAGGGGAAAAGAGAGAAGGTAGAAAGAGGGAGGGAGAGGCCAGCCATGGTCATATGGAGAGAGAGATAAGAAAGGCTAGAGAGTAAGAGTGGTAAAAGCTTAGAAAGAGCGAGGTGGGGCCAAGCAGCCCCTCTTATAGTTCAAGACCTCATCTCAACTGGAGGAGACCAGGCGCTCCGTGCATAGCCTATTGCCTTACAAAACACTGATATAGCTGAAAAGCAAACAAACCTTGACTATCATGCACAATATGTCCAATTTGTATACCCAGCACTTCTATCTACTTCCCTGCAATGGACTCTACTTAAAACTTTGGTCTTAAATGTTTCTAAAGTCTTTCCATTTTTCTCTCTTTTTTTTTTCAGCATCTTTTGAATCTTTACAATCCTTAAATCATATATAAAGCTAGTTCTACAGACCAAAGAAGTTAGAAAATCACTTTAAGTCCACTTTAATAACCAGAGATAGAGTCATAAAAGTGCCTAGACTTTTCTTAGAATAATAAGCAAATTTCTCACCTCTGGATACTGAATCTTATTTTATATACATGACAGAATGGCAATGACATTTTAACTTGGCAAAAAAACAACTTTAAGGTTTCTAGGATTGATTGTTTGCTTTACAGCTTTTTAAATTACCTGCCCCTCCTTCCAGTCTGCTCTTCGCTTGAAAATTATGATTGAATTTTTCAGGCCTTCTGATCAGCAGAGACTATCTTCTTGCTATTAGGGATGTATAAGAGAGGTGTTTTTACAGTAGGCAGGGAGAATCACTGAATTGTTAAAAGGCTGATACACCACTAAGCACAATGGGATTCATCCTCTTTAGAGAGATAGTCCTCATTGCAGCGAGAGATAAGACAGCCACTGAACACAGACAGGAATAACTGCTACATTGGAATGATGTGGTGTACTGTGATATTCTGACTCCCTCCACTCTCTCACTTCAAAGAAAATGAGTTAGGATATACTATAAGTGAAGATGAAGGACACCTGGAATGAGCATGCAAAATTATACAGTAGCCTTTTGAGGATAAGGACTTTAGAATTAACGTTAATTAACTATTTAATTCTTATTCACATAGGTATGCTAAACAATCTTTACTATGTGCCAATCTGACTAGCCTTCCTGTCTCTGTAGCTGTTTCATGATCACATACTAGTATTTTAACTCCTGTCTTAAGTATAACTAGGTCACATCTCCCATGTCTGACAAGACTAAGTCTCCTGAATGCTACTTAACTTACCATTCAAAATTTGTTCTAGAGAGGAGTTCTTGTTCAATAGAGTTGTCCCTGATTACCTGAAAAGTACTATAGTGCCTTTTACTCTTACACTATAAATGACCCTTGTGGGTAAATGGTTTGGAGAATGAATTTTAAAAATAAAGTATAAGTACAGTAACTATAACTGTATGCCTATCGTTTGATGCCTGATGACTTGTCAGAATCCAATACTGTAATTAAAATTTGTGAAGGCAAAGACACTATTTCTCTTGTTCTCTATTTTTCCCTGCTACAGAGCTAAATGCTCATCAATGAGAATAAATGACTCAATAAATGGTCAAGGAAAATAAAAAATGGAATATTCTATGAGAGGCTCTACAAAGACATGGGTCATTCATTTATTAATTTATTCAAAACTACATTTTTTCTTTCTATACAGACCACAATTTTATGACAAAGCATTGGCTTTCATCATGTATATTGGAAGGGTCTTCCTTCAAAAGACTGAAGGCCAATCTTGCATAAACAACAATCCATCAACTTGCTTTTGATCAGTTCCAGCTACACGACTGGGCTTCTTATTTCTATAAAATATGCCTCTACTAAATCATTGTGACAAGCCCACAGTGAGGGTATTTGCTGCTAACAAAGGACCAGACTCCTAGGTTGTACAGTGCAGAGGAGAACATTTGCATCCCTGGTTCAAAGCCAATGGACTGTAACCATGCAATCATCTAATCCACTGGGCAGGACAGAGGTCACCTCCAGAGAGGAAATTTTCTGTCTCTGCCAACTACAGGATGGAGTAGTTGCTAAAGTGTTTGAGAATAAGATTCTAGGAGTAAAGCCTCTCTGGGGATTGGGCAATGGCTCTGGAATACTGATTACTATGTACAATTTCTCAATTGACCAGAATCGTTCGTTTGTGTAGTTTTCCTGATTTTTACATAAAATACCTAAAACGAGTTTTCCGCAAAATATTTATATGATGAATTTAAAACCAAATATGTTAGTTTAGGAGAATACATTTGAGTCTTGTTTAAAATGATCATAATTAGTGTTTTGAAATGCTTTTTCATTTTTGCTTGAATTTTGAATTGTTTCTCAGTTTAGGAATTTAAAACACTTCACAGTCCTGTGATGAAAACCTAATGTCTTCTGATCAGAATTCTTCCTAACTTCTTTATACTTTCTATCTTTTATATGTATGGAAAGTATTAGCTTCAAATTAGTCATGTGTTTTAATATCTTGGGTATTCAAGGTAGACTTTTTGATTAAAAAGAACATTTTTCCAAAGGAAAAAAGATGATGGATTATGTGCAACTACTTAGCAAATACTGAAAATATTTTAAAATAACAATTCAATTTATTGAACTGGTAAACATTTACTACAATTTGACTCTATCTGCCTTTCTTGAGTTTATTTAATATGTATTGCAGATGAAAAAACTTCCTCGCTGTAAATGACAGATTGCAAAATGAAAGTCATAAGACACAAAAGTCCTCTTGTTTATTTATCAACTGAAAAATCCCCAGCTCTTTAGCATAAAATTTTTTATACAAGTTAAAGAGAAAATAAGACACATTTCCAAAACATCAACTACAAAATGTACCAAATTCAATTGTTTTGATATTATTTTACTTCTTTTCTCTACTCTTCAGTTATCTAAACTTTTAAAAACAAACACCCATATCAAATTATTTTACTACTATATAACTGAATATGTATAATTTTATATACATTATATTTAATATATACATGCAAAATATATGTGTATATGTTATATACATTTTATAGCTCACTGCTATTCTATTTGTATACTTAATACAATTATTAATAAATCTGTACTATTCCCTGAGTTTGTTAAAATTTCTTATGTATTGACTCTCCAATGTTATGTGAATTTAAGGCTTTTTAGGGAAAACAATTTAAAATTAAAGCAATAGTTCCTTTACCAAAACAAAAATTATAGAATTTGCATTAAGAACACTTATTCACTTGATAATACCCTAAAATTTATTTTAAAGGCACTATTTAATAAGCAACAGTGTCAGTTTTCATTACTTCTTTTTGAGATTATAATATATAATATGATTACATAATGTTCCTCTTCACTTTTCTCTTTCTCAAACCTCCTATATCCCTCCCTCTTGTTTATACATGTTTATTCCATAATACAACGTGCATAGTCTGTATAATTTTACTTGTATGTATGTTTTGGTGCTGACCATTTGTTATTGTATACACAATTGGTACAGTCTTCCTGGGGAAGGCTATTTCTCTCACTATGCTCTTTCCTTAGTTGCCTGTAGTTCTTTATGTATGGTTGAGGCTTTTTGGGTAGTCTCCTATCCACTTTAACATGTCTATTGCTGTCTTTGTTTTACTCTTGTTGGTGAGACTTTATGGGTATAGCTTCTGACATTACTAAGAGACAGTCTTTCTTAAAACTCCCTGATGTCCTGGCTCTTACAGTCTTTAATCCTTCTCTTCAATGTTCCCTAAGCCCTAGGTGTGGGTCTTCTTTTGTAGTTGCATTCATTGGGACTGGGCTCTATAACTGCATTTTGACTGGTTGTATTTTTCTGTAGTGGTTTCTGTTCATTGCAAATAGAAATTTTCTTGATAAATGGTAATGAAAAAACTTATCTGTGGGTAAAAGGGCAAATATTAAAATTTAGTTATGGATTATGCTGGTTTAGTAAAATGGTGGCTAAAGGTTCTCTAAAATACATATCACTAACCATGGATAGTTGGCTAAATCTCCAGTACCACGCATGATTTCCATCTTGTTGATCACATTTTAAGTCCAATTGAAAAGGTGTTGGTCCTTGCCAAAGTATATGTGCCACTACTGAACCTTTAGGATTATTATGCTATTCTGGTGGTTGTTGTGGTCCATAAGCTTAATAACTAGGCAGGACAATTCATTGCTTCCCACATTTTCAATCTCTTTGGAAAAAAGCTCAGATACTGAGCCACCAACAAGGGAGCATACACCACCTTATGTGAGGCCCACAACACATATACAGCAGAGGACTGCCACATCTGGACTCAGTAAGAGAAGTTGCACCTAACCCTCAAGAAACTTGAAGCCCCAGGGGGAGGGATGGAGGTTAGGGGTGGGAACATCCTCTGGGAGCTGAGGGCAGAGGAGGTATGGGATGTGGAACAGCCACAGGGTAGACTAGGAAAGGGATAGAGTCTGGACTGTATGAAAGGATTAAAGAATAAATTTTTAAAAATAATTTTAAAAAGAAAAAAGGTATTTGACTAATTGTTTCTTCTATTTATTATCTAGATTATGTCTCCATTCTCTCCTTGCTATGAGAGATAAAGTCAGTAGTTTACTATGAATATTTTGGTGCAGTTTTAGTTTTAAATCATGAAGAGAAAGGACTCTGAAGCACTCTAAGTCCTACCTCCCTGTGTACTTTAGTTTTGGCACTATGTTTCTGTGGCAATCATAAGTAACTTAAAAAAAACTTAGTTTAGAAATATTAAGAAACTCCAAATATGGGTCAAGAGTCACAAAAGACAATTTATTTATATATTATATATGTCTTTTGTATTAGCCACAAATGTAAATGCAGGCTTTGGCTATATATCCTAACAGAGAAACTCCACTCTAATTGGCTGGAATCATTCAAATTGGCCAAAAATAGCTCATAAAGACAAACCAGTAGAAGCATCAACAAATGTTGCTACTAAAGGTAGTGACTCTGAGAAGATTCCTCAATAGGCTCAAGCAGTTACTACCCAAACATGAGGACCCGAGGTCAAATTCCAAGTACCCATGTTAAAAAGGCAAACAACAAACAACAATGACAACAAAAAGTGGTACTGTAACCTCAGTGTAGTGGCAGGGATGCCAAACCTCTTCTGGCATCTGAATGTGGGAACACACTTGTACATATCGAACAATTTTCTTTTTAAATAGTATATTGGTTTTGACTTCAAAAAGCTTAGAATTCTGTTAAATCTTTTGTTGCTACTTCACTGTGGTTTTTGCAGCTATGGTGTTGGGATCCACTGCCTGCAGTGGACTGGGTTCCTGGAGGATTGGCCTGAAGCTGAAATGAAACTAAGGGAGTGGGGGAAGAAAGAAGAACTCCGAGGCTACATGGTTGCTTCTGCTTAGGACGACTCTTTAATGGTGGACAAGCATTTGGGGATAAAGGAAGGGAAACCCCGCCCCCAGTCTTCTGCGCAGGCATTCTGGAGTTTGGCAGGAACCCTGAAGTCTTGAAGTCTCGTGACATCTCTCAGGTTGCGCAGGTGGGCTGGTCGTAGGTGGGCCTCTGGTAAGCTGGGCGGAGTCGGGTGACCTAGGAGACTTGCAGAACCATGCTGCAGGGGTACCGGGCTCTCTTAGCCTAGTTAACAACACAATGGATGCCATTGGGTGTGGCACGGCTCTGGCCAATTGCACCAACTGTGTTGGTGGGGAAGGACACCACACTATGGAAAATACTTTCCTTATTTTTTCATGGATAAAAATCATTAGAAACATGTAATCTGCTGGGCAGTGGTGGTGCATGCCTTTAATCCCAGCATTTGGGAGGCAGAAGCAGGCAGATTCCTGAGTTCGAGACCAGCCTGGTCTACAGAGTGAGTTCCAGGACAGCCAGGGATGCACAGAGAAACTGTCTCAAAAAAAAAAAAAAAGAAACATGTAAACATGTAATCTTATATATGTGTGTATTGCATGCACATGAGAGCGTGGGTGTATGCACCTGTGCACATGCATGAGAAAACAGAGCAAGACTTTGGGTATCTTCCTGCATTGCTCTCCACATAATTGCCCTGAGAATGGTTCACTCATAAAGTCAGAAGCTCAATATTTTCTATAAACAGACTGGCCAGGGTTCTAAGGATCTGTCCATCTCCACCCAGGCATGAAGGAGTTACAGGCACAGTCAGTCATGCTTAGATTTTTTACCTGAATGATGGGGATTTGAACTCAGGTTCTCCTACTTGCAAAGCAAAATGGTCTTACCACTGGGATACCTCCTAAGCCTTCCACTTTTAAAAAATTCTTCATTTATTAATTACTTTTCAGCTACGAAATGAAAGAAATAGTATGTTCTTATTGTTGAAATTCAGGTAGCATGAGTTCTGCTTTCTATAATAAACATAAACTTGTATAACATACTAATTATTTCTATGGTTTGGCAGACAATAACTACAGTTGACTAACATATTTTATTTTCTTCTTATGCTTCCTAGTCCTGGCTTCCTGTTCTATCTCTGTACACACGCCCACCCACAGTCTAGACACAGACCACTTGAAGTTCTAATTAGTTTTGAGGTTACACATTTGTGATAACTCTGGAGAAACATGTGGCTTACATAAAAGTTACAGTCTGGATGTAGTTCATTGCTGTGGAAATATTTTGAAGAACAAGCTTCATAAAATTGTGAAAGAGAAATAAGAAAACACTTCTAAGTTCTAAATAAAAAGACTGTATACTAATTGACAGTATCCTGGGTAAAATGGCTGAAAATGAATAAGAAAGTTCAAGAATTAATTTTTCTTCCATTGCTATGATGAGGCACTTCCTCAAGCAACTTAGATGAAGAAGTGGTTTATTCCTCTTATAGGTTACAGTCCTTAGTTGAAATAAGACCAGATAGGAACTTAAGCAGAAACTTGAAGGAAGGGCTAATTGCTATTTCATACAGAGCACTTACAGGCAAAGAAATATAGCAGAGTTCTTTGTCATACTACTATGGTAGCTGGATTGCTCTGGGTCTTCAGCACAGGATCTCTCTCTCTCTCTCTCTCTCTCTCTCTCTCTCTCTCTCTCTCTCTCTCTCTCCCTCTCTCCCTCTCTCCCTCCCTTCCTCCCTCTCTCCCTCCCTTCCTCCCTCCCTTCTTCCCTCTCTCCCTCCCTTCCTCCCTCTCTTCTTTCTTTCTTTCTTTCTTTCTTTCTTTCTTTCTTTCTTTCTTTCTTTCTTTTCTTTCTTTCTTTCTTTCTTTCTTTCTTTCTTTCTTTCTTTCTTTCTTCTTTTTATTAGTTTAATCAAATTATTTTATTTATTTACATTCCAAATGCTGTCCCCTCCCCAGTCCTCCCTTCTCCAGTACTTCAGCCATCCCTTTTCCCTTTGTTTCTGAGAGGGTGCTCCCCTACCCATCAACTCACTCCCACCTCACCCCTTCCAGTGTCCCCCTTCCCTGGGGCATCAAGTTTCTACAGGATTAAGGGCATCTGAGTTAAGACAACGTAGTCCTCTGTTACATATGTGCTGGGGGACATGGACCAGTCTATAGTCCCCAGTCTTTGGTTTGTGACTTAGACTCTGGACACTCTGAGGGATCTGGGTTAGCTAATAAGATGGGGTTGCAATCCCCTACAGCCCCTTCAGTCCTTTCCCTAACCCCTCCACAGGGATCCCCGACCTCAGTCCAGTGGTTGGCTGCAAGTGTACACATCAGTCTCAGGTGCTGGTAGAGCCTCTCAGAGGCCAGGCATGCTAGGCTCCTAATTGTAAGCACAATATGGCATCAGTAAGAGTGTCAGTGTTTGACATGTGCATATGGGATGGATCCCAAGTTGGGGCAGTCCCTGAATGGCCTTTCCTTCAGTCTCAGCTCCATTTTTGTCACTGCATTTCCTTTAGACAGGAACAATTCTGGGTCAAAAATTTTAAAGATGGATGGATGGCCCCATGTCTCAAACAGGGGCTTGTCTATCTATTACAGGTAGTCTCTTCAAGTTTCATATCTCCACTGCAGGACAGGACATTTCAGTTAAGGTCATCCTCACTGAGTTCTGGGAGCCTTTCACATCCTAGGTCTTTGGAACTTTCTAGAGATTCCTCCTCCCAATGCCAGCAGCTGCATATTTCCATTCATTCTCCTGGCTTTCTGAGGTTCTCATCTGTCTCCCACCCTATACCTGATCCTGCCCCCACCTTTCCCTACTCCTCCCCCTCTCCTACCCAGGCCCCTCCATTTCTCTACCTCCCATTATTATTTTGTTTCCCCTTCTAAGTGGGATTGAAATATCCATACTTGGGCCTTTCTTCTTGTTAAGCTTCCTATGGTTTGTGAGTTGTATCATGGGTATTCTGAACTTTGAGGCTAATATTTACTTATTAGTAATTGGATATTTCTAATACAGGCCAGGACCACCTTCCCAGGGAATGGTTTCATTCACAAGGGATTAGGCCCTCCTGTATCAAATAACAATTGAGACAGTCTCTGCCAGATAGGTAGCTCTTATCTGAGCAGTTTCTTAGTAGAGAATGTCTTCTCCCATAGCATTAGACTGTGAGGTTGGAATAGTTAAAGGTAACAAAGAAAAATACATAATTCTGTTTTGACAAAACTGAAGGATGTATTCCCATGGTAACAATAATTGGCTAGTTTGCACATGATTGTGTTTGTTCTTCAGAAACACACATACACACACACATACACACACAGAGGGAGAGAGAGAGAGAGAGAGAGAGAGAGACAGAGACAGAGACAGAGAGACAGAGAGACACACACAGAGAGAGATCAGACCCAGACAAGGTTATATTATTCCTTCTTCTAAAGACATTTTATTTCACCCCTTTTTTCAATCTGTTTCCCACTGTATGATAGTTGGCTATTAAGAATGGACTACTTTTTCTGTATCCATTCCTCTGTTGAGGGACATCTGGTTTCTTTCCAGCTTCTGGCTATTATAAATAAGGCTGCTATGAACATAGTGGAGCATGTGTCCATTTTACCAGTTGGAACACCTTCTGGGTATATGCCCAGGAGAGGTATTGCTGGATCCTCTGGTAGTACTATGTACAAAGCAGACTCCCACAGAAGTGGATGCTCACAGTCATCCATAAGAGGGAGCACGGGGCCCACATTGGAGAAGCTAGAAACAGAACCCCAGGCTCTGAAGGTGTCTGCAACCCTAGAAGAGGAACAACAATATTAACTAACCAGAACCCCCAGTACTCATGTCTCTAGCTCCATGTATAGCAGAAGATGGCCTAGTCAGCCATCATTGGGTGGAGAGGCCCCTTGGTAATGCAATCTTTATATGCCCCAATACAGGGGAATGCCAGGGCCAAGAAGTGGGAGTGGGTGGGCAGGGGAGCAGGGAGGAGGGATGGGGGAGGGGACTATCAGGGTAGCAATTGAAATGTAAATTAAGAAAAGATCTAATAAAAAATTGAAAAAATAGTAAAATACATCAAAAATAATTAGCATAAAAAGAATGGACTACATTCTTGATTCTCATCCAATATTCTATATCTAATAGTGATAATATGCTGCACATTTTCCTCATAATGGCCCCATGCCCTATAGCTAAAGGCTACAGCCTCTACAAGCTTTGTGCCTCTGGCTTCTTTATTTTGGTTTCTGAAGGAATGAGTACTACAAGAAAACTCAATTACACATACTTACGGTGCCCAATTCTGAGTTGCTTTCTTCTCTCTCTAAAAACTTCAACTAAACTTTATCTTGATGTACTATATACTGCAAATACCACTCTCATTTTCATCCTAGTTTTTAACTTTCTTATTTCCTTCTCTCAATATTGTCCATGTGCTGGTTAATCTCTAATTTTCTGCTTCTTTTCCATATGTATTTTTCCCAACTTTATCATTGTGGGACAGTGAAAGTGACTGGCATGTGAATGCCTAGTGGCTCTATCCCAGTCATAGGAAAGTAGCCAATGGAAAATACTTTGCCAGTTCCACTCGGAATTCTCATCTTCGGAATCAGATGATGTATGGCAAACTATTTCTCCTATAGCTTGTCTGGATCAATATATTTCTACTCTTTCTGTCTCTCTTGTCACAGTTATATGTTCATTTTGTGAGAGCTCCGATCTTTAGACCTTCCTCTTGCAATATTGTGTTCTCTTCAGCTATTCAATAGTAATTTGTTTCCCAACTTTAGGCAAATCTCTTGGTATTAATTTCTAAAGGTTCCATCAAGGTATATTTTGATAGACATGAATACTCCAAACTGACTCAGCATGCACTTGTATCTAATTAAGGCTCTCCACTGGAGAATGTTAAGACACTCCAAGTTTGCTCTGGATTAACAACTTAATATTGATTCCAGTCTGTGATGTCCAGAGGGGAATAAAAAACTTTACCAGTCAAGTAACTACATGAAGAAATAAATGTCTTTTCAGCCTCTTCAAAGGAGCATTACATATGTCTGAGAACAAGGAAACTCCAAAATTAGAAGTCAACCTGTGAATAAGTGTGTTTTCTTCTATAAAGGAGAAGAGTAATGAACAGTAGATGATAATGTTTCATTGGCAAGTAGTAGTTTGTGAAGATAAATAAGACTGAGCTACAGAGACATCATTTATAATATTTGCTGGAAACGTATCTTGAAGTCTTACCTGTTTTTCTTCTCTAAACCTTTTATTTTTATTTTTTGAGGTCTGTTAAAACACATGTATGAAGTGCCATCATGAGACTCATGACTTTAACAGTTAATATACACTAATTAGAAAGTAGAATGCAAGCATCATGTCTTCTTCTAGATAATTGGGTCAAAAGCATTTAACTTTAACTTTTATAACAGATAGAATAAAAAAGAAAAATGAAAGTTAAGAAAATAAAATAAGTCTGCTTCATCAGAACTTTTGGGGTTCCTACTGATCTGTGTGACTTAAGTGACTGTAAGGCAGTCAGGAGTCTTTTACTGTTTTAATACTTGACAGTTACTTCTCTGTTACATAAATGATGCTTGTTTAATATTGTACATTTTTCTATTTTTGCCATGTGTATGCTGGACAATGCACAGCACTGCACCCCTATTGGTGTGTGTATGTCTGTCTGAGTGTGTGTGTGTGTGTGTGTGTGTGTGTGTGTACTGGTACATGTATATGTAGAGGTCATAGGTTCAAGCTGGATGTCTTCCTCTATCATTCTCCATTTAAATTTTTTTGGAGGAATGGGTCTCTTACTTTCTGGAGGTCACCAGTTGATTTGACTGGCTTGCCAGCAAACCCCAAGGATACACTTTCCTTTGCTTCCTGAAACTAGTCCTATTTACATGTTCTGGCTTTTTATGTGGGTTCCTGTGATTGTAATCCAGTCCTTTATGCTTGCACAGGAAGGTTATCACACACCGAGCTGTCCTACTGGATCACCTTCTTTAAATTTTTTTTATATTTTTGACTACTCTCTGAGTATGCTCCTTCTCCCCTGAGGACTCTTTGCAGTTCTGTTTCTTTCCTTTATTACCTTACCTTTAGGGCAAGAACACCATCTTTATTATTATTATTATTATTATTATTATTATTATTATTATTTATTCCTGGGCATCTTTAGTTTTCATTCTCTATGCTGTCCCCATCAGAACATCTGCTATGGCTAGAAAGTAGACCTAAAAACCATATATTGATGGATAAATCCCCAGAGAGGCTACATTCAAAGACACTCCACAGAAGCGTTTAAGGTAAAATGAGAATACACTTGGGGACCTTGATGTTTTTATTATAGACACCAAAGAACTCACACCCTGTATTTTCATACATGAAGTGAGAAAGTATGTGAGTGCACACAGGAGTTGACTCCAATGAGAAAGTTGACCCTTCTCATAAAGACTCCTTGATCTGGAACTGCTTAGCATCGATAATACTGAGAAAATAAACTTTTGCTACTAAAGCTTGACTCCTGAGGTATTTCATCATACAAATCTGAAAAAATGAATATGAAAAGTCCTCTAACTTCACTACTTGTATTGAGAGGGAACAGATTCAGAACCCGTGGCTAACTACCAGCTAAGACTTTAGTCATGTGTTTTCAAGTTTGGGCTGACCATGTTCACCCATAAACAGTCTTCTTTCCCTTTAACTTGCACTGCTGCATGAACTACTTATCCACGTGATTTATTTGTCACCATTCATCTTGTCATCCCAGTGAGGAAGTTGAGAATTGCTCTTTCTTTATTGGTCAGATGTCTGCTCTCTTCCACGACCCTTGAAGGCAAACATCTATCTTTGTACCTATTTATCTCTAGAATGAGATTCAAGCTTGGCAGTTCATAGGCACTAGAAAGTGAATAAATGAGCAGTTGTGACAGTAACATTGTTCACTGCAACCTCTGAACCAGCCAGAATGACTCAGGTGCCTGTTTCTGATGGTAAATTGGTGCAGGTTATGGAAGAAGAAGAAGGCTTATTGCTAGCAGTACCCATTGCTTTCATCAGAACTTATTCCAGGAATGTTCAAATTCTATCTGTCTTCTAATCTGATCTTTTAAATGTATACATTTGTCTCTAGGTGTGGGATTTGAATGAGAATGTCCCCCATAGCTTCCTGTATTTAAATACATGGTCTCAGGTATATGGCTCCATTTCTCTGGTGCAGTAGATTGTAGAGCCTTTGGGAGGTAGAGCCTTGATAGATGAAATACCTGACCAGGGTGGGCTTTGACATTTATGACCTTATTTGATCTAGGATTCACTCTCTCTGTTTTGTGCTTGCTGTTGAGGATGTGATCTATCAGTTTCCCATCAAGAAATAGATTGTTTTCTCCTTTAATATATCCTCATTACTCTCTCCCCCATCCTCTGTAGTCTGACCAAATCCTCTCCATCTTCTCTCTCATCTGGATCCATGCCCTTTCTATCTCTCCTTTACGAAGAACAGGCTTCTAACTGATAACAATGGAAAATAACAAAATAAAATATAATAAGATAAAACAAGCACTATCATATTAAAGTTGGAAAGGACAAATGATCAGAAGGAATAGATCTCAAGAGAAAGCATATGAGGCAGAAAGTCACACATTCAAATACTCAGGAACCCCATAAAAACACTAAACTGGAAGCTATAATATATAGTTAACATGTATAGATCCATGCAGGCCCTCTGTCTCCTGCTATAGTTTCTGTGAGTTCACATGAGTTTGACAATGTTGATTGAGAGGACCTTCTTTTCTGGGTGCCCTCCATTCATCTTGTTCTTTTTGCCTCCTCTTCTGTGGGTTTTCCAGAGCTCTGGGCAAGGGATTTGATAGGAACATCTCAGTTAGGGCTGGATCTCTTTGTGTAATTCAGGTTCTGGTTCTCTACAATTATTCCTGTGCAGGAGGAAGCTTCTTTAATCATTGCTGGACAAGCCATTGTTCTATAAGTATAGCAGAATAAATCAATTTATGGATCCAGAATAAATTAATTTAGCTATGATACCATCCCCTGATCCTGGAAACATAAGATCAAGAAAATTACTCCATAAGTTGCTTTTGGTAATGGTATTTATCACAACAGAAAACTAACCAATATACAAGTTCTAGATTTATATTTTTTCTTTGGATATTCTAATCCATTTGAATTTCTCCAGGAAAACCTTAGTCTCTTTAAGAGCCTGACTAAGGAATCCAAATGCTAGCTTTACCTGTTCATCATAGCTTATATGAAAATTACTAGGTTAGCATTGTTGTGAAAGACTCAGCTCGGTACCAGGAAAACATAGACACTAATCCCCAATTGAGGTTGAAGATGTGCTGGCTCCATGTATTCTATTTTAGTTTTTGACTTTTCAGACAGGTTCCTCCATGTACCCTTGGTTGTAGTAGACCTTGAATTGTAGACCAGACTACATTTGAACTCATAGAGGTCCACCTGTCTCTGTATCTTGAGTGCTGGGATTAAAAGGCACACACCACTATGGCCTGGATAATATCTTTTAATTAATAATAAGAAATAAATATTGTTACTTTCACTGAGCTTGGAGCCAAGATAAGCATTCTCCATAAAACATCAGTATTGCTTCCAGTGTCCATCTGCGTCACAGAGGATGACTTTCCCACAGCCCTCCATACCCAAATCCTACACAGAGAGATCTGGTCTCCCAGAAGCACTGTCAGTTCTAAGTTCACAGGTGAGATCACCACTTTTGTTTCAATAACTGGTCCAAGATGGACCCTCCAGGAATCCACAGGGCATAAGAACTACTCAGCAGCTAGAGACAGTATCTTTCTGGTTTACATCAGTGCCCCAGAGCTAACCTTGAGACACAGATCTCTATATCCAAATCTCACCAATAGAGAACTGGTCTTCCAGGAGTGCTGAAACACCTAAGATCAAATATCTCCAGACCATCACACTACCCTGAGAAAGCTGGTCTCCCAGGAGTGCTAACACATCTAAGATCATAGGCTCACAGGCCAACAGGAAGGACAAGATTCAGTCCCAGATAGCAAGGCCAGCTAACATCAGAGATAACCAGATGGCTAGAGTCAAGTGCAAGAACCTTAGTAACATAAATCAAGGCTACTTGGCATCATCAGAACAAAGCTCTCCCACTATAGCAAGTCCTGGATACTGCATCACACCAGAAAAGCAAGATTTGCATTTAAAATTATATTTCATGATGATGATAAGGGACTTTAAGAAGGACATAAATAACACCCTTAAGGAAGTACAGAATAACATAGGTAAAAAGGTAGAAGGCCTTAAAGAGGAAACACAAAAATCCCTTAAAGAATTACAGGAAAACACAACCAAATAGGTGAAAAAATTGTACAAAACCATCAAGGATCTAAAAATGGAAGTAGAAACAATAAAGAAATCACAAGGAGAAACTACACTGGAGATAGAAAACCTAGGAAAGACATCAGGAGTCATAGATACAAGCATCACCAACAGAATATAAGAGATAGAAGAGAAAATCTCAGGTGCAGAAGATACCATAGAAAACATTGACACAACTTTCAAAGAAAATGCAAAATGTGAAAAGCTCCTAACCCAAAATATCCAGGAAATCTGGGACACAATGAGAAGACCAAACCTAAGGATAACAGGTATAGAAGGGAATGAAGAATCCCAACTTAAAGGGCCAATAAATATCTTCAAGAAAATTATAGAAGAAAATTTCCCTAAACAAAAGAGATTTCCACAAACATACAAGAAGCCTATAGAACTCCAAATAGACTGGGCCAGAAAAGAAATTCCTACCATTTCATAATAGTCAAAACAACAAAGGCACAAAACAAAGAAAGAATATTAAAAGCAGTAAGGGGAAAATGTCAAGTAACATATAAAGGCAGACCTATCAGAATTACACCAAACTTCTCACCAGAGACTCTAAAAGCAGAAGATCTTGGGAAGATGTCATACAGAACCTAAGAGAACACAAATGCCAGCCCAGGCTACTATATCCAGCAAAAGTCTCAATTAACATAGATGGAGAAACCAAGATATTCCATGACAAAACAAAATTTACACAATATCTTTCCACAAATCCAGCCTTACAAAAGATATCAGATGGAAAATAGCAACACGAGGAGGGAAACTACACCCTAGAAAAAGCAAGAAAGTAATCTTCTTTCAACAAACCCAAAAGAAAACAGCAAACATAAATCCACCTCTAACAACAAAAATAACAGGAAGTAGCAATCACTTTACCTTAATAATATTTAACACCAATGCACTCAATTTCCCACTAAAAAGGCATAGACTAGGAGGCTGTATACATAAACTGGTCACTGCATTTTGCTACATACAGGAAATGCACTGCACTGACAAAGACAGACACTACCTTAGAATAAAAGGCAGTAAAACAATTTTGCAAGGAAATGGTTTCAAGAAAAGCTGGAGTAGCTATTGTAATACTGAATAAAATCAACTTTCAGCCAAAAGTTATCAAAAAAGATAAGGAAGGTCAGACATTTCATACTCATCAAAAGAAAAAAATCTACCAAGAAGGAACTCTCAATTCTAAACATCTATGCTATATATGCAAGAAAACCCACATTTACAAAAGAAACTTTACTAAAGCTCAAAGTACACATTGCACCTCACAAAATAATAGTGGGAGACTTCAACATGGACAGATCATGGAAACAGAAACTAAAGAGAGAAATAGTAAAACTAACAGAAGTACTGAACCAAATGGATTTAGCAGAAATCTATAGGATATTTCATCCTAAAACAAAAGAATATACCTTCTTCTCAGAACCTGATGATACTTTCTTCAAAACTGACCATATAATCAGTCACAAAACAGGCCTCAACAGATACAAGAAAACTGAAATAATCCCATGAATCCTATTAAATCACCACAGACTAAGGCTGGTCTTCATTAACAACAAAAACATCAGAAAGCCCACATACACATGGAAGCTGAATAATGCTCTACTCAATGATAACTTGGTCAAGGAAGAAATAAAGAATGAAATTAAATGAATTAGAATTTAATGAAAATGAAGAGTCAACATGCACAAACTTATGGGACACAATGAAAACAGTGCTAAGGGGAAAACTCATAGCTCTGAGTGCTTAAAAAAAAACTGGAGAAAGCATACATTATCAGCTTGACAGCACATCTGAAAACTATAGAACAAAAAGTAGCAAATACACTCAAGAGGAATAGACAGCAGGAAATAATCAAGCTCAGGGCTGAAATCAACCAAGTAGAAACAAAAGGCAGTGTACAAAGAATCAACAAAACCAGGAGCTGATTTTTGAGAAAATCAACAAGAAAGATAAACCCTAAGCCACACCAACCAGAGGGCACAGAGATAGTATCTGTACTGGCTAGGTTTGTGTCAACTTGACACAGCTGGAGTTACCACAGAGAAAGGAGCTTCAGTTGGGGAAATGCCTCCATGAGATCTAGCTGTGGGGTATTTTCTCAATTAGTGATCAAGGGCCCCTTGGGGGTGGGACCATCTCTGGGCTGGCAGTCTTGGGTTCTATAAGAGAGCAGGCTGAGCAAGCCAGTAAATAACATCCCTCCATGGCTTCTGCATCAGCTCCTGATTTCTGACCTGCTTGAGTTCCAGTCCTGGCTTCCTTGGTGATGAACAGCTGTATGGAAGTGTAAGCCAAATAAACCCTTTCCTCCCCCAAGTGCTTC
>LR751803.1:67860-80105 GCA_902729485.2 Mus minutoides | reverse complement strand
CGACTAAGACAGTATCCAAATTAACAAAATCAGAAATGAAAAGGGAAACATAACAGAAACCTAGAAGATCTAACAAATCATCAGATCCTACACAAAATTCTATACTCAACAAAAACGGAAAATCTGGATGAAATAGACAGTTTTTAGACAGATACCAGGTACCAAAGTTAAATCAGGATTAAATAAACCATGTAAACAATCTCATAACCCCTAAAGAAATTGAAGCAATAACTAAATGCCTCCCAACCAAAAAAATCTAGGAACAGATGGGTTTAATGCAGATTTCTATCAGACCTTCAAAGATGACCTAGTACCAATACTTTTCAAACTATTCCACAAAATAGAAACAGTAAGAATATTACCCAATTTATTCTATGAACACACAATTACTCTTATACCTAAATTACACAAAAACCCAACAAAGAAAGTGAACTTCTGTACTAGTTTCTCTTATGAATATGGATATAAAAATACTCAATAAAATTCTCACAAACAGAATCTAAGGACACATCAAAACAATCATTCACCATGATCAAGTAGGCTTCTTCCCAGAGATGCAGGGATGGTCCAATACATGGGAATTCACCAACATAATCCAGTATATAAACAAACTCAAAGTGAAAAAAAAAAACACATGATCATCTGATTAGATGCTGAGAAAGCATTGGACAAAATTAAGCACTGCTTCATGATAAAAGTATTGGAAAATTCAGGAAGTCAAGGCCTATACCTAGACATAGTAAAAGCTATATACAACCAACCAGCAGCCAACATCAATCTAAGTGTAAAGAAACTTGAAGGAATCCCACTAAAATCAGGGACTAGACAAGGCTGCACACACTCTCTCTCTACCTATTTAATATAGTATTTGAAGTCCTGCCAGAACAATTAGAAAACAAAATGGAGGTCAAAGGGATACAGATTGGAGAGGAGGAAGTCAAAATATCACTATTTGCAGATGATATGATGGTATACTTAAGTGATCCCAAAAATTACAACAGAGAACTCCTAAACTTGAACAACTTAGTGAAGAATTTGGATAAAAAATTACCTCAAACTAATCAGTAGATTTCTTCTACTCAAAAAATAAACAAGCTGATAAAGAAGCATTTGAAATGTAAATGAAGAAAATATCTAATAAAAATAAGAAACCTATTTCAAAAGGAAAAAAAAAGAAATTAGGGAAATGACACCCTTCACAATAGTCACAAATAATATAAAATACCTTAGTGTGACTCTAATTAAGCAAGTGAAAGATCTCTATGACAAGGACTTCAAGTCTCTGAAGAAGAAAGAATTTGAAGATCTCAGAAGGTTGAAAGATCTCCTATGCTGATAAATTGGCAGGACAAATATAGTAAAAATGGCCACCTTGCCAAAAGCAATCTACAGATTCAATGCAATTCCTATTAAAATTCACACTCAAACTTTGTTTGAGCTAAGATGAAAGGATGGACCATCTAGAGACTACCCCACTGAGGTATCCATCCCATAATCAGTCACCAAACTCAGACACTATTGCATAGGACAGCAAGAGTTTGCTGTCTTATATGAGGTTATGTCAGTGCCTGGCAAATACAGAAGTAGATGCTCACAGTCATCTATAAGAGGGAACACAGGGCCCACAATGGAGAAGCTAGAGATAGAACCCCAGGAGCTGAAGGGGTCTACAACCCTAGAAAAGGAACAACAATATGAACTAACCAGAACCCCCAGAGCTCGTGTCTCTAGCTGCATATGTAGCAGAAGATGGCCTAGTCGGCCATCATTGGGAAGAGAGGCCCCTTGGTATTGAAAACTTTATATGCCCCCACTACAGGGGAACGCCAGGGCTAAGAAGTGGGAGTGGGTGGTCAGGGGAACAGGGTGGGGGGGAGGGTATAGGGGACTTTTAGGATAGCATTTGAAATGGAAATTAAGAAAATATCTAAAAAAAATGGAAAAAAAATCACACTCAATTCTTCATAGAGATTGAAAGAGCAATTTGCAAATTTTTTTGGAATAACCAAAAACCCAGGATAGCAAAAACAATAAAAGAACATCTGGCAGAATGACCATCTCTGACCTCAAGCTGTTTTACAGAGCAATAGTGATAAAAATTGCAATGTACTGATACAGTGACAGGCAGGTAGATCAATGGAATAGAATTGAGGACCCAGAAATGAACCCACACACCTATGGTCACTTGATATTTGACAAGGGAGCTAAAGCCATCCAGTGGAAAAAAAGACAGTATTTTCAACAAATGGTGCTAATTCTATTTGTAGTCATAGTTTAGAAGAATGCAAATTGATCCATTCTTATTTCCTTGTTCAAAGCTCAAGTCCAAGTGGATCAAGAACTTGTACATAAAACCAGATACACTGAAACTATTAGAAGAGAAAGCATTGAAGAGCCTTGGATACATAGGCACAGGAAAAATGTCCTGAACAGAACACCAATGGCTTATGCTCTAAGATCAACAATAGACAAATGGAACCTTATAAAATTGCAAAGCTTCTGTAAGGCAAAGGACACTGTCAGTAGGACAAAATGGCAACCAACAAATTGATAAGTGACCATACCAATCCTACATCTGATAGAGGGCTAATATCCAATATATACAAAGAACTCAAGAAGTTAGACTCTAGAAAATCAAACAGTGCTATTAAGAAATGGGGTGCAGAGCTAAATAAAGAATTCTCATCTGAAGAATATTGAATGGCTGAGACCTACTTAAAGAAATGTTCAATATATTTAATCATCAGGGAAATGTATATCAAAACAGCCTTGATATTCTACTTCACACCAGTCAGAATGGCTAAGATAAAAAACTCAGGTGACAGCAGATGCTGGCAAAGATGTGGAGAAAGAGGAATACTTCTCCATTGCTGGTGGGATTGCAAGCTGGTACAATCACTCTTGTGGTTCCTCAATCAATCAATAGGGGACTTTTGGGATAGCATTTGAAATGTAAATTAAGAAAATATCTAATAAAAAAATGGAAAAAAAATTCACACTCAATTCTTCATAGAATCAATCTGGTGGTTCCTCAGACAATTGGTCATAGTACTACCTTATGATCCAGTTATACCACTCCTGTGCATATTCTCCCAAAATGCTCCAATATATAGCAAGGACACATGCTCCATTGTGTTCATAGCAGTCTTACTTGTAATAGCCAAAAGCTGGAGAGAACCCTGATGTCCTTCAACAGAGGAATGGATACAGAAAATGTGGTACATTTACATAATGAGGTACTACTCAGCTATTAAAAACAATGTCTTCATGAAATTCTTTGGAAAGGGATAGAACTAGAAATTTTCATCCTGAGTGAGGTAACCCAGTAACAAAATAACCCACATGGTGTGCACTCACTGATAAGTACATATTAGCCCCAAAGCTCGAAGTACCCAAGATACAATTTGCAGACTATATGAAGTTCAAGAAGAAAGGAGACCAAAATTTGGATGCTTTAGTCCTTCTTAGAAGGGGGAACAAAATTATCATGGTAGGTAGTAGATGGGAGGAACTTGGGAGGAAGAAAAGAGGGAAGGTGAGAGGGGAAAGGAGGGCAGGATCATGTATGAAAGGAGAAGAGAATGGTGTGTAGAGGGTTAGGAATTTGTACAGAGGTGTGTCAAAATGGGGTATGGGGAACTGGGAGTAACCACCAGCAAGTCTCAGATGCTGCAAAACGAAGAGGCTCCCAGGACCCAACAGGCATGAAATGAGCTGAAATGCCCAACAAAAGGGAAAAAATCTGTAGAGACCATATCCAGAGGATAGGAAAGGCCCCAGGTTGGGGGATTGTGCCACCCACTCATCTCCAAATTTTTAACTTAGAATTGCTCTTGTCTAAAAGAAATATGAGGATAAAATGTGGACCAGAGAATAAAGTAAAGGCCATCCAGAGACTGCCCCACCTCAGCATCTATCCATTATACAGACACAAAACCCAAACACTATTGCAGATGCCAAGAAGTGCTTGCTGACAGGAGCCTGTTATAGCTGTCTCCTGAGAGGCTCTGCCAGAGCCTGACAAATACAGAGGTGGATTCTCATAACCAACCATTGGACTGACCACAGGGATCCCAGTAAAGGAGTTAGAGAAAGTACTCAAGTTGCTGAAAGGGATTACAACCCCATAGAAAGTACAAGAGTATCAACCAACCAGAACCCCCAGAGCTCCCAGGGACTAAATCACCAACCAAAGAGTACACATGGAGAGGCCCATGGCTCAAGCCATATTTGTAGCAGAGGATGGTATTGCCTGTTATCATTAGGAGGAGAAACCCTTGGTCCTGTGAAGGCTTGATTCCCCAGTGTAGGGGAATGCCAGTGTGATGAGGTGTGAGTGAGTCAGTGGGGGTTGGGGGCACCTATAGGATCAGGGCTGAGGAGGTATGGAAGAGGGGGTTTCTGGAGGGGAATTCAGGAAAGTGGATAACATTTGAAATGTAAATACAGAAAATATCCAATAAAAAAATCAGTGTCCTTACTTTTCTTATGTTAAACCCCCTAGAAATGGGTTTACTCCTATTTCACCTAGGAAGAAATCTAAAGCTATCAGACATTACATAGATTACTTGAGGCTACAAAGTGAGTAAGTGGTAAAGCCCGAGTCAGATTCAAGTCAGTATCTTGTTAATATGCTTCATAGCACAACTTGGGTTTTGCCCATTATTAATTTGTAGATGAAATACAAGAATCAGAGGTTTAGTTCAGATGTATTTCAAGATATTTCCTTTTAAAGCTGTGCAGGTGCTTTTAAAACAGTCACAGGAACTATATCCAGGAGCAACGTGAATTGCAATCTTGGCAGCCTATGTAGAGTATGGAGTTATTTTTTGCTTCATAGAAGCAGGATTAGAAGTGGCTGTTTCTGTCATACTTCAGAAGTGATTAAAAAAGCTTAATCACCCTTGGGCACAGGGTGGTGCTTCCCTTAATGTTTTTCAAGAGGAATGTCATGGTCCGAGTCTTCTGTCCTAAGTGCAGCCATGGAGCACATAAAATAATTCGTCTGCCATAAAACGCTCTGGTTTGTAATTGCAAATGTAATGGATTAACCAAATGCCACACATGTGACTCTTAAGAACTCCATTTAAAATAATAACCTATTTAGGAATAATCACTTAAAGTGTATCCTCTCTAAGATGCTCCTGGAGGCAAGACACTTAAATTAGTTTAACAAGAATGTTGTAAAAGGAAAATTTACAAACTGCTTGCTCTATCACTTTCTTTTACAGTTGGTTGTTCTTGCAAATGTATCAGTGTTATTAGGTTAATTTTGTTCTTTATCCTAACCCATTGCATGTGAGGAAAGAAAATTGTGTCTTAAAAAGAAAATTTGTCTCTGGTGAACTCAGTAGTGACTTTGCAGGGCAGTTGTGGCATACATATGGTCAGGGCCAAGATCTCAGTGGAGGCCACACAAAATTAAACAACACAGAGTAATGCACTGAAGAAAGTCAAGAAATCTTGCTTCCTTTCTCTGGGCAATTATACATTTGGTGCCCTTTGTCTTGTGTCTTTACTTTGTTGCCTTCTCCTTTGATGCTCTCCTCTACCATACTTGTGCTTTCTCATTAAATTTAAGAATGCTGATACTGGACAAAAACTTGCTATTATGTGTGGATACATTCTACTGAATAAAGAATTCAGACAGTTATAAACCAAAGCATGTAACAGACCAATGACTGCTGGGATTTAATAGTTAACTCTTATATCTTTTATTTATATTATTATCTACATTATATTAAAAACTTTTATTTATATTATATCTTTTTTTTGTTTTGTTTTGTTTTTTCGAGATGGGGTTTCTCTGTATAGCCTTGGCTGTCCTGGATATTTATATTATATCTTTTAAAGAAAAGCTACAACTAAATATTCAGTTTCATATGACCAATCTGCATGGGGTCAACTATGTGGTTAAACTAGGAAAGAAACCTCAGATATATAAGCAGCTTCTATAAATTTTCTCCCTAGAAATTTTCCATATTTTTATAGCATTTTAATTGTTATTGGTATAACTTTTTTTAAAGATTACTCTGAGGCTCCTATAGTCTTCAAATGTGTTGTATGATCTTGTGATTATTCACAAATGAGAACATATATTATTCTTAAGATAAATCATAGGAACTCACATGCATCTTTATATTTTTTTTTTTACCTAAAAAAATTAAATTACATATGGTTAGGGCCCAATATTATCATTTTAAAGCAAAATACCTCAATATTGTCATGTCAAAGTAAAGTATCTCAATAATTGAATTCTAATATACATTTTATTTTATTAATTGTATCTCAAAATCATTTTTTCTAAAAGGTATCTATAAGCCACTTGGGCTTAAAAGAGGATTCTGAGGTGAACGAAGCTTAAGAATTGCTTTTGTTATAAGTTTGGGCTCCTGAGTCAGACAAACCTTGTATAAATTATGTGACTATCTATGGCTGCTTCTTTATGAACAGCAGTGGAGGATATACAGTGTCTCTTCATAGAACAGCAATGATCTGATGTGGCAAATGTACCAAGTGAGTGCAGCCTTCTACCTGCCACTCTGCATCAAGTGTGAATCATCGTTTCATTCTATGCAAAGTTCAACAAAGGTGTTCAATATTTAAAATGATGTCAGAGGTTTTAATGATTGAATTTTATCCAACAAAAAGATATCCTGAGAAGCTGAGGCAATGGTTTAGAGGACAAAGCACTCACTGTGCAAGCATAAGGTCCTGAGTTAGTACCCATAAAACCTCCAGACACACGTCTATGACCACAGTCAGGATAGAGAAATGCACATTCTGAGAGGTTTGTTGGCCACCCAGGTTAACCAAATCTGTGAGCTTCAGAACAAGGATGAGTCTCTATCTCAGAAGGAAATGGAGCTCCGGTCCCCATATACACCTCCGTGGCACATGTACTGCACACATACACATGTAGACAAGCAGTGCACACAGATATGCTGAAATGTTCCTGTCACACTTTTGAGTATAACCTTATTTGGTGATATTGCTTATTAAATTTTTAGCAATATGACTGGTATCCTTACTAAAATCATCCACGAGAAGAAACAGACAAAAAATGTAGTTACACATTGAATTGAGAGAACTAGATATGAAAGCATGAAGAAAAATGTGGAAAATAGAGGATTGGAGTACCAAGAAAAGGATGCTTGTGATTTCTGGCAAGCAACTGGGAGCTGGGCAAGGCAAAAGATCCTCTTTCAGGGTTTGGAGGGAATATAGCTTAGGTAATACCTTGGTTTTGAACTTGTAGAATCAAGAACAGATAATGTGTTTCTATGAACAATTAGTGTTTTACTATGACAGCTAGAAACTAAAAAAAATATCATTTTTAAGTAATATAAAATCCTTTCATTTTGTAGATTCATTTTAAATCATTTAGAACATAATAAAGCTTTGCAAATATATGTATATATAATGTTTTCATGTGCATGTAAAGCACAGATTATTTGTATATGATTCTTTAGTCCTCATTTTTTACTTTTAATTTGAGCTAGGAATTAACATCTCATGAATTAGAAACAACTCATGAATAATTGTACTTTCGAGAAACATTATAGAAAGAAAATACTTAATGTATAAAAGAAACTAAATTATCTTGATTAATAACCATTAAAAAGGCAATTTACACCAATGGCATTTTATTCTTCATTGGTTACAGAACTTCATGAATTGAAATTTGTCATGCCACACTACCCATTGTAAATGAAGCCCAGAATCACTGTCTATATAGAATAATGTCATTGACCTGAGTTGCTTGGAAAAAGCCACCGTGGAGCTAATTTCTTTTAGTTCTTTTAGTAGCATTGTAAAAAAATTGGAGTTTCACCTTATGGAGTGTTGTATCATCTCACTGTTCCAAAGGTCATAAGAGTTCAAAAGAAGTACTTTCTCCCCATGGAAATCCTTAAATCAAAGCATTAAAGTCAGACAAAATAACAGACAAGTTTCTTCTGATGAAAGCTTTTAAGAAAACAGCAGTATATCATGATGTCTAAGTTGCATAAATCCATTTTCTCACACTTGGACACATTTATTGAGTTAATACATCCACAATCAATTACTAATGTCTGATGACACTGCTATTGGTACAGAAAAAGAGTAAAAATAATGGAATTATCTGAGTGGTTTTTACTTTAATGAAATGTGTGCTATATAGAATATAGCATTTTATATGGTATTCTTTTACATTCAAAAACTTATTTCTTTCTTGTGTCTGGGATGTTATGTTCATGTTTATGATGTTTGTGCATTAGAGAATATATGATACATGAAAATTGTATAATAACATCTGTATTTGCATCATGGATTCATTTCATTTTCAGTGTAAATAACAATAAGGTCCATTCCACTTCCAGTATTCTGCATGTTATGTGTTTTAATTGTGGTGAGAAATTACAAGAAAATAAAAGGTGCAGGTAGTATTAATAGCTTAGAAAATGTTCTTTAAAATTCAGCAAGTATGATGGCTTCTTTCTTATCAAAAGCCTCCATGAGAATTGACCTCCTGTTCTCACCTGTTCATACTGTCATAAATTCCAAATGCATGGTGTTTAGGCTCTATAAGTATGTAGTTCCTGAGAAAGAGAAGGTTGTGTACCAACTAGCCAAATCATGGTGTGACATAGATATTCTTGACATAGATGTAGAGTCATGTCCCACTTAACTTGTATGATTTTCTGAGTGGAAGGGACACTCAGAGAGCAGCAGTAGGCTGATGGATAGGGCCTGTGTGGTTAAGTCAAGGAAGAAGAGACCAGCACAGAGAACAAGCAGCAGCTACAGTTTCTCGCTTGGCTGACTCACACTGGACATAGTAGATGTTTTCAAGGTTAGTGCCACTAGAAGATGGTAGGACAAATGCACCCAACGCCCTACTCCCTTGCAGAAAAATACTCTGTTCCCAACTGCTAGAAGGCAGAAAGTATCAGGACACAAAGGTATATTTAAAGGATTCTTGAGAAGAAACCATTTGAGTTAGACCCTGAAGTATGTTAGAGTCTAAACTCTAAAATTTAGCGGGTCTTTAAGTTCTACTCTGAACAAGACAGCCAGAGTATACTAGGAAGCTTTAAAAGAGTCAAAATGATTCCTAGTAATGTTCCTGTGCAGAAAGGCAAATTCCAAAATGTTTTTAAATGAACACAACTAAATTTATCCTTCAGAAAAAAAAACATATCTAGTATTCAACATAGAAAGAAGCAGAAATAATGTGCTTAATCATGAAATAAAAATCAACATCACACCCAAATCAAAATAAAACATACACAAACTAATGGGGCCCAATAAATATGGTTTAATAAAACGCAAGTTCATACCACTAAGGACCTATAGACAAAATTGTAGTGAGCTCATATTAGTAACTATAGAACACACTTCAAAGAACTTGAACAAAAAGAGAAAACCACATGTAAAAGCAGTAGATGGAAAGAAATAATCAAACTCAAGGCTGAAATCAATAAATTAGAAAGAAACAAAACCAAAGAGGGCATTCTTTGAGGATAATCAATATTAACAAACACTTAGTCAGAGATGAAATATTTTATCTAAGTTAAATTAGAAGACATAACCACAGACACTGAAGAAATCCATAGAAGCATGAGGACTACAATAAATAAATAAACTCAGGCTCAAATTGATAAGATAGAAACAAAAAAATCAATATAAAGAATCAATGAATCAGAATTGGTTCGAGTAAATCAATATGATTGACAAATCTTAGCCAAATTTACTAAAAGGCAGAGAGAAGATCCAATTTAACTAAATTAGACACAAAAAAATGTCTACATAAAAACAGGCAACAGACAATCCAGAGAATTTAAGGATGGACTTAAAAACCATACTCCAGGAAATTTGGAAAGCCTAAAAGAAATAGATAATTTTCTTGATACATACTACCTACCAAAGTTAAATCAAGATCAGATAAATAATTTAACCAGACAGAGTGAAATAAAAGCAGTAATTAAATGTCTCCCCACCAAAAGCAGCTCAATGCCAAATGGTTTTAGTGCCTAATTCTATCAGATTTTCAAAGAAGACTTAACCCTAATATTCCTTGAATGATTCCACAAAAATGAAAACAGTAGGAACATTGCCCAGTTCTTTTTATGAGGCCATAGTTACCCGCTTATCTAAACCACATAAAATTCCACCAAACAATTAGAATTACAAATGAATTTCCTTTATGAACATAGAAGCAAAAATGCTCAATAAAATACTTGGAAACCAAATCCAAACCTCATCAAATGATTATCATCCTCTATGACCCAAGCAGTCTTTTAAATTATGATTTTTTTTTTTAGGAAACAATAATTTAAAAGCCTTAAATATCCATTTCTGGAAAAAAATTGTCTAATTACTTACAATTAAACATGTTGAATTGAAAAAATATGTTTATTTACATTCCTTTCCGAAATTCTGTGAATGTAGGAATGATTTTATTTTACAACCTGCTTCCAGCAAGGCTATGCCCTTTCTGTTCTTCACCTTCCCCTCTCCCACTTCACATCAGTCTCTTTCACTCTTAGGGACAATTTTGCTTTTCCTTTCAGTGTGTGTGTGTGTGTGTGTGTGTGTGTGTGTGTGTGTGTGTGTTTGTGTGTGTGTGTGTGTGTGTGTGTGTATTCATTTTCCTATATGAAGTCTAGGAACAACAAAGACTGGCTTGATTTGCTTAGTATGATTGACTCTAGTTGCATCATTTTCTCTCTAAAGATATGTACAGCCATATATATACATATACATGTACACGTACACGTACATGTACATATATGTGTGTATTACTAATGATTAATTTAGATTATGTTTTTAAATGATAAAAAGGAGATAATAGCAGCAAAGATACAAGTGAAACATGGACAGGAATTAAAGGAAGGGTGATAGCCTTTGTTATGTATAATGGGGTGGAATGTGCACTGGTCTGACGGGAGAAAGTGTATTATATATGCTATTGGGAATTTCTTATATTCTTCACAGTCCTACCACCTTATTATATCAATTCCTCAACATATGGCAACTAGACAAGTATTTGTTTTTCTTTGTAGAGGTATATATTAAAAGAAATGAAACAGAGGCTGGAGGTAGGAGGCCTGCAGCTATAGACTGGAAAACTGTAAAAATCTAACTTACTAAATGTAGGAGGAAATTTCAATTTTATTTTATTTCATTAAAACGCAGGTTTTTCCAATTATACGAAAAAAAAAAACTCACATAAATGTTTTAAAAAATAAAAGCATTTCTTTTAAGAGGCCAGAGTTACTCTAATAACAAAGCCACACTAAAATATTTTTTAATTATAGATCAGTATCCGTAATGCAAACATACTAAAAAATTAGTAACTGAGTTGATCAAAGGATAAAGGATAAAAAAGCTAGTACCAGTAAGGTTTTGTATTTGAATCACAGAGAATATTAATTAGAGTCACTATTGCTGTAATGAAACATCATGGCCTAAAACAACTGGGGGAGGAAAGAGTTGATTTGACTTACATTTTCACATTATAGTCCACAATTGAAGGAAGTCAAGACAAGAACACCAAAAGGGCTGAATCCTTGAGGAAGAAGCTGATATAACAACCATCAAGAAGTTCTGCTTACTGGCTTGATCATTCTGTTTACTTAGCCTACTTTCTTAGAGAACATAGGACCACCAGCTTAGGGAAAGCACCACCCACAGTGGGCTGGATCCTACTTCATAAGTCACTAATTAACAAAATGCCCTACATTTGGATCTTATGGAGGCATTTTCTCAGTTAATGTTCCCTCTTTTTAGATAACTCCAGCTTGCTATCTAGTTAACATAAAACTAGCTAGCACACATCGTTTATTGAATACTTTAATGTCAGTCAAGACAATCCACACTGTGAAAAGACTAAAGTAAATAAATAAATAAAAAGGAAAAGCACATTATTATCTTAACATGTCTTGAAATTTTAGTAAACTAAACCCAACATGACACATAATGTATTAGCTGTAGATATAGTCAAGGATGACCTATCAATTGCATGATAGAGGTTGAAAGGCTGAATGCTTTAACTTGATGTTATAACATCAAGTAGACTGTGAGACATATATTCTCTTCACTGCTCTTATGGCATGTACTGGTAACTTCAGCCAGTGGGAGGGGATATTAAAGAAGAAAACTGGTGCCTACTTTGGAGGACAAGATATATAACAGGAGCTTTTATATATATATATATATATATATATATATATATATATATATATATATATATATATATA
>LR751803.1:0-48602 GCA_902729485.2 Mus minutoides | reverse complement strand
CATTTTTTTTATCCATTCCTCTGTTGAGGTACATCTGGGTTCTTTCCAATTTCTGGCTATTATGAATAAGGCTGCTATGAACATAGTGGAGCATGTGTCCTTATTACCAGATGGAATATCTTCTGGATATATGCCCAGTAGGGGTATTGCAGGATCTTCCGGTAGTACTATGTCCTATTTTCTGAGGACCCGCCAGACTGATTTCCAGAGTGGAATTGGTCTTTTAAAGATTGAACATTGACAGTTTCCTAGAAGCTCTTTTTACTGTTACACAAAAAGCACTTTTATTAAGTCAGTTTCCATATACCAAAACTTCTGATCTTATCTAGGGGTGGTTTTGAAAGACCAATTACACTAGCAATTCTTAGCCATAGGTGACTTCCTGATTTGCCAGCCTCTGAGAGTACTTTAAAAGAATAACTCAATAAAATATTAGACAATACTCACAGATAAAAGGCTACTTAAAAGCTACAATGCCAACCTGCCACATTCATGTCAGATACAATGGTTCTGCTAAAATTCTATTATTTGTTCCATTACGCAACAAACTCAAAAACAAAATCAAAATCACAGAATTATCTCATTAGATGAAAATAGAATCTTTGACAAAATTTAACAACACTTCATGGTAAAAGTCATGAAATATTGGGAATGCATGAGACATATCTAAGCATAATAAAGGCAACTTATAGCAAGTTTATGGTGAACATCAAATAAAATGGAGAGTAACTCAAAGCAATTCCACTAAATCAAGACAAAAACAATATCTATTGCCTCATATATATTCAATAAAGTACTTTAAAGTTTAGCTAAAGCAATAATACAACTGACAATCAAGGTAATAGAAGTTGGAAAGGAAGAAGCCTAAGTAACATTATTTACAAATATTATGATAGTATATACAAGTGAGGCTAAACATACTACCAGGATGTTCTACAGGTGATAAACACTTTCAGCAAAGTGGCTGGATACAAGATTAATTTAAAAAGAAAAAAAAATCAACATTCCTTCTATATAAAAATAACAGAATAAAAAAGACATCAGTGAAACTACACCTTTTGTAATAGCCTCATATAATATAAAATATCTTGGAGTAACTCTAATCAAGTAACTGAGATATTTGTGTTGCAAAACTTCAAGTCCTTAAAGAAAGAAACTGAAGAAGATATCAAAATATAGATTCCCCATGCTCGTGGATTTGTAGGGCTAACATAGGAAAAATGACCATCCGATCAAAACTTTTCAGTTTCAATGCAATCCATATTAAAACCCAAACACAGTTCTTTACAGACCTTGAAAAAACAATTATCAACTTAATACTGAAAAAAAACTCAGAATAACTAAAAAAATAAAACAATTAATGAAATGCTACATGTCCTATCATGCTGGATTTCAAATTTTACTATAGAGTTATAGTAATAAAACTGCATGGTGTTGGTATAAAAATAAACAAGTTGACTAGCGGAACTGAATTGAAAATCCCAGTGTAAATAGACACACATATGGGCACTTGATTTTTTTTTTATAAAGGAACCAGAAGAATGCACTAGAAAAAAAAAAAAAAAAAAAAAGAACGGCTCTTCAGGAAATGGTGCTATTCATACTGAATGTAGATGAAAACAAATAGGTCCATATTTATTACCCTGCATAAAATCAGACATACTGGACCTGATAGAGAAAAAAAAGATACAGAATTTCCTAAAACTCATTGACCCAGAAGACATCTCTGTGAACAGAAACACATATGGCTCACACAGTACGATCAACAATTTATAAGAAGGCTTTCATGAAACTGAAAGGCTTCTGTAAAGCAAAAGACACTATCAACATGTCAACAGGACAAAGACAACAGCTTGCAGAATGGAAAAAAGATTTTTACCATCTCCACATCCAATAGAGGACTAAGATTTTATATATATATATATATATATATATATATATATATATATATATATATATATATATATATAAACTAGATATCAAGAGAAGAGATAATCCAATTTAAAATGGAGTAGAGTTCTAAACAGAATTCCCAACAGAGGAATCTTAAATGTTTAAGGAATTATGCAATATCCTTAGCCATCATGGAAATACAATTCAAACTGCTTTGAGGTTCCATATTATACCAGTTAAAAGGACTAAAATCAGTAACACAAAAGATAGATCATTGTGGTGAGAATGTGTAGCAAGGGGAACATTCCTCTTTTGCGGGTGGGAATGTAAATTTGTATAGCCACTATGAGAATCAGTATAGCAGTTCCTCAGACAGATGGGAATCGATCTACTGTAGGACCCTGCTATACCACTCCTTGGCATATACCTAAAGGATGCTTCATCCTATCACATGGACACTTGCTCAACTAGGTTTATTTCAGTGTAATTCATAATAATCAGAAACTAGAAACGACCTTAGTGTCTTTCAACAGAAGGATGAATAAAGCAAATGCCGTACATTTACACAATGGAGTATTACTCAACTATTTAAAAAATGACATCATGAATTTTCAAGCAAACAAATTGAACTAAAAAAATAATCCTGAGTGAAGTAACACTGACCCAGAAAAACAATATGTATGTATTCATATATAAGTGACTTTAGTCATTAATTAATTATAACTAATGAATTTTCTGTAGACCCAGAGAAGTTAGGTAAACAGGAGGTGTCTAGGGGATTCAAGGACCTCCCTTGGAGGGGAAATAGAATAGATTTTACAAGCAGACAGCAGGTAGGTAACTAGTAGTGAGGAATGGGGTGGGTGGGTGGTGGATTAGTTTGGGAGAAGATAGAGTGGAGGGATTGCAGAGAGAGATGCCTGGAACTGAGGTTTTGCGGGTGGTATGGAAACCTAGTGCAGTAGAAACTTCCTGGTATCTATGAATGTGAGCCTAATGGGAACTTCTTGTAATAATGGATTTGGATCTTAACTGGCTATCTTTTTTTGCCAGGTGAGGCTTCCAATGGCTACACTGGGATGCATCCACTTGAGCAGTGAGTCAATAGTATCCCATGGAAACCCGCAAACCATCCAGACTTTTGCTAAGAACAAGGGTTGCTCTTTGCAAAGTAGGATATACCCATTGCTGAGGACAAAAGTCTCAGAACTCATTGAACTTGGAGAAGTCAGGCTTTCAACCACTCATTTTCTCATCTGAGTTTCAGGAGGATGTATATAGCACACATGAAAGTACAGCCATTGATCAATCAAGGCAACTAGAGCAATATCTTCCTTCCAATCCAGGTTTTATGCGGCATTCATAAAAACCTGTATTCCTTTCTATGTTCTTTGAGAATTGTTACAAAGATGTAGGACTTTGGGACACTAAATCTGCAAGTTGTCCTCTAACTTCAGTTAACTCTTATTGGTTCCTGCAACTTGCAGCACTGGAGTTTGAGCCTGAGTCTTCAGACATGGTAGACAGCACTTTGTCATTCAGTTATATTTCTAGTTGTTGTCTTATTAATGCTGCTTTTTAAAATGTTTGCATTTTCAGTAGTGTTCATCTGTGGAGTGTGTTTTCATTCTTTTATTTCTTTAAAAAGAGTATTCATACTTTTGTATGATGATCCTCTATTAATCAGGGTATTTGATCCATTAGCTATAATGTCTACTTTGGTATCATGTTATAGATGAGCTTTGTGGATTAAGCACTAATCATTGGTCATAGGATTCTAGATAACCCAGGGCATTTTTTCAGCTTATAGATTCTCAAATCATTATAATTGCATTGCAAACAACATTGGATAATGAGAGTTGTAACAACAAATTGTTAGCTTGTATTTCTATGTACTGTTGGATATCATAGCATCAATAACAAGACATTCAGAGGAAGCACTCTTTTTCTCTTCTCTTCTCTTCTCTTCTCTTCTCTTCTCTTCTCTTCTCTTCTCTTCTCTTCTCTTCTCTTCTCTTCTCTTCTCTTCTCTTCTCTTCTCTGCACATCCCCTTTCTCTCTTACTTATTCACTTTATATCCTGTTCACTGTCTCCCTCCAAAACAAACCCTTCTACAATCCTTTCCCCCATTCCCCCTTCTCCTTCTCCTCTGAGTAGGATGCAGTCTCCTGGGTATTCCCCCTGCACACACACACACACACACACACACACACACACACACACACACACATTGGCATATCAAGTCTCTGCCAGGCTAAGTACATCCCCTCCCAATGAGACCAGACAAGGCAGCCCACCTAGAAGAATATATCCCAGCTTTTGGGATCGACCCCACTCCAGTTGTTCAGGACCCACATGAAGACCAAGCTGCAATCTACTACATATATATGGGGCAGTTTAGGTCCAGCCCTTGTGTGTTTTTTGGTTGGTGGTTCAGTCTCTGATAAACCCAAAGGTCAAGGTTAGTTGACTCTGTTGGTATTCCTGTGGAGCTCCTATCCCTTTCGGGCCTACAATCCTCCCTCTTATTCTTCCATAAGAGCCCCTAAACTCCATGCCATGTTTGTCTGTGGGACTCTACATTTGTCTGAGACAACTGCTGGGTGGAGCCTCTCAGAGGACAGCCACGCTAGATTCCTGTTTGCAAGAATAACAGAATATCATTAATAGTATCAAGGGCTGGTGCTTGCCTATGGGATGGGTCTCTAGATGAGCTAGTTCTTGGTTGGTCATTCCCTCTGTTTCTGTGTCATCCCCCATCCCTGTATTTCTTGTACATAGGATAAATTTTGTGTCTAATGATTTGTGGGTGGGTTGGTGTTCCTATTGTTTCACTGGGGATCCTGCCTGGCTACAGAAGGTGGCCTTTTCTGATTGCAGATCTCCAATGTTGTGAGTCACAGCTAAGGTGATGACCATTGGCTCTTTGGTGCCTCCTTTTGCTCGTCTCTGTCTATTCCTGGATATACCCACACCTCCCTACCCTGTCACTTGCAGACTTCCGTTCATTTTCATGGCCATCTGGCAATCTCTCCTGTTCTTCCACATACCTGATCCTAAATACCTCATTCCCATCTACATCTTCTCTCTCACCCAGCTTCCTTGTTTCATCTGCCCCTTTCCTTGCTAGTGCCTTACTTTTTGTCTAGCTTCTATGTGTCTGTGGAATGAAGAATGGTTATCATGTATTTTATGGCTAATACCCACTTAAACGTACATACCATGAATGTCATTTGGGGACTGGGTTAACTCACTTAGGGTGATATTCTCAAGTTCCATCCATTTGCCTGAAAAATTTCATGATGTGTTTGTTTTTCTGCAGTGAAATAATATTCTATTGTGTAAAATTTCCTTATCCATTGTTCAGTTGAGGGACATCTAGGTTGTTTTCAGTTTCTGGCTATTCTGAATAAAACTGTTATAAACATAATTAAGCCAATGTCTTTGTGGTATGTTGGAGTATCTTTTGGGTATATGCTCTGGAGTGGTATAGCTATGAGTTGAGATAGAGCTATTCACAGTTTTCTGAGAGACCATCAAACTCATTAGAAGAAGCACTCTTAAGGAGTTAGAACTTGCCTATATTTGGTGAGCAATACATTTGATATAAATGAATTTCTTTAAAAATACTTTGGGTATTTATAAAAGGTTTCCATAAATATTCAAGTTCTCATTTATTTATATACCTTGAAATTTGGAAATCACCTTGATAAATATAAGCAGAATTCTA
This sequence comes from Mus minutoides, assembly GCA_902729485.2. NCBI lineage: Eukaryota > Metazoa > Chordata > Mammalia > Rodentia > Muridae > Mus > Mus minutoides. The sequence goes on along the minus strand of LR751803.1, from coordinate 42,978 downwards.
TGAAAGTGGCCACTTATTAATATACCATTGATGCCCATTGTCTTAGTTAGGGTTTTACTGCTATAAACAGACACCATGACCAAGGCAAGTTTTATAAAAACAACATTTAATTGGGGCTGGCTTACAGGTTCAGAGGTTCAGTCCATTATCAATGAGTTGGGAGCATAGCAACATCCAAGCAGGCATGGCACAAGCAGAGCTGAGAGTTTCACATCTTCATCCAAAGGCTGCTAGTAGAAGACTGACTTCCAGGCAACTAGGGTGAGGAGCTTGAGGAGCTTATGCCCACACTGACAGTGACACATCTACTCCAACCAGGTCACACCTATTCCAACAAGGACACACCTCCAAATGGTGCCACTTCCTGGCCCAAGAATATACAAACCATCATATCTATTAAGGTTTTATGTAGAGTCTTCATAATATAATCCCTCTTTTATTATTTATGTGATGAAGAGGAGAAAGTATAAAAGGGTAAACTTCAATATTTTAGTTTCAGACATGAATATTTCAGACAATAATATTTCTATTCCTATCTCATTTTACTAAAATACTATTTTATAATGTTTCTTAGGAAGTTAATATATTTCAATGGAACCCTATTATTTTAAAACCGGTTCCTATACTCCCTTTCTTACAGTCTCTACTGTATATATTTAATCATTTTTTTCCTAATTATGCCATAAGAAAAGTAGTAGTATTTTTCTGGTGAGAAGGACATGGTAATTGTATGCTGTATAAAATTAACCTAGATGCTATGAGCAGAGGAAGCCTTTTCAGCTTTTCTGTACTTGTATAGCTACAATAGAACATGAGACAACAGTTTTTTCTTTCTTGTTGTGGAGTCTCCTATGTCAGCAATTTTCACTGTGCCTGCAGCTGAAGAGTGCCAGAGCCAACCATATCTATCACAAGCACCATGGCAGCAGAACTTGATTAGATGCCATCTGATTTTGCAATGAGATTGCTGTTCCCTTCAGAAATTCATGGAACTAGGAGTGCTATGAAATGGTTGCTTCACTCATGTCAAGCACATTCTTGACACATGGCACACATTTAAATGGATATTAGACCCTTGCTCCTTGTGGCTCTCCTCAGTTAGTTTCTGAGCATAAAAGTATAACATTCACAATTGTGATTTATTGCTTTTCAAGTTCACTTTGTTACATGGAAATATCTAATGAGATAAATGCCAAAAATATGAACCCTATTTTATTATTTATGTGATGAAGAAGAGAAAGCATTAACTTGAAAATGGAGTTTGTATGTCCAGAACTTTTTAAGTCTAATGCCATTGTAAACTAGTGATAGAAAAGTTATCTTTGCAACATGCCATCTCACTGCCCCCAACCCACTGGCCCTCGTGAAGCTGGTCATTGTTTTATGCTGAGTGACACAGAAAAGAATAACAGAAAGCCAGTCAAGCTCTGTTGAGCGCATTTATTGTTCAGTGACAAAGCTGAAATCACTTTGCTCTAACAGTTGACTTTCCACTGAACTCTGAAAGAAGTCAGCAATTACTTGGTTCATGCTCTTTAGTAGACTAAATGCTTGCTTAGTTTATTTTAAGCTTCCAGATTTGATCTGTCACAGCAGGAATGATAATACCCCTAAGTAATTATGGCATTTGTCATTTGTTGTTCTATTGTATATTTCTCTAAACTCCAGATGAAAAATAAATCTTCTTTGAATGCTCCATGTATAAACTATTTTGTAACAGCAATAGCAGTAAGAATTACTCAGTGCTGGTAGGACTGACTAACAGGAATCATGCTGGACTTCTTCCTTTGCAGTACTCAGCATAAAGTCATCTACCAAATTAAATCCAGGTGGACTCACCTGAAACAAATGTGCTTAAGATATGTACTTAAATGCTTAAAGACAAGTAAATAAGTTGCTCAATGCCATTCATTATTGAAAACCAAAAGGTTTACTTGTTTTTGAATCTCAGAACTTCATTTTTCTTTCTTTTTAAACAGTTTTTAAGACAATAGATTGCTTGTTTTCTAACATAAAATCATAATTTAAACGTTTTCCTCAATAATAACTGTCTAAATTAAGAAATTGTTTAATCTGTAAACATAGATAATGATTATTTTTCTGTTACATGAGGGAAAGATGAATTTGTAAAATCAATTCACTCCTTTTCCCTGTTAGAACATTAAATTTAATTTTATAAATGAATGCTATAAGATATGAGTCACCAGGCAGATGAAAAAATTCATTGAATCACAAATTAGTAAGAAAAAATAAAACAAGGAAAACTCTTTTATTAAAGGAGCTGTTTGTGATGCTTTTGCTGGCTTTTAGGACCCATGTCTTCCTACTAGATTGCGTTATCCATCCTTAATATGAGAGGAGGTGCTTAATTTTATTGAAACTTCATATTCCAAGTTTGCTTGATGTTCCCGGGAAGCCTGAACTTTTCTGAGGGGACAGAGGAGGACTGTCTGGGGAGGAAGTAAGAGGAAAGGATGGAGGTAGTTGAGTGTAGAATGAGGGAAGGGAAAATGTGGTTGGGATGTAATATATGAGAAAATAATTTAATAACAGTAAAAAAAGAAATGAAAGAATGACCGAATTTCAGTTCCATCTAAAATAATATCTGTAAAACTTAATACTAAAATGGCAGTTTCTAGGTCTGCAAATTGTTATTAACTAATAGACACACAGCTTCAGATAAATAAGATGAATAAGTTTGGTAGATTTGGTATATGGTATCTCAACTCATTTACATTTTAAAGAAGATTCATCTCTTTTTTTCCAACTTTTATTAGATATTTTCTTCATTTACGTTTCAAGTGTTATCCAGAAAGTTCCCTATACCCTGCCCCCTCCCGACCTTGCTTCCCTACCTACCCACTCCCACATCTTGGCCCTGGTGTTCCCCTGTACTGGGGCATATAAAGTCTGCATGACCAAGGGGCCTCTCTTCCCAATGATGGCCAAATAGGCCATCCTCTTCTATATATGCAGCTAGAGACATGAGCTCAGGGGTTACTAGTTAGTTCATGTTATTCTTCAACCTATATGGTTGAAGACCCCTTCAGGTCCTGGGGTACTTTCTCTAGCTCCTTCCTTGGGAACCCTGTGTTCCATCTAATAGCTGACTGTGAGCATCCACCTCCATGTTTGCCAGGCACTGGTATAGTCTCCCACGAGACAGCTATATCAGGGTCCTTTCAGTACTATCTTGCTGGCATATGCTATAGTGTCTATGTTTGGTGGCTGATTGTGGGATGGATCCCTGGCAGCCGCAGTCATTGGGTCCATCCTTTGGATTCAGCTTCACACATGATCTCTGTAACTCCATTGTGTGCTCAAAGGCTTGTGCTGTAAGATCAAGAATTGACAAATGGGACCTCATAAAGTTGCAAAGCTTCTGTAAGGCAAAAGATACTGTCAACAAGACAAAAGGGCCACCAACAGATTGGGAAAGGATCTTTACCAATCCTAAATCAGATAGGGGGCTGATATCCAANAACAATAAATATATGAAATTCCTAGGCAAATGGATGGATCTGGAGGCCATCATCCTGAGTGAGGTAACCCAATCACAAAAGAACTCACATAACATGTACTCACTGATATGTGGATATTAGCCCAGAAACCTAGACTACCCAAGATACAATTTACTAAACACATGAAACTCAGGAAGAAGGAAGATCAAAATGTGGACACATCATCCCTTCCTAGAATTAAGATTCATCTCTTTTTATGTGCCCAGATAAATGTTTTCAAAAGATAAACTTACTTTGAGACATATACATAGGTGGTAGGACATTCCAATAGAATTGTCAGTTACAAAAGGAAAAAGATCAGATGTGTGTTGAAAACTATGATATTGTAGAAGAAGGCAAATTGATTTATTCTTATCTCCTTGTACAAAGCTCAAGTCTAAGCAGATCAAAGACCTCCACATAAAACCAGAGACACTGAATTATATAGAGGAGAAAGTGGCGAAAAGCCTCAAAGATATGGGCACAGGGGAAAAATTCCTGAGTAGAACAGCAATGTCTTGTACTGTAAGATCAAGAATCGACAAATGGGAGCTTATAAAATTGCAAAGCTTCTGTAAGGAAAAAGATACTGTCAATAAAACAAAAAGGCCACCAGCAGATTGGGAAAGGTTTTTTACCAATTCTAAATCTGATAGGGGACTAATATCCAACATATACAAAGAGCTCAAGACGCTGAACTCCAGAAATTCAAATAACCCCATTAAAAATGTGGTACAGAGCTAAACAAAGAATTCTCAACTGAGGAATACTGAAGGGCTGAGAAGCACTTGAAAAAAATGTTCAACATCCTTAATCATCAGGGAAATAGAAATCAAAACAACCCTGAGATTCCACCTCACACCTGTCAGAATGGCTAAGATTAAAACTTCAGGTGACAGCAGATGTTGGTGAGGATGTGGAGAAATAGGAACACTCCTCCATTGCTGGTGGGATTGCAAGCTTGTACAACCACTCTGGAAATCAGTCTGGTGGTTTCCCAGAAAATTGGATATAGTACTACTGGAAGATCCAGCAATACCTCTCCTGGTCATATACCCAGAACATGTTCCAACTGGTAATAAGGACACATGCTCCACTATGTTCATAGCAGCCTTATTTATAATAGTGAAGGTAATAGTTCTTAATATTGTCTCTATTAAACAGAAATAAAAATTTTCTGATAATGCTATTCCTTACCTAATAGAAAAATGCCATTTTAATTTTAAGAGAATGATGTTTATCTGATATTTATTGAACATTTGAAAGACAAAAAATTGTTTCTGAAATTATATCAAATTATTAAGGCTATTAGATATAAAGTAGCATCATGTATTTATATTCACAGAGCATACAAGTAAAACTCAGATCATCATGCTCACACTTATTATACTTTATCATCTGCCCAACACCCAAAATGAGTATCTTCAAGCTTAAAACAAAAGTGAAAGGATTATGAATATTTCCCATATATCCCTTTCTGCCATACAATCTTGGAATCACCCACTGTCAATATCCATCAGAATGGAACTGTCATTGCAAGTGATGAATCTATAATGATATGTCATATTATCCAGAGACCATAGTGACATCTGGATAAACTTTTTTTATTAGAGAATTTTTAAATTTACATTTCAAATGTTCCACTTTCCTGGTATCTGAAAAACCCCAGTCCCTTCCCCCATCCACTTGCTCACCAACCCATCCATTCCCACCTCCTGGCCCTGGAATTCCCCTACACTGGACCTTCACAGGACCAAGGGCCTCTCCTCCCATTGATGACTGCCTAGGCCATCCTCTGCTACATATGCAGCTGGAGCCATGAGTCCGACCATGTGTAATCTTTGGTTTGTGGTTTAGTCCCTGAGAGCTCTGGGGGCACTGTATAGCTCATAATATTGTTCCTCCTATGGGGCTGCAAACCCCTTCAGCTCCTTGGGTCCTTTCTCTAGCTCCTTTATTGGGGACCCTGTGCTCAATCCCATGGATGGCTGTGAGCATCCACTTCTTTATTTGTCAGGCACTGCAGAGCCTCTCAGGAGACAGCAATATCAGGCTCCTGTCAGCAAAATCTTGTTGGTATCCTCAATAGTGTTGGGTTTGGGGATTGTAAATGGGATGGATCCTCAGGTGAGGGAGTCTCTGGATGGTCATTTCTTGAGTCTCTGCTCCACACTTTTCCCTGTAACTCCTTCCATGGGTATTTTCTTCCCCGTTCTAAGAAGGATCAAAGTATTCACACTTTGGTCTTCCTTCTTCTTGAGTTTCATGTGGTTTGTGAATTGTATCTTAGGTATCCTGAGGTTCTGGGCTAATATTCACTTATCAGTGAGTGCATATCATGTGAGTTCTTTTGTGATTAGGTTTCCTCTCTCAAGATGATATCCTCCAGATTCATCCAATCGTCTAACAATTTCATGAACTCATTGTTTTTAATAATTGAATAGTACTCCATTATGTAAATGTACTACATTTTCTATATCCATTCCTCTGTTGAGGGTCATCTGGGTTCTTTCCAGATTCTGGCTATTATAAATAAGGCCGCTATGAACACAGTGGAGTATATATTGTTATTACATGTTGGAGCATCATCTGGATATATGCCCAAGAGTGGTATTTCTAGTTCTTCAGGTAGTACTATGTCAAATTTTCTGAGGACTGAATTAACTTTTAATGATACACATTCTTTATGTTTACACACACATATATTATGGTATGTGTATGTTCATAATGAGTTATGTATTTTGAATGTGCAAAATACTCTGACAATGTATTACATAAAATCTTTTCTTATGGTTTACCTTATCTTTTTCATCCTCTGTGTCATACAGTGATATGCTATGTGAAGGCATTATTCCTTTAAGAAGGTTTGGTTAGGAGGAACAAAATTTCTGCACACATGAATTTAATTTAGAACTTTATTAACATTAGTTTTTATTTATTTCTCCTGAAAATTTAGGACTTTTTAAAAATTATTATTAGTTTCTTCATTTACATTTCAATTTAGGACTTTTTAATGGCAATAAACAAGTTGCTTTCTGATCAAATGTGTTTTGTCTTATATATTGATGAAGTGAAAGACTTAAGAATCCATTTTCCACATTTTCTAAAAGTTGTCTAGTACATGAGTATCAATATGAGTCTGGTTATCAAAAAAAAGTCATATATCTCTTCAATTTCATGGTATCAATTATAATTGTATTAGTAGATCTATTCATTAATTACATCTTTTTACATTTAATTATATCTCATTATTTAGTCATCTTAGGATGAATTTAAAATATTAGGAATGATGTTAATATGTGTTTGGGCTTTTGTAGCTATTGATGCTCTAATACTTTCTTTCTAGGTATTAACTCAAGGAAAGGCAGGTGTCCCACATGCAGCTCTGAGAAAGTCTCAGGAGTATGCTGATATCAGTGACATATCTACAATCATTTCTTTCTACTCAAAGCTGATATTCATAGGCTTTAATACCTTATGTAGGAATAACATTTGTAATTAATTTCTAATAACTTATATTAAATATTATTGCAGATGTAATTTGAATACATAAAAGAAAAGTATGTTTATACTACCTTATATTTTAAAATATCGATTAATAATTACTCTTAATTGCAAGTTTTTATTTTATGATAATTACAGTATTAAAATCTGTAGTGAATAAGACAAGAAATATTTCATCACTTGCAAAGCATTTTTTTAAAATATGAAGAGCACAGTGTATATATATATATATATATATATATATATATATATATATATATATAAAACATTGAATGAGTCCTGCATATTTGGAACAGTATAGCTTTAGAATTACTCAGTCAGTCATGTGAGAGTAATTAGCATTATATTACCCTCTATTATAATTTTCTGAAAAATCCATTCCACGAACATCGATCTTGCCCTTATTTTATGGTTAATTCCACAATACCTTCTGGAATAAACATTTAGAAAGAAGAATATCTGATCCCTGTGTCATAATAGGCCTCAAAGGGAAAACAAGAAATAGTAAAAGAATAGAAGAGCACTAGTCAGGTCAAAGTGCTGGTTCTTGAAGGAGGCAATTTTGTTCCCCAGAAACTTTGGAGGCAAGCTTTGTGGATCAGCAAAGTTAGGATCTGGTGAGTAAGATCAGAGAGGCCTTTGTATATAGGATAGTATTGATTTAGAATTAGCTTCAAAATTTACAATCATATTTCTAAACAGTAATCTAAGGGCCTACTTATATCCTAAATAATGTTTTATGTGGAGAAACAGGAACTGTCTCTGGGCTTCTATAACTAAAAGTGTTTCTTCCTACACTTGTTTGCTGCCTGGTGATTAGTGATTGTTCTCCATCATACAGTACACAATAACTTACTCAGTTCATTCTTACAAACACTGTATTTTCTATGTAACGTGGAAGATCCCAAAATAGGTTGTCATGCTATTGGTGTTTTAGAAAGGTAGATTTAATTGAAGAGTAAACCCCAAGAGGAAAGTAAATTTACTTGTCTATTCCCTTATGTAGCTTAAGAAAGAAATACATAAATCTGTATTAACTGTCATAATTAAACACCCAAGCTTCTGAAGTTTTAGATTCATATTTCTGTATTGCTACAGTTTTATAAATATTTATATTCTTACTCAGTGATCTAAGGCAATGAAATATTCATTGATTAAAGAGAATTAAGGACTCCAAGTTGTGCTAAGAATATACTTTTACATATTCACTCATTAAACTAACATTTGTACTAATACATATAGTACTAATACATGCTCAGTAAGTGGTATAGAGAACATGGAGTAAAATATCAGATATAACTTGATTAATACTTCCAGTGAAAAGTGTGGCAATATGACAGAGGCATTTTGATTCTTAAAGAATTGTATTAGAGAGCTGGAGAGGTGGCTCAGTGGTTAAGAGCACTGACTGCTCTTCTGAAGGTCATGAGTTCAAATCCCAGCAACCACATGGTGGCTCACAACCATCTATAATGAGATCTGGTGCCCTCTTCTGGTGTGTCTGAAGACAGCTTCAGTGTACTTATATAACAATAAATAAATCTTTTTTAAAAAACAGAATTGTATTAGAGTCTATGGATTTATGTTTTGGTACAGGAGAGCTACATCTGGGTTTGGGGTGGAGGTGGAGGAAGAACCTTCCTTCAAGTAAAATGCCTTTTGTAGGTTATAGCCATGGATCAATCACAGGAGTACTTCTCTTGAGTTTGAAACCAGGGTGGAGAATTTTCCAGTCCTGCTTTTATATACTATAAAATGGGGTAAAAGATATTGGACAGAACCCAAGAGTCATGAGAAGCAGGGGTGGAGGGGCTTTTGCCTGATCCCTTCTTGCTTGCTTTCTTATAGCATTTTTTTCAGAGACTTCTCTGCCTTGGTAACTCTTTCAGCTTTATATTTTCCATCATTTTAAACACACAATTACATGGCTCCACCTTCTTAGAGAGGGTCCTGCATCAATTTGTAGCATTCAGTGTTCAGCATCTACAGGTTCTTTATTAAATATTAATGTTTTAATATGTTTTGCATCTTACTTGTTTCCCCCAGTCCCGGGGATGACAGCTGCTTCCAACGGTCTCCATTTCCACTATACTTTATTGTTTTCTTGTTCATCTGCCAGGGATGTTTGTAGTACTCAGCTCAAATGTATCCATATTGAATTCTTTCAGGTCTGGGCTACCTCATGGAGATGATTTTTTTTCTAGTTTCATCCATTAGTTTGCAAAATTTACAATGTCTTTGTTGTTAATAGCTGGATACTATTCCATTGTGGAAATGAACCACATTTTCTGTATCCATTCTTCAGTTGAGCGACATATGGATTGTTTCCAGTTTTTGGCTATTACCAATAAGGCTGCTATGAACATAGTGGAGCACATGTCCTTGTGGTATGGTGGAGTGATAAGTGTATGCTCAGGAGCTATCTATAGCTGTGTCTTCAGGTGCAACTATTTCCAATTTTCTGAGGAACCACCATATTGATTTCGAGATTTGCAATCCCACCAGCTATGGAGGAGTGGTCCCCTTTCTCCATAAGGCATTAACCAAAGAGCAAAATAGGCTAGTCTGATACCTCTGATACATATGTACCAGAGGACTGCCTTGTTTGGCCTCATTGGGAGAGGGTGATGATGACTAATCCTGTGATGACTTGATGCCCCAGGGAAGGGAGATTGCAGGGGATGGGCACACTCTCATTGGCAAATTTGGATGTGGGGAAGAACTGAGATGGGGGACTGATAGAGGGAGCAATATTTGGGATATAGATAAATAAAATAATTAATAATAGAAAAGAAATAAAAATCTTTCTGTAAATACAACTAGTGGTTTTTTTACCCCTAACTGCTCAGAGATTAAGGCTTTTCTAGTATCAATCATAATCATGATCATGAAAATATCACCTGCCCTGTAAGATCCAGAATGTAAGTACTATATTAATTTGATAAGTTTTAGTAGTAACAATATATGTAGTACATTGCCTGCATCTCTTTGTGTTTATGTATGTAATATATATGTGTAGGTATACATGCTTACATATTATAATTACATATACAAAGCATATATGTCAAATAAAATCAGTATAGATCAAAGGCAATGAGTAATAATATATTAGTACTCTTTTTCTTTGTAGAGCTCATAACAGTTCAATATTTTCTGCATTTATTAGATTTTACAGAACATGTCAAAGAGGAAACATTCATTGCAGCAGGTTCCTTTTCTCAGGAAAAAAAATATTATTAGCCTATAAGCAAACATACTACTGATTTCTCTGACTTGCATCTCCCTATGCCCATAGTTAGGGCATGTACAAGCCCCCCAAAATAATCACATGAGAACTTCTATTCAAATTACATTGAGAGATGATATTTTACATATTATCATTTCCCAATATAATTCTTAAAGAATAATAATGGTTCAAGTTTCTGAAGTGAAAAATATTCTTTTGTCATCATAACTCAACAGATATATTATTTTGTTTGAAATGAGAAAAGTAAACATTTCTCCAGGCTGGTTTGTGGGACTGATTTTACAAACTGGTAACTCTGAAAATATTTTGATTCTCATCTCAAACCCAGAATATCTGAGTAATCTGTTGTACAAGATTGGTACTTTATATTATCTATGATATTTTCTGGAAATCTGTATCTTAATGGACCAAGGAGAACTCTTACTTTTGTACATCTGTTTGTGATATTGTACATATCTAAAAATATTAGTTAAAATGCTAAATATAAATGGACCTCTTATTTTTTCATCAAAATGCCATTCACCATTAATTACATTTAATACTGGAACTACATACCTGTACCATACATACATACATACATACATACATACATACATACATACATACACAGTATGTACACATTACATAGTGAACAATATTTTTACCAAAAAATATTTCAAATACTAAAAAATTATCTCTTTCTTCCTATCCTGTACTAACAACAGAGTTAGCTGAACATCTGTTATATCTTTCATTTTTTAGAACATGAAAACCAAGGGCTTCATGTGACTTCATGTTGTGTTTATCAAATTCCCCACAATTTTGAACTCTTCTATGGTGTCATAAGACGTAAAAAACCTAATTATTGTTAAGAAATAGAGCCCACAGTTCTTCCTATTTATTCTTCATAAGGTCTGGATATTTTTAGTTGTTTAGTTGCACAAAAGAGTTTCCTTCTTATTATAAGAAAAATATATACCAATGCATGTGATTCTTAAGCATCAACTCTGCCGATAAATTGATTTTCACAAATATTGTAGCAAGTTATAGGTATATGTCCTGATTTTCTATTTTTAAAGTTGATTTGTGTTTGACTCTATAAGATATACTCCAATGTCAATAAATCCTGAAGTTTTATAACCTACTTTAAAATACCAAGTATTAAACACTAAAAACCTTCATGGACATTTGCTGGCTTTTTGTTTTAGATACACACACACACACACACACACACACACACACACACAAAACATTTAATGTGGTGTTAGAGATGGAGTGTAAGATGTGCTATTTGAGTAGAATTGAAAAGTTATAAGCTTTCTTATCAAAATGGTTAAAAATAAATCAAAAGTTATAGAGGGCTTAATTCACTTGTAGAAAGCCACTAATTTTATTTATTTTCTGACTCTAGGTCTTCCCTTTAAGAAGAGAACCCTTTAATATTTGCATATTAAAAGTCTTAAAAAACCTTCATTATTACAATTAAGCTTTATAACATTTTTCTTTTTAAAATAAAGACTGACGTATAGGATTTTCTTTCACAGAAACAGAAGCAGAAACTACTAAACAGTCGCAATCCAGTGACTTTAATTTTTTTAGGTAACAAAAGTTAACCTTGGGTCGACCCTGGCTGTTATTGTTAGTGCTTGGTTAGTACTAGCTCACCAAGTATAGAGATGTGCTACAACTTTCAAAAGTCCCATGTCCTGTGTGCCTTCCAGCATCCCACTAACGGCTGTTCATTTAAATTAGCCATTTATCTAATTTCTCTCACAGGGGATGAAACACAAGATGAAGTCCTCTTCTGTATGCCTGGGACTGGAAAAGAAAGGTGAAAGGGGAATTAGCACAAAGGAATCAATAGCTATGTTATATGTGAAACTATGACAAAACAAAGCAAAAGTCAGGACTGGATGTAAAGACCTCAGAGCCAGGGAAGCCTTATTGACTTCCAGTTTTGCTTAGCTGGTCCTCTCTAATAAAAAGGATATAAAGAGCATATCATCCTAAGTTATATCAGAACTCATCCCTGATTCTTAGGTAATGTTCATAATCATGATATCAATAAAGAAGTTGTTATATGCTAAGAATGTAAGGGATCTTTACTCATTTTGGCAAAAGATGCACACCGGAAAGAATGAATCAAGTTCTGAAACAGAACTCAGAAGTTTCTAGTTTCATATTAACTGAGTATTTGTGAGACAAATGGGATACTTTATTTATGTAGTCAGAATTAGTTAATAAAATTACTTTGGAAAATGTATACAGCAAATTTGCTATTTAGTCTACCGAAACCCAGATCATTTTTATTGTATATTCTTTCTCATATTCTACAGGTGAATGACAAAGGAAAGCATATGCTTTTAGTAAAATGACATATATTAGCCATGTTATCCAAACAAATATGATCTAAAAATACCAGAGAAATTTTGGATATTATAAAAGAAACAGTCATCTCATATTTTGGATAAAAGAGATGATAAAATATACAAATAATCTACTTAATGTTTTGGGCTCTGATGTTATGTCTGAGAAGCCACTAGGTGACAGTGTAACTTCAGAACAAAATGAACAACCTTTTCTGAATTCTTAGTACTCACAGATTGAGAATTTATACGAAAATAGTAATTTGAAAATTAAACATTTTTTGAAGGACAACAAAAATTACCACATACAAAATAACTTGTAGGTGGCATAGCTTTGTACAAAGCCCTACCATGACACCTGCCTGCTTTTCTGAGGTCCAATTCAGAAAAGTGTAACTTCTTTTTTTCTGTCCTTTTTCTTTCCTTCAGATACTGGTGAAAGGCCTCAGCAAGTTTGTTGTTGTTTTGTTGTTGTTTTCATATCACTGGTCTTTCTTACAGTTTCTATGAAACCTTCCTCCTCTTCTATCACACAACTGCTAGACAAGATCCATGCCCAACATTTAAAAGACATCATTTGCTCCCCCCCTTCTCAATCTCTTTCCTTCCTCCAGCTGCCAAGATTTATAGTTCTCCTTCCCATTGTTTTTTCTCTCAATATGTAATAAAATGACTCTTGAGTTTTAATTAAAAATATTACTTCCACATGATAGATTAAAAGGAAGAAATATTTGTTCTTTTCTCAGTAAACTCATTCTCTATCTTCACAGTATCATAGGATTTAGAATGAAATATTTTCTATCATACAACAAATAAACCTCATATGAGGTTTTTATTGTCTTTATTGTCTTAGATGACTGATAATGATTTCTAGATCTTTCTTCTTCATTAAGTTATTTTAGTCTGTCTTTATTTGCCACACATCTAAATAGAAAAAAAAAACAAACAACAGAATATTATTTCTTACTCATCTACTTATTTTGCAGGAAAATAAACTAAAACAAACATCATTTCCTTCATTTATATATGCAATGATATTTTATGATTATTGTGGCAGCTTAACTCTATTATTGAAAGATGTAGACTATTTGAATTAATAGTTGATAAATACTCTGCAGATCATGATGGAATTCTTAGTACTCACAGATTCTTTTTACTTGTAGAACCTGGGAAGTATAGATTGCCTCATGGATATATATATATATATATATATATATATATATATATATATATATGCAGTGCTAAAACATATATATATATATGCAGTGCTAAAACATATATATATATATATGGAATCAGTTGACATTTGACCAGGTTCCTGAAAAGTAGTCTGTAAAATCTGAGAATTTCCAATGGATCGACCATTCTTTATCCTTTATGGTGATATATGCTAGTTCCTCCATAGTTGACACTAACATACCTAGGTTTTGTGATGGATAGGTAAGCACTACAGAAAGGCAAATGTGCCATTAGAAAAATCTAGAGTTTCAACCATTCAATATAAGTTAATCTCTAGGGAGAGGAAGAGATCTGGACAACAAGCTCCAATTTTCTCCCAGTAATTCAATCGGTGGTGAGCACAGTGAACCATTCCCCAAACCTTTGCTATCAAAGTATGGGTCAACTTCCTAGGTCATACTCTTACACACTAAAAAGGGAATCTTCCTGAAGAGATGATAGCATCATTTACAAAATCTTCCCTGACCTTATCCATGTCTCTTTTTGGTTGGTTCTGTTGCAAATCTTCTTGTAATAGGAAGCCATAAAGATAACATTTTCTTGAGTTCTATGATCTTGAGATAATTATCAAACCTGAGGATGAAGTGGGGTCTTCTAAATTTTTAGGGCATAAATCAGGACAGCCTAGATACTGCTAAGATTATGGATGGTATCTGAAGTGAAGGAGTGTTACTTGGGACTTGCTCTTAACCTCAAATTTGACAAACTTACAAGATATCAGATTGAAAATCTCATACTTCAAATTATTAAAATATAATTTGATTGGTACTTCAGCTCTTTCTCAAAAAACATTTAATTCTCCTTCAAAATTCCCTCAGGCTGTAGTGATACCTGTCTATGAATAGCTTTTTCAAATTAATCACTGTGTCAACTTTATTTCTCAAAAATAATACCCTACCTTATGATTTACATATGAAAATATTGATATGAAAGCTGACAATTTTGGTGTAATAGAGTCTTTTACAAAGTGAGTAGATTGTGGCATCTCACTGTTATACTCATGTCTGTTTGTTTGTTTTCATGCTCTTCCATCAGAAAATGTGTCCTATTGAGAGGCAAGGAGCTGATAGAAATAAAGTATTTTTAGGTCAGTTCCATATGAATGTGGAGAGGAAACTTCAGATAATGTGACAGCAGTGACAAGGTTAGACTACCATCTTAGGCTATGTCTATGCTAAAGACAAAGGCAAGTTGCACTCCTTGATACAATATGAAATGTTCCTTCTATTTCTGTTGTCATCTTGATAACGTATTCAGTTCTTGCCAATTGGCAGTGGACTTAGTGGGGAAACTATGACTACTCTTATCCTTTTGTCAATGCAGTGCACTGAGAGAAACACACATGGCAATTGTATGTTTTACTGTGGTGGAAAAGCAAAGAGAACAATTGTAGGTCTGTCATCTTCTATAGCTGAAATATTCCTCTTTCCCTCTTTCTCATGTCTTGTGTGCTATTTAAATTTTTGTAATGAACAATTTCTTCTTAAGCAAACAGTCTGGTTTTGTTGTTGTTTTAGTTTTTTGTTTGTTTTTTTGTTTTATTACAACCAATAATCTTGACTCTTTGTGTATAAATGTAAGAAAATTTCTCAAAATAAAATATTCTCTGTTAGTAAGTCTCCCAAATAAGAGAATTCTCATGAGGACCAAATTTGATGTAGATTAAAGCAGAATATTTAAATGATGCTAACAATTCCAGTATTCTTGGCATGCAAGAATGAATAAGTCAGGAAGGACACTCTAGTCAAAGGGCAGGTACACAGTAAATGGTGAACCATATTGGAACAACCAAAAGCAAAGAAATAAGGGTTAAGTCAAAAGAAGTGTATATGAATAAAATCATTATTTCACCATCTGATAAACCTTGAGCTAGCATATCAACCACTACAACACAGAATATCTTAAAACAGAAGGTGAGATTTTATATGTAGGCAGTAATTATTTTAAATGATATTCTATTTAAGAAGAATTATTTGAGGGTAAAAGTAACTGAAAAATATTATGGAATATAGAGTATATTTTTTTTCATTTTGGTAGGATATAATTATCAGAATGGATAACTGAAAAATACCAATGATATTGATAAGTAAGCATTGTGAATAAAAAATTTTCTTTAAGTAAACATTGTCTGTCTAACACTGTCACATACTACATAGCAAATCTGCCACCATCAGCATCTTGGACCTTAAATTAATACAAAATCTCAGCCCCTCTTTAGTGCTACTGACTGAGGACATGTGCATGTACAATATCACAATGTGGTATGTATTAGAAGGATTAGTATAGAATAGAGAGCAAATATTTTATTGAGTCCAAATCTCCTGGTTTCTAAGCTACTCTTTACAAGTCAATAAGTCACTCTTGGAACACGAATTAATTGCTTAGTTCACTAGCATTTATTTAATGTAGTATAGGTCTAGGCTAAAGGAATTAATTGAATTGACAAATTGTATTCCAGGTTGAAACTATGTGGTCATTTGAATAAATTTTCAGAATCAAATCTA
The DNA here is from genome assembly GCA_902729485.2 of Mus minutoides. NCBI lineage: Eukaryota > Metazoa > Chordata > Mammalia > Rodentia > Muridae > Mus > Mus minutoides. The sequence continues at coordinate 26,639 of LR751803.1, read as the reverse complement.
GGTAATTAATATGCTTTGAACAAAGTTAGGGTTCTTAGATCATGGCATAAAAAATAAAATGAATAAAAACTTGAATGTACTGATTTCAAACAAAAGTACTCTATGCAGATATGAAAAAATTCATTGTAATAAGAGAGACTTTTTAAGCCATTAATATCTTTATTTAATTGGCTTTTTCTGGAAGTTCATGACTTCTTATTTTTTTACACTCCAGATTTTATTCCTGAAACCCATCCACCCTCCTACTGTTCCACACTTCATACCTCCCCCCACACTCCAGTCTTCAGGAGGATTTCCCCACCCCACCCCCCACCCCACCTGACTTCCAAACTCCCTGGGGCCCCCAGTCTCTTGAGGGTTAGGTGTATCATCTCTAACTGAACATAGACCTGGTAGTCCTCTGCTGTATATGTGTTTGGGGCCTCATATCAGTTGGTGTATGCTGCCTGGTTGGTTGTCCAGTGTTTGAGGGATCTAGGGGTCCCGATTAGTTGAGACTGCTGGTCTTCCTACAAAGGCCCTCTTTCTCAGCTTCTTTGTGCCTTTCCCTAATTCAACCACAGGGGTCAGCAGTTTCTGTACATTGGTTGGAGGCAAACATCTGCATCTGGCTCTTTCAGCTGCTTGTTGGGTCTTCCCAACAAGCCCCAACAAGTCTTGCGAGGTAGCTTTTTGTGAGTGCTCCACAGCTTCAGTAATAATGTCAGGCCTTGGGATCTCTCCTTGAGCTGGATCCTACTTTGAGCCTGTCACTGGACCTTCTTTTACCCAGGCTCCTCTTCATTTCCATCCCTATAATTCTCAGACAGGAACAATTATGGGTCAGAGTTTTGACTGAGGGATGGTAACCCCCTCCCTCATTTGATGCCCTGTCTTCCTGTTGGAGGTGGGCTCTATCAGTTCCTTCTCCCTACTGTAGGGCATTTCATCTAATGTCCTTCCATTTGAGTTCTGAGAGTCTCTTGCCTCCCAGGTCTCTGGTACATTCTGCGGGGTCCTCCCTAACCTCCTGAGGTTGCTTGTTTCAATTCTTTCTGCTGTCCCTCAGGACTTCAGTCCTTTTTCCTCACGCAGTACCAGATCAAGTTGCCCTCTCCCCACCAAAGACTCCCCCTCTACTTTCCCTCCCAGGTCTTTCCCTCCCTCCCACTTATTATTGCTTTCTTCTCTATCCCAAGTGGAGCAGAGGCATCCTTACTTTTGCCTTCCAGCTTGTTGTCCTTTTTGGGTTCTGTGAAGTGTATCTTGAATATTCTGTACTTTTTTTTTTTGGCTAACATCCACTTATTAGTGAATACATAGCATGCATGTCCTCCTTTGGGGGCTGAATGAACTCATTCATGATGATATTTACTAGTTCTATCCATGTGCCTGCAAAACTCAGGACCTCATTCTTAATAGCTAAGGAGTAGTCCATTGTGTAAATGAACCACAATTTCTGTATCCATTTTTCTGCTATGGGACATATGGGTTGTTTCCAGCTTCAGGCTATCACAAATAAGGCTGCTATGAACCGAGAGGAACATGTTCCCATGTGGCAAGGTGGGGCATCTTTTGGGCATATTTCCAAGAGTGGTATAGCTGGGTCTTCAGGGAGATCTATTTCCAATTTTCTGAAGAACTTCCAGATTGATTTCCAGAGTGGTTGTACCAGTTTGCAATATCACCAGCAATGGAGGAGTGTTTCTCTTTCTCTACATTCTCTCCAACATGTCTTGTCACCTGAGGTTTTGATCTTAGACATTCTGATTGGTGTAGGATGGAATCTCAGGATCGTTTTGATTTGCATTTCCCTGATAACTAAGGACTTTGAACATTTCTTTAGGTGCTTCTCAGCTATTCAAGATTCCTCTGATGTGAATTCTCGATTTAGTTCTATACCCCATTTTTTGATTGGGTGGTTTGGTGGTTTTTGGTCATTAACTTCTTGAGTTCTTTATATATTTTTGATATTAGACCTCTATCAGATGTGGGGTTAGTGAAGATTTTTTTCCACTCTGTAAGTTGCCAACTTGTCTTATTGACTCTGTCCTTTGCAGTACAGAAGCTTTCCAGTTTCATGAGGTCCCATTTATCAATTCGGTTTTTTTTTACCTTCTTCTTCTTTTTTTTTTTTTTTTTTTTTTACAATTTTTATGAGATATTTTCTTCATTTACAATTCAAATGCTCTCCCAAAAGTCCCTTTTACCATCCCCCTACCCTGCTCTTTAACCCATCCACTCCTGCTTCCTGGCCCTGGTATTCCTCTGTATTGGGGCATATAATCTTTGCAAAACCAAGGGCCTCTCCTACCAATGATGGCCAATTAGGCCATCTTCTTCTACATATGTAGCTAGAGAGTTCAGGGGGTACTAGTTAGTTCTTATTGATGTTCCTCCTATAGGGTTACAGGCCCCTTCAGCTCCTTGGGTACTTTCTCTAGCTCCTCCATTAGGGGCCATGTGTTCCATCCAATAGATGACTGTGAGCACCCACTTCTGTATTTTCCAGGCACTGGCATAGCCTCTCAAGAGTCAGCTCTATCAGGGTCCTGTTGGCAAAATCTTGTGGATCTGGAGGGCATCATTCTGAGTGAGGTAACCCAATAACAAAAGAACTCACATGCACTCACTGGTAAGTGGATATTAGCCCAGAAACTTAGTATACCCATGATACAATTTGCAAAACATAAAACTCAAGAAGAAGGAAGACCAATGTGTGGATAATTCGTCCCTCCTTAGAATGGGGAAAAATATGCATGTAAGGAGTTACAGAGACAAAGTTTGGAGATGAGACAGAAGGAAGGACCATGCAGAGACTGCCCCATCTGGGGATCTATACCATAATCAACCACCAAATGCAGACACAATTGCATATGCGATTTATCAATTCTTGATCTTAGAGCATGAGCCATTGGAGTCCTGTTTAGGAAATTTTCCCCTGTGCCACTGAGTTCAAGGCTCTTTCCCAATTTCTCTTCTATTATATTCAGCGTATCTGATTTCATGTTCAGGTCCTTGATTCACTTGGACTTGAGCTTTGTGCAAGGTGCCAAATATGGGTTTATTTTTATTCATCTACACACACACAGCCATTTAGACCAGCACCACTTATTGAAGATGCTTACTTTTTTCCATTGTATATTTTTGGTGTCTTTGTCAAAGATCAAGTGATGGTAAGTGTGTGGTTTTATTTTTGGATCTTCAATTCTATTCCATTGATCAACATGTCTGTCTCTCTACTAATTCCATGCAGTTTTTATCACTATTGCTCTGTAGTAATACAGATCCTTTGTAGTTTGAGGTCAGGGTTGGTAATTCCCCCAGCTGATCTTTTATTGTTAATAATTGGTTTTGCTATTTTGGATTTTTTGCCTTTCCAGATGAACTTTAGAATTGCTCTTTCCATGTCTTTTAAAAAATATGTTGGAATTTTGATGGAGATTGCACTGATTCTGTAGATTGCCTTTGGTAGGATGGCCATTTTTACTATATCAATTCTGCCAATCCACGAGCATGGGAGATCTCTCCATTTTCTGAGATCTTTCATTTCTTTCTTGAGAGACTTGAAGTTATCATCATATAGGTATTTCTCTTGTTTGCTTAGAGTTATCCCAATATATTTTATATAATTTGTGGCTATTGTGAAGGGTGTTGTTTCCCTAATTTCTTTCTCAGCCTGTTTATTCTTTGTATAGAGGAAGGCTACTGATTTATTTGAGTTAATTTTATATCCAGCCACTTTGCCGAAGTTGTTTATCAGCTGGAGAAGTTCTCTGGTAGAATTTTTGGGACTGCTTATATATGATATCATATCATCCGCAGATAGTGCACTTTTATTTTTTTCCTTTGCCAATTAGTATCCCCTTGATCTCTTTTTGTTATTTTTATTGTTCTAGCTAGCACTTAGAGTAGCATTTGAGAAGATATGAGAAGCGTGGGCATCCTTGTCCACTATTTTAGTGGAATTGCTTCAAGTATCTCTCCATTTAATTTGATATTAATTTGATATCTCCATTTAATTTGATACTTTTATTATGTTTAGGTATAGGCCTTGAATTCCTGATTTCTCAAATACTTTTAACATGAAGAGGTGTTATATTTTGTCAATTTTTTTTCTATATCTAAAGAGATGATCATGTGATTTTTTTTCTTTGAGTTTGTTTATATAGTAAATTACTTTAATGGATTTTTCCTTACTAAACCAATCTTACATCCCTGGGATGAAGCCTATTTGATCATGGTGAATGATGGTTTTGATGTGTTCTTAGATTTTATTTGCTAGAATTTTATTGAGTATTTTTGCATCGATATTCATAAGCGAGTTTGGTCTGAAGTTCTCTTTTTTTAGTTGTGTCCTTATGTGGTTTAAGTATCAGAGAAATTTTTGCTTCATAGAATGAGTTGGTAGTGTTCCTTCTGTTTCTATTTTATGGAATGCTTTGAGGAATATTGGTATCAGGTCTTCTTTGAAAGTCTGGTAGAACTCTGCACTAAATCAATCTGGCCTTAGGTTTGTGTGTGTGTGTGTGTGTGTGTGTGTTGGGAAGTTCTTAATGACTTCTATTTCCTTGTGATATATGGGCTTGTTAAAATAGTTTTCCTGATCTTAATTTAACTTTTGTATGTGGCATCTGTCTAGAAAATCATCCATTTCCCCTAGATTTCCAGTTTTGTTGAGTATAGGCTTTTATAGTAGGATCTGATGATTTTTTTTTCCTCCATTTCTGTTGTTATATCTCCCTTTTTATTTCTGATTTTGTTAATCTGGATACTGCGTCTGGCCCTTTAGTTAGTGTGGCTAAGGGTTTATCTATCTTGTTGATTCTTTCAAAGAACCAGCTCTTGGTTTTGCTGATTCTTTGTATTGTTTTCTTTGTTCCTATATAGTTGATTTTGGCCCTGGGTTTGACTGTTTCCTGCCTTCTACTCCTCTTGGGTGAGCTTGCTTCTTTTGTTCTAGAGCTCTCAGGTGTGCTGTTAAGTTGTTGGTGTAAGATCTCTCCAGTTTCTTTACCAATACACTTAGTGCTATGAATTTTCCTCTTAGCACTGCTTTCATTGTGTCCCATAAGTTTGGGTATGTTGTACCTTCATCTTAATTAAATTCTAAAAAGTCTTTACTTTTTTTCATCATTTTTTTCCCCTGACCAAATTATCATTGAGTAGAGAGTTGTTCAGTTTCTATGTTTACATGGGCTTTTAGTTGTTTTGTTGTTATTGAAGACCAGCCTTAGGCCATGGAGATCTGATAGAATGCCCAGGATTATTTCAATCTTCTTGTATTTATTGAGGGTCCTTAGTCAGTTTTAGAGTAGGAACCATGAGATGCTTAGAAGAAGGTGTCCTCTTTTGTTTTAGGGTGAAATGTTCTGTAGATATCTGCTTAAATCCATTTGGTTCATAACCTCTCTTAGTTTCACTGTGTCTCTGTTTAGTTTCTGTTTCAAAGACATGTCCATTGGTGACAGTGGTATATTAAGGTCGCCCATTATTATTGTTTGGGGGTCAATGTGTGTTTTGAACTTTAGTAGTTTCTTTTATGAATTGTATGCTCTTGCATTTGGGACATAGATTTTCAGAATTGAGATTTTCTTTTGGTGGATTTTCCCTTTGGTGAATATGAAGTGTCTTTCTTTATCATGCTTGATAACTTTTGGTTGAAAGTCTATTTTATTGGATATTAGGATGGTAACTCCAGATTTTTTTTCTTGGTATCATTTTTGTCATACAGCTTTAAGTAATGGTGTTTCCAGGCCTGGTAGAGGAGCCAAAGACTAGGCCATTCACAGTCATTTCATATATTCAGCTCTTTTAGAATGCCAGTGCTTGTCACTGAGGCATTTGGCTCATTCTGTCTATCAAGAGTAGTTTGTGGATATGGAATTCACTTTTTATGAAGCTCCCTGGTTCATTCTGAACATCATGCAAAAGTGTAGATTCAAGAAACACTGATAAGTCTTACCTGCAACAGCAGAAATAGTGACATCATTCCGACAGCAGATTTCAGCCATACTTGTTACAATACATTTCATAAAAAGTGGAAGCCAAATCAGGTTTAAAGAAAACAAACATTGTGCTTGGAATTTCTCAGAATCAAGACACATAGTAAGATTAGCATGACCATAATGAACAATACATATTTCAATGCTTAGATAGAATTTTAACCCAATAAGCATCTATCAAAACATTCAGAAAACAAGGACATCACAAAATATGAAAAATTAAGAGACAAAAATTGCTCAGATGGTGAAGTGAACAGAAGAACTTCAAGAAGAATGTAAATAGTTGTTGTAAGGAAACTCAATCAGCTTGGAATAAAAACAGAGAAGTGTTTCTATCTCTTTATAGAGAGACTTAACAAAGAGATAGATTCCATTTCCAAAATAATCAAACAAGTTATTGAGCTTAAAAAAATACTCTAGCAAAGCTGAAATTGTGGTAGAAGAAATCAATATCAGGAAAGACTGATTAAACAAAAGTATTGGATTAAAATCAGTGTTTTTGAAAATATCCTGGAGGCTTTACCAAATAAGAAGAATGAAAAAAATAAAACTGTGCAGGAACTTTTGACAACATCACAAAAGCAAAATCTGTAGCTACTAACATTTAACAAGAACATGAAATGCCAGTGAGGTTTGCTTATTTAATAAAGAATAAGAGAAAAATTTCCAGATCTTGGAAATTATATAACTCTCCATATATATAATACCAAAGTTTGCCAATCAGATTTAACTTGCCCAGTATACCTCAATGTATCAGTGTTGGAGAATTCTGCTATTAAGGTCATAGTCCTTAATAGGCTGGGTAGCTCTCTGAGCTAGGAAGAAAATAGGGGAGTCTCCTTTTCAGCAGAGGTTCTCTTCCTCTGCCTAACCTTACTTGGATACTGTCTTTGAGTGTAGATGCCTGATTTTATCTGAAGAGTGACCCTGTGCATGACTCAGAATACAAGTTCCACTCTGGCTTCCTGCCCATATGATAATAAATTGCCATGTTATGACCAATCAATCCTTTCTACCCAATCCCCTAAAACCCCTTTTATGTCTTACCACTGGAGCAATAAAGTAGAGCCGTCTCACTGAAGCTGTTTCTGGAAGTCATCATACTTCCATCGCACTTTGTCCAAACCCTGATCATTGCTCTGTTCCATCCTCCCTTTTAGGGAGTGGTCAGTGATTCCCCAAGAAAAAGGGAGATCCTCATATTATGTAATAAAGTTATTAAATGTGAAAGGCAAAGAGAATATCTTCTAAGTTACATAAGAAGGGGAAAGAAAATCCATCTTGAAATCCCAACTTGCATTACAGCAAACTTGTCTCACAAAAATCCTTACAGGCCAGGATTGGTATGAACCACTCACCATATGACAACAGGGAGAGGGGATGAATATGCCAAAAAGAAGACCACAAGGCTGTTAAAAGTGTGATATAAAGATTAAAGAGATAGAAGCTGGATGGCTGTATCTACATGAGATTTCTTCTAGAAAAAGCAGTTCCTCAAAATGACAGGAATATGTAAGGAGTTAGAGAAAAACGTAGGGCAGCATCAAATAGGTAAGAGCAGGTATGCAGATAAATTTGTAAGTATGTGTGTAAAACATCTTGAGACATGCCCTTGAAGGGAGTTATGCACTATAATCGCTTCCAAAGTCATTTCCTATGAAGTGAGCAGTTTTGCTTTGCCATGCGCTTCTGCTGCAATCTGCTACCACAGGAGCAAAGGGCCTGGGCCAACTGTCCGTGGATTCAAATCTCTAAAACTCTGAGCCAATATAAGTCTCTTTTCTTCATAAAGTAGATAATGACTGAAGTGACAGCAAGCTGATTAATATAGAGTGGTGTCTTTAACTAGAAACAGTCTGAATCTGAATATCAAGATGATATGAAATTGAAGTCACTAAAATTTAGGCCAACTTTCGTACATATTTCAAAAACAGGCTATGGAGAGGTCAGGATTATGGATGTAAAGTATTTATTTTAACCCTCACTAAAGACTTGAAGGTACTGAGTTGATTCAATAGACTAATACTTGCCTAGTTTGTCACAGGAAATATTCCTCACCAATAGAAATCATAACATGTTCTGTTAATGGCTTTATCTGGGAACACATCAGTTTGGGCAATGATAAGCATTACTCATGCACAGGAACTGGTGAGATCCTCCACTTTCTCTAGAGACATAGAAGAACTAAAACAGCCCAAGACAAATCGACTCTTGGAAAGACAAAAAAAAAAAAAAAAAAAGCATTGTTCACAAGGATGCTCTCCTACTAGAAATGCATGGGACATGGGATAGGGCTTCATTTTTCATTTCAAGGATTTTTCTTGCATATTCTCATGCAGGTTGACACAGGTGGACAGGAACATTTGCACTGAAATAGAATACAAAGATCATAGAAAATCTGCCTTTCTAATACAAACTCTCTTTTGTAGATTTGAGAAAAGCCACCTAAGTTGTTTGTTTCTATAGTGAGAATATAGCTCTGTTCAGTCCACCACCTATGGAATAAAAGGTTTTGATACTCTTAACTCTACATATTTAATTTTTGCCCAAAGGTATTTGTGGCCCTTTCTGGGGAAGATGGTTTAGACTCAAGCAGGAGATGAAGTAAAATAGGTTCATGATAAGAGATTAGCTTAAAAGATTCAGGATTGCTGGGGCAGTGGTGGCGCTCGCCTTTAATCCCAGCACTTGGGAGGGAGAGGCAGGCAGATTTCTGTGTTTGAGGCCAGCCTGGTCTACAGAGTGAGTTCCAGGACAGCCAGGGCTACACAAAGAAACCCTGTCTTGAAAAACAAACAAACAAACAAACAAAAAGTTTCAGGATTGAATCTTTCAATATGTATGCCCATGCTGATTTTTTATTTCTATTTGGTCTTGTTTTATTATCCCAAACATTATGCCAAAATATTCATCTAACTTTTTTCTTTATCCTTTGCTTTAGTTTTGTTTCAGGTTGGAACATGATTGTATGAACTGAAGTTATCAGAAGATGCTGCAGTGACATGACATTCAACCTTCTACAAGAATGGTTGGCTGACTAGAACATCTGTGAATATAGACAGAATATTGCAACTCTCTAGAGTGAAATGGTCTTAAGTTATCTTAGTCCTGAAATAACTATTGCTCTTTACTATTTTATGTGACTTAACATCCTAGCAACTCTTATATAAATCCCTTTGGAATGATCAGATAGAATCCAAACTTCGACAAATCTAAAGTCTTAGAGTATCATCAGATAACATCTGGGGCTTATATAAATATTTCCCTAATTTTCTGTATAGGTCGATTTGATCATCCCATCAGTATACTTGAAAGCGTCTTGATTTATGATTTTATTTGCCATTTTACTATAAAGCCTTTGTAAAACTGTAATCACATTTGAACATGGTATCTGTGGTGACCTGAATCTGTTGCTAAGCTCTCACCTCACATATTTGACAAAAGAATAAACTTTGTCCTTATTCTTCTTGAGATGAGAGTTGTCTTTTGTACCAGCAGCTGTCACGTGTACACAGTTTAACTTCATCACAGTAGATTTTTATATACCCTAAATTCTAGACTTAAACTTAAAAAAAAAAAGGAACCAAAAGTATCCTATTCTTTCTGCTGCATGAAGAGCTGATTGAGATAACTAAGTCTATAAATCATGGCGTTTTATGACAATATTGGAAGTACTGAAAAGTAATTTGATTGCAGTTATGTTATAATGTTAATCATGCTTTACAAATATGTGGAAATAGCAAAGTGAGAAATTGCCCATTATAGTATACACATGCAGTTCTGTTTCTCACTGTAGGGCAGTCGGGGACTTCAGTTCTTTGTTTTTCTTATTATGTTTGTTTCTCAAATAAGGGATAAAAAGTGAAGTATGCAAGAATTTCTCTTTGAGACTTAATATACTCAAGGACTAAAATGAAAATTAAAAAGCAGGGCAGTTAGATTATTATACAACTTTTGGAACTTTTAAAAAATAAAGATAAAAAGTGCTTAATATTCACAAATCTCTCTCTGTGCCCTTTCACATTACTTCAAAAAAATCCAAATTTCAGTACCTCTAATGAAATTAAATTTAAAATTTAGATTCTGGAGGTGGGGGTGACCTTTTCTCCCTGAGGCTTTTCTTTTAGAGACAATGACACTGATTTCAGAGAGGTTCATTAAGTTGCCAATGGCCATAGACCAGATCCTCCAGAGGCAAGGGAAGCAACAAGTCTGTAATGAGATGCTCTCTTTGACATTTTGTGCCACTTACCATCTCTAATGAATTAGTGGAGGTGGAGAATTCTCCTGTCCTTGGCCATGTTCTGGACACTAACTTTAATTCTGTTTTCCCAATTAATCATCTCAAAAAGCTTCTGCCCCTCTCACTTCTTTTGAAAGTTAATGTAGAAGCAGCTCAACTGAGAGGTTTGTTTCATTTTCCTGTGATTTCTTCCATTCAGTCCTCCATTAACTGCTTGAGCTACGTGTGCAGTGCTTTAAGCACAGGGATAACATTCTTCTATGTTCTCTAGATCTCACAGAAAGATCATGTCATATTTTCCTTTCTCCTTTCATGAATCCCCCTTTCCCTTCTTTCCTTCCTCCATTTATTTCCATTTAATTAGCTTCAAGTTCAAATCCAAGTCTTTGTTCCCAGTTCATTGTCCTGAAAATGAAATCCACTCTTAGGCCAGAAGAGCTTTTTTTTAAACCATGGACCTAGTTGTAAATCCTGAGCATATTGAGAAATGACTCCCTAAAGTTTTCTGTTTCTCATTAACTTTTAAAGCCTTGCTGACTACATGTGCTCATTACACACAGTGGTAAATGATGTTTGAGGAAAATGATTCCGGTCTACTCAGTGCACAAAGAGAATACAAACAAGCATTTTGAAGTTGCTTCTCCAAGGTGATGCATGTGATAATACTGAGCTGATTTAGTGCTATGGAAGCTTGAAATCCCCAATATCTCAAACCACTGAAAAATAAACACAAGATGAAAATGTATAATTTGTTACATGTTGACTCTCTCACCTCCTATTAACATATTAAATGTGGCAACAGATTCTTTTTTTTTTTTTTCAAAGATAACGTACCACATGAGAAACTGTTTTCTTCCTTCTGCCAGATTACTTCTTTCCCCTCCCTCTGGCCTCTTTTCATCCTTTATTAAGCCTGAGCGCTTTTTAAAACTATTTATTTTGTTATTAATAAAGCCAACCTTCATGATGTTGGCCATTGAATAATGCTGGCTATTGAATAAACAGCACAGATGTGACCTGTGGTCACATCTAAGTAAATGGAGCTCCCCTGTGTGTTGTCATTTGTAACAAATCCTGCCCTATGATTGGTCATTTATATATTTATCCTCTTATCAGAACAACACAGGGGTGTTCAGGTGTTTACCAAGAAGGCAGACTTCAAAGCCACAACTGTGGTGGTCTGTCTTTAATAGTTTTTCAAAAAAGCAGTTGTCCTATCTAAAAAGCTTTAAGCCTTTACCAAATATCTTTTTCAAAGTAGAAGACTATCTTCTGAAAAAAATATATCTTCCAAAAGAAGTGTGCAGTTTTGCTAAGGCAAACATTATAAACAGAGAGAGCCGAAGCAAACATGCATCCTGCATTCAATCTTTTGCAAAGGGACAGAACTATAATTACAGTACTGAATGACTTCAGAGAGCAGTCAGTGACCTTGAATAACTGGAAATATCAGGATATGCATATAATGCATTTATACTGAAAAAAACTACTCGTTTCAAAAGAAATTACACTCATCTCTACTCTCATCCCTCTATCTCTGTAACTGATGTTTATTTCTCAGTTACTTACTCGAACAAAAATGGAATAAATGACTAGTTATACCTTGCTAAGTAAGATTCTACCAGAGAAACTAGGTTTATTTAGGAGAGCACCTGAAAGCAAACCCTCATATTGCCTTAGAAAGTATTGATCGCCTGGCTATTGTGAAGTTCTAGGATTTCAATGATCAGTAAAAAGCAGGCTGACATGTGCAGTGAGCTGCATCTAGTGAGGATATCTCCATTACTAAGATTACTCTTAGTCTCTTGCTGCATGGTCACAATGCTCGTGTATACTTATACTTCAGAGCACTTTTCCTAGTTAAAGTGCTTTTGCTATGCTCTTCAAAGGTGATGCTGATGTTCACAGGCCATTCAATTCCCTGAGTGATGCCGAGCCTCTTTTTCTTTCAAGTGAACTCATGCAATGCTTCAGTATCAGAGGTTCCAACTTTCAGCTCAGTGTCTAATCCCCTAAATTTGGTCAATACCCAGGAAGATTAATCTAACCCCAAAATATCTAGAAAGATTAATCCAACCGAAAGAAGAGTGATTTGATTTCCAAAGTCATGTAGTAATGGTCTTTATTTTGTTTTCTTTCATGTATCTTTTGGATGGTTAGTGGAATTAAAGACTGAAGCATTAATTTTTGTTTTCCTTGTGAAAAGAAAGAAGCACATGCCTTCATGCTTTCATATTATGCGCATTCCTTTACAGTTAGTTGTCTAGAACAGGCCAGCGTTCCTGTGTGGCAATGTCTATATTTGATCATTGCTTTTTCATGTCTCCTTTACCTATTGAAATAAACTATAATTGATTGTGGCCCCTGATTGTCTAGGTAACTCAACTTCTAATCAATCATTAGTGATGACAGACAAGGCCATAGAATACATGAAGTAAAACTGCCTGCCTTGGAATCAATGTTTTTCCATCTCTTTCTGAGTATGTGACTGGCAAACCATAAAGACCTGAAGTGTTTGTTATGATGATTTAATAAGACACTATAGGAGAAACATTGATAAATATATACTTAAAATGATACCCAATTATATCATAGGAGAAAATTTCATTTCTGACAACCATAACAGATTAAATACACAGTAAAGTCAACAATAAATATTAAAAAAATATGAATTGTAGAAAACATTATAATTCTCTTGAAAGACCAAAAAGCAGATGCATACAAACATAAAGACACCTTTGTTGGATATGAGAGCATCCAAAGATGTACTGTAACTGTATAAATGAGAGAACCCCAACTTCATTTGGAGTTAAGTAAGTTTACATTAAAATCTGGAAAGAAAAATTAGCCATTTTAGATTAATCATGTACAAAGAGTAGGATTAGAATGAACAAGCATCAAAATACACCATATATATTTCATAATTAAAACAGTATAGTATTACAAACTATTACAAACTAAGTAGATAAATCAGTGTAACAAATGTGAAAGTGTATAAATGTACCAAGTATATACACAAAGTTAGTTTATGTTTAAGCAATGTCTCCAGACAAAATGACTAAATTTACAGTACTATGTGTAAATTCTGACCTATTAACCCTCAATACATGAAAAGATTCCCATTCAAATGTAGAATAATACTAATTAAAATGACACTCAGATATTATTTCTCACCTGTAAGATTTGGAAAACTTAAAATACATGAAGACATTAGAACCTTTGAGAAAATGAAGTCTCTCATAAATATGAGGTAAGAACTTATTGCTATCATCTTCTGGAAATAAAATTGGCAAAAAAAAAAGGAAACAAACATAAAACAAAGAATGTTACAAAGTTATATTTTGACCTAATATCTCCGCTTCTGATAACTAAAATATTTCACTAAGTGAATATAAATCTATATGTGTGGTGGGGGTGGGCAGTGGGGGTGGGGACAGAGATGGTGGGGGTGGTGTTTGTGTGTGTGTGTGTGTGTGTGTGTGTGTGTGTGTGTGTGTGCGCGCGTGCTTATTTTCATTCATTGCATCACTATTTGCAAGTCAAAGCATTGTGGGCAGTCTAACATAATGAAAGGTAGTTGAGTAAGACTTTTATATTAAAAAATACAATAGGATATATGAGGAAAAAGAATAATGAGGTACATATCTAAGAACTGGCTATGGATGATATCTACCATTCCATTCATTTCATCATCATAAGTCAAGAGTGCTTATAGTTCCAAGAAATTTGTTAAAAAATGGTCATATGAAAATATATTTATATACTCTGTGATTTATGAAAAGTTGATAAAGAATGAACTACTGATGGAATGACACAGAGGGGAGATGTCATAGATATTATCTTGGTGTAGTAATCAGAGCTCATGTGACCAGTAGTAGACTGTACAGCTATGCATCTCTGGAAAGAGAACATCTCTCATATAGTATTTCTGCCCAAAATACTTACCATGAATTTGATTATTAAGATAACAAGTGGTATATATCAAGAAATATTATGTTATTAATTGACCAGTATTCTTCAGAAGTACAGTAAGCAATATCCAATTTTTGTGATTTTTCCCCTAACTTTTTTTTCCACATTTCTCCTCTCTTCTTCCCACCACTCCCCTTTTGTTTCCTCCTATCCTTTTCTGTGTTTGTTTGTTTGTTTGTTTTTTTAATTTTGAGGTTCTGCTAAACAATTTGTGCATATGGTGCAAGGCAGGCTATGGCAAAGGTGGCAGAAAGCTTATATCTGAATTGACTTAATGCTCACTCAACACGATTGAACCCATAATTTAAACTGCCAAGAAACAGTGACTAACAGTCCAGGGACTTAGAGTAAAACCAAATTGTGCTGGTCTTAAAAACAACATCTGCAAAAAATTGTAGTGATAAAATGACTCCTGATGATACTCTGCTATACTCAGTGATCAGTGTCTTGTTCAGCCATCATCAAAAAGACTTCTTCGTGCAGCAGATGGAAATAAATACATAGTTCCACAGCCAGTCATTATGCACCCCCCCCACACACACACACACATTCACACACAAGTAGAGAAAGGGGAGGAACCAAAACGGGATATCTCCATCAAATTCCTCCTCTAAAGCAACATGAATAAAGCTCATATGAACTGACAGACTGAAGCAACATGCTCAAGGCTTGTACAGGTCTGTATCAGGCCCTCTACATAAATATTATGTCTTCAAGTTTAGTGTTTTATTGGATTTCTGAATGTGAAAACAAATGGGTTCCGGCTCTTTTAAGACTTTTCTTGGGCACCTTTTCTTCTGTTGGGTTGTCTAGCTCAACTTTGATGTCCTAGTTTTGTATTGTATCATATCTTATTATATTGTATCGCATTTTATTATTATCTCTAAGAAGCCTACTTTTTTTCTAATGAGAGACAGAAACAAGGTGGATCCATATTTGAAAGTGGGATTAAGAAGAAATTAGGAAGAGTAGAGGGAAGGGAAATTATAATCAGAATATCATTGTGCGACAAAAGAATCTATTTTCAATTAAAGGGAAAGAAACAAAAAGAAAATTTTACTCACTTGAGTAGCTAGTGCTGTATATGCAATTAGAAGTAGGTGAACATACTTTTGGGTTTCCAGTTCTAATGGTAACTTTGTCTACTCTCTCTGCTTACCATTTCTCCCCACAAAAAGAACTCATTGTGTTTGGAAACTGAGAGATGGCCCACCTACCTTCACATACTTTCCTACCCTGTCCTTGTTAGGCAATCCTGTGATCATTGGGAATCAGATATTTCTTTTTTCTCAATCATTCACAGACATTCACATTCTCCTAAGTATAAAGTCCTGCTTGAAATACTCCCCATTATATTGTACTATATTTTGCTTTGTTTTATAAATGATACCATTACCTTAGCCTATGCATTGTTTCAGTGTATAATTGTATACATAAGGTGCTTTCTAGGTAGATAAGATTAACTTCAGAGCATCTCTCTATATACATGACAATTTTCATTTTATGTTATATCTGATGACTTTTATTAAAGTACACTCGGCTTGCTATAATCCCACCTTCTCCAATTTCTTCTTTCCCTTAAAGTACCTCTTACACATTCATATCTTTTACTATTTTTAGCGCCAGTGAGTTTAACCAGGATGTCTCTTTGTGATGGAATTAAAACAATCCATTGGATCCTCAAGGCTCTTTAGTCCAACACAACTAATACAATGATTGACACTTCCTCCAAAAATAGCAGTAGCCAGTAGTTCAGCAGGAAGTTGGTGGGTTCCATTTAGTCCTCCTAATCCATGATTAACTACAGATGAATTCAGTCTTCCTTAGGGTTTATGTTTGTCTCTTTCTCTAATGGTCTATCCTTAGTTTATTACCAATAACATTTGTTTTATACATGTTATTTCAAATAGTCTTTTGCTCATTAGAAACAAATGACATTTCAGTTCCACTAATAGTAATTTCATAATTTTGTGGTGGCATGTTGAGAAAAATTACAACTCTGGTATATAATTTTATTATTGTTGTTGTTGTTGTTGTTGTTGTTGTTTTATACAGTCCAGTCATTACCTCCCTCCTGGTTTGCTCTCCGACAGTTTCTCATGTGATTCTTCCTCCCTTGTCTCCAAGAGGATGTTCTCACACATACACACCCCACCCCACAAGGCCTCCCTACTCCCTGGGGCCCCAAGTCTCTCTAGGGTTAGGTGCATCTCTCTCACTGAGGCCAGATCAGGGAGTGCTCTACTGTATATGTGTTGGGAGCCTTGAACCAGCTAGTGTATGCTACCTGATTGGTGACTCGGTGTCTGAGAGATCCCGGGGGTCCTGGTTAGTTGAGACTGCTGGTCTTCCTATGGGATTGCCTTCCTCCTCAGCTTCTTCTAGCCTTTCCCTTATTCAACCATAGGGATCTCCAGCTTCTGTCCATTGGTTGGTTGTAAGTATTTGCATCTGACTCTTTCAGCCTCTTAGAGGGCCACCATGCTAGGCTCCTGTCTGTAAGCACATCATAGCATCAGTAATAGTGTCAGTGTCAGGCCTTAGAGCCTCCCCATGAGCTGGATCCCAGTTTAGATTTGTCACTGGACCTCCTTTTCCTCACTCTCTTCTCTATTTTTGTCCCTGCAGTTCTTTTAGACAAGGTCAATTCTGGGTCAGAGTTTTTTACTGTGGGACAGCAACCCCATCCCTCCACTTGATACTCTGTCTTTCTACTGGAGGTGGACTCTACAAGTTCCCTCTCTCGACTGTTGGACATTTCATCTAAGGTTCCTCCCTCTGAGTCCTGAGCACCTCTCACATCCCAGGTCTCCGGTACATTCTAGAAGTTCCCCTTACCTCCTAACTCCTGAGGTTGCCTGTTCAATCAAAACAATTGAAACATTTTTGTACACATTTACATTTTTATTTTAAGTGAAATAATTTTCAAAATATTTTTGGTTTACACACACATACAAATTATATACATTTTAAAACTTCAATAAATGAGTATAGAAAGGCCTGAAGTTTTCTTAAATTCTTGGAAAAATGAGACTTTTTTGTTTGAAAGAAAAGCAGCTAAGCCTGCATGTGAAACCATCTGGACAGTGTCATCACTTTGGCCTCGCAGAATGTGCCTGTGTTGTCAGGATCTCCTGCCTTACAGTTTCTGCTCTTCCAGTCTTATCTCTCATAAGAGGTTAAGAAAAGGGGTGTTGCTAATGAGCAAGCAGGAACTGTCAAAGCCTCAATCATTCTACCCTTCCTCTTAAGAAACAAAACAAATAATTCTCCCGCCAGATTCCTCTCTTACCTCTAGTCCTGGATCTAAAACCATTTGAACTCTCCCATATGGCTTCCAACACGCGATCATGTCATTCCACCAGGAGGCCACTCAAATGGCATTTTCTCAGTTAGATTTATATTTTTTCTTTTATCTCTAATGTGCTCCCAGGAACAGTCTTTCATTGTGCTTTGCTATCCCTTTGCCTGCTCAGTTTTTTGTCATCTCTCTTCATTTCTCACATTTAATTCACTGAGTAGGTTTAAGGAACAAGTAACAGAAAGCATTTTCATTCATTGTAGATCTTAGAACCCCATATAAAATTACGTAAATTACAGTAAATTAGACTCTGTATTTATTAAGCCTTTATATAGTAAAAAATGTGAATTGGTTTACATTTTTATTTCAGAAGTAAATCATTTATGAATATATAATATCTAGTGATTGAAGTACAATATACTAAAATGTGGTCATTATTTTAAAAAGGGCAAAATGACACATAAAGATATTGAGTGGTCCACCTTGTTCTGGTCATGGGGCACACAATTTTTCATAAAAAATAATACAGAATGCTTTTAAGTATGACTTGGAGAATTTACATTCTGGCCATATTGACAAAGGAATAGAAGTTGAATTTAGAACACAAAGTCTAAACCTCTGAATTTTATTCCTAAAATGTTAGATTGACAGACGCCTCCAAGAATGAGGAGAATTTTGTAGCTGACATTAAAGATAAAAAACAAAACAAGACAAAACAAAACAAACAAACAAAAGAAGAACACTCTTCATGTGAGAGACAACAAGAGAATTTCTCAGAGGAGAAAAAGAATGGTGTTCATCTTGCAATTGATTTACTACTTCATGCTCATTATCTTTCTACCAACACCATGGCATTAAACTAATTCAACTTGAGAGTGAAAGTAACTCTCAAGTAATTGTCATTTGGATGTTGGGGAAAACATTCTTAATGAATGATGAGACACTCTTTTCAAAGGAATAAGGTTCTTTTATCCCTCCAATTATTGACTAATCCAACAGATTTCCTTCAACATTATTCAAAAATCTAACAAAATACAGAGCTGGGTATATGTGACCATATTTATAATTTCGGAACTCAGCAGGCGAAGTCTAGGTTTATTGAGTAAGCTCTAAGCCAGCCTGAGTTAATGTGTCAGATATAGTCTCAAAAAGTCAAAGCAAAACAAAGCCATAAAGCTAACTGTACTTGTTTGATATAGACTCAGAACTCAGGTACTCTTTCATGTTTGTAGCTGTATAGAAATCCCAGAGAAAATAGAAAGAAGGTTTCTGGGTAGATTTCCCATTCATGAAAAGGTAACAGTATGAAAGATGTCCTGGGATACATTATTCTCTCACACATATTATATTCATGTATATATTATATATTTAGGATATATAACATTATGCATATGTATGAATATATATGTATGTATAAGCACATATACGTAAATAGAAAACAACCAGTAAACTATTTGCTCGATTTACTGATACATTATACTTTCTTTCGTCACAAATCCTGAAGGTCTCAAATAGTTCATAACAATTTAAGAAGATTGAGTCCAGAGATACTATTAGATATTATGTCAGTAATTCATCAAATCAAGATGATTATTTTACTTGCTATATATGCTTCCTATCATTACTCATACTCATTCATCTGCTAGTTAAATATAACATATGTCTAAAATCTTTAGAGAACCTGCATTTGTCTTTGATTAATTATCTTCTGAATATTACCATGGCAATTAGACCTCTGCCATATACTAATTTATTAAGAAATAGAAGTGGAAAGTGTAGATAAGGGCTCTAATTTCATCATTGTTGTATTTTGATATTTAAGTAGCTCAATCTTGGGAAACAGGCAGTGGTATCTTCTGGTGGTGGTGGAATGTGTTTATTTTTAAAATCAATATAAATATTTTATGTGCAAGTGACAGAAGACACATGATCAATGTAAGGGTATGTATTGACTCTTAATGTTTACTGTTCTTTGTTGCTGTGTATATGGTTCTCACATGTACTTTCATTCAGACAATTGTTATATAAGGCAGAAATCAGCAACGGTCACATTACCTTGAAAATTATTTATTAATGAGCTACATTAGTAGTCAAACAATAGTTTTTCATAAACCATAAGGAGATAACCATCCTAAACCCTCCTAGCATTAGCCTGGTGGGGGAAAAATCATGGGAGTCCAAACCAGAGTGTGTAATTGGCTGGATCTGCTATAAACCTTGCTTCCCACAAAGTGTTTCTTTAAAAGTTTGTATCTCACACAGCTTGGATGTTAGTTATATGAACAGTTAAGTCACATTTACCACTTCATATCTATTCTAGGGCATGCTACCATTGGCTAGAGTGGTGAATAGAAACACATATATTACTGAAATGCTCAATTGTTCTTTCCACTCTTAAAAACTATACAGCTGATTCTGGAAAAAGATAAAAGAAATTGAAACAACTACTATCCATCACCAATCTCCCATTTGTGAGAGGAAAAAACCCTTTTGCAAGTCATTCTGAAAAGTCCTAACAATCAGAATATACCGAATAAAATTCAGCCATTATCTGTAAGTATAGAGTAAGAGATAAAAATTGTACCAAGTTATACGTTATCTGAATACAAAAGAAGAATCTGATTCAGAAAAAAAATGACTTTTGTAAATTTTTTCACAGTATTTGATCATCACCACTCACTGTTCATTGATCTCAACTTGTCTATATCCATTGCATCTGATCTTCCTTTCTTGCCTTCTGGGAAAATTTGGTGGCAAATTTAACAATATTTGTAAAGAACAAAATGATATGCATTTCAAGAAAGTACCTGAGGTACTTATATATATGCATTTAAAAGCCAAGCCAATATCACCAGTTTCTTAATTGTTTCTCTAAATATGTCTACCATCATACT
This sequence comes from Mus minutoides, assembly GCA_902729485.2. Lineage (NCBI taxonomy): Eukaryota > Metazoa > Chordata > Mammalia > Rodentia > Muridae > Mus > Mus minutoides. The sequence goes on along the minus strand of LR751803.1, from coordinate 6,245 downwards.
CAGGTGAAATTGATCTATAGCTAAAGTAAAAGTGTAACTAGATGATTCAGTTCCTGTCTTTAAGCCTGTAGTGAGTATAAATGGATTACATCCAATCCTAACTGTCTAATGCTTAAGAAACTCCTTTTGTGGTTCTCATGGGATGCACCTAGACTTTCTATAGCTACAATCATTTATTCACAGAAAAGCATAGTTGCTCTAGGAAAGATCTAATACTTTTTTAGTTTGGGGCCTTTATTTGCTGTGCTCTTTATATTGCTTGTAGTCACATAATAAGCACTAAGTAAAATGATTTAAAGTTACTGATTTCATAATAAGGAGAAAATTTTTGCACTTCTTTAATAACATTTACTGTTTCCTAAGAATTGTATGATAATTTTTGAAAAAAAGTTTGTTGATATCTTCTAAGGATCAGTACATCCCAGGCAAGCTTCAAAAGATTCTTTTAAAAATTAAATAAATTTGTACTTGAGATAACTGTTTTATTCAAACCACATGTTTGGTAGAGAGCACATAATCATGAGAATAACACCTTTGTTATGTAGAGACTGTATATAAACAGGTGAATATAAAGAGGACTAGAGTTATGGTCTTGACGAATTTCTGATTCAGTCATAGATTTAGGTCATTAGAGTTTAGGCCCTATAGAGGATGCAATCAAATATGTGTTTTCAAGAGTTAGCACTAAATCTTAATCACTTATAGGTTGAATTATAGCTGCACACAAAAGGAATATGGATAAACCTTTATATTAAGCAATTTTCTGTTTCTGCATGACCATTACAGCTTAGGTAGGTAAAAAAGTATAGGCATAGTCTGTTGGTCATCAAGTGATTTAAACCACCTGCTGCTGAGGGGCAAGGGATGTACCATGACACAGTGATTACAGCCAATCACTCGGGATGTTGCCCCATTAATCCTTTTTTCTGTGTAAAGGATGAGTGCTTTTAGAGGTTTAAAGTACCAATCACATGTTGAGAAAGAGGCTTGTTTTTCCATCTGGATGAGACTTAAATGTAAAGTTCCCAAGAAAAGCACTTTCTCCTTGGAACTAGCTAAACTAAGATTTGATTATGATGGCATTGGAAGGGTAGGTCAAAAAGACACAAAATGTGTATATTGAGATATACTAAAGAGATAAATAAGTACCACAAAGTTATAAAACCAAACAAAGGAAAGTGTAATGGGTTGCATAGGGTTGACCCCTCTCCATACACTCATGTATTTGAATGCTTGTCTCAAAGGAGTGACACTATTAGTAGGTCCTTGCTAGAGGAAGCGTGTCAGTGGGGGCGGGGTGGACTTTGTCATTTCTATGTTCAATCTCTGTTTGGAAGAGATCCTCTTCCTGGTTGCCTTCTGATGAAGATGTAGAAGTCTCAGCTCCTTCTTGAGCACCCCGTCTGTCTGGATGCTGCCTTGTTCCCTATCATGATGATAATGGACTGAACCACTGGTACTGTAAGCCAGCCCCAATTAAATTTTTTTAATAAGTTGTAGCCTCAGTCATGGTATCTCTTCACAGCAATGAAACCCCAACTAAGACAGAAGTTGTTGCCAGGAACTGGGATATTGCTGTGATAAGCCTCAACATCCTTTTATTTGGAGTAATGTGGCTTTGGGGACATTGGAAAGTGATGGAATACTTTAAGTGTGGCTTAATGGGTCATACTAAAGCATGGAAGACAATGGCCCTGAACGTGAATATGAACTCTGGGGTCCTGGCTCAATAGGTTTCAGAAGAGAAGAATATTGGTATATGGCTTAGAGACTCTTCTTGTGAACTCCAGTGAAGGATGTAGTTGCATTTTTGCCCTTGTCTGAAGAGTATGCTTGAGGCTAAGCTGAAGTGAATTAAATTAGTTGAATTGGCAAAGGAAATCTCAAAACAAACTAGTTTCGATTATACCTTGTGGTTTACTCACATGAAGAACATTTTAATCATCATAGCAAGCTTAGAACAGAAACATACAAAATGTATTATTCAAATATTAAAGGGGCACAAGAAGTGAAATGGAGCTAAAGATATTAAATGAAATTAAGGGAATAATGACATCTGTGCAAGATCCCACCCAGCTAACCTTATTGTTTACACTTTTTCAGTTAAACAAGGAACAGTTATATCATATTGGGCACTTGTTTTTGTTGTTGATGTTGTTGTTGTTGTTTTGTTTTTGACATAGGAGATTATGATAACTATTCTTGGCTGTCAACTTGACTATATCTGAAATGAACTGCAATCCAGAAATGAAGGGCACACCAGTGATCCAGATCTTACAGCATAATGGCTATTTTTTAAAAAATCTTGTGGAAAAAATTTACAAAATCTTAGTTTCAGGTGTTATAGTAACTTTAATCCCAGAACTCAGGAGACAGAGGCATGCACATCTCTGAATTCAAGGTGAGTCTACAGAGCAAGTTACAGGACAGCCAAACTTCGGCAGTGAAGGAAATCATTGAACACAGAAAGCTAGTGAAGATGTAATAGAACAAGGGGGCTATGTTTCAGCCCCAGCAAAGAGCAGAATTTAGCAGATTCAACCACAGGACTCTAGCTTTAGGTTCAAGAATAGAAGGGGTTACTGGGACAATTGATGTTGGTTAGCTGGAGCTAAGAAATTAGCAGTGATTAAGGAAAGACTGGCATCACTGAGGTGAAATGTTTTTGAATTCTTTTTTGAGACTGCAAAGAAGCTGATAGACTACATAGATCACATAGAAAAGATAGGCCACCTGTTGATGCCTGGATTTGGTAATGTATAATAATTACCCAAGTGGTGCTGGGTAATTTTGAAGGCATGAATGGCTTATGGAGAGCAGATGAGCCTTGACACTGTGAAAGGCAGGAAAGGCCATTGGTAAAGGTTCAGCCTTAGTGGCAATAAAGTTCAGGACTGAAGGGGTAGTGCAATTTGAAATTTAGCACCATGAAGGGATCCTATGAAAGGAGTTGGTAAAAGTGCAGCTTAATTGCAATGGAAGAGCCCAGTGTATTGGAAATGCCATTACTGTGAAATGACCACCAAGAATAGCAGCATCAGTGGAGTGGAGTCAGCCAGAGCCTAGAGTGCTGCAGAGGCCAGAGCTTCACAAGGAACCCAAGCACCTAAGAGGAGTCCAGAGAAACATCTGTGGATCCCAGACACTGGGGGAAAAAAAAAGCTGTGAATTTGAAGTTGCCATGGAGACCCCAAAATATTAAAGATGCCAGAGGTATGGGATAACTACCAAAAAAGCTGCTAATGGAGAATGGAAAGAGCACGAGAGAAAAAAAATTGTATTGTACATGAAAGGAGTTGCATATCAGACATGGAGATAGTTTACAGTTTGACCAGTTAATTTCTGGTCTTGCTTTGGTCCAGTGTTTCCTCCATGACAATTTGGAATGGTAATATATATCCTGTGATGCTGGAAGTATGTCATCTGCTCTTTGATTTTGATTTTATAGGTCATTACATTTAAGAGATTAAATGAATCTCTGAAGAGACTTCGAGCTTTGGACTTTCAAACATTTGTGAGACTGTGATAGATTATAGGGGCTTTTGGAATTGGATAAGGCAATTTGCCTTATATTATGGCTACAAGCCTTTGGGTGCTACAGATGTGGTATGTGATGGTTTGAACATGTTTGGTCCCCATAGACTCATGTGTTTGAATGCTTGACCTATGGGGAGTGGGACTATTAGTAGGTCTGCTCTGTTTGGAGTAGGTGTGGCCTTGTTGGAGGATGTGTGTCACTGTGGGGGTGGGTTGAACTCTATGTTCATGCTCCACTGTACTGGCTAGTTTTGTGTCAACTTGACACAGCTGGGGTTTATCACAAAGAAAGGAGTTTCAGTTGAAGAAGTACCTCCATGAGATCTAGCTGTGGGGTATTTTCTCAATTAGTGATCAACGGTGAAAGCCCCTTGTGGGTGGGACCATCTCTGGGCTGGCAGTCTTGGGTTCTATAAGAGAGCAGGATGAGCAAGCCAGGGGAAGCAAGCCAGTAAAGAAATATCTAATAAAAATTGAAAAAAAAAAAAAAAAAAAAAAAAAAAAAAAAAAAAAAGAACGAACATCCCTCCATGGCTTCTGCATCAGCTCTTGCTTTCTGACCTGCTTGAGTTCCAGTCCTGACTTCCTTTGGTGATGAACAGCAGTATGGACGTGTAAGCTGAATAAACCCTTTCCTCCCCAACTTGCTTCTTGGTCATGATGTTTATCCAGGAATAGAAACCCTGACTAAGACATCCACCAAGTGTAGAAAGAGAGTTTCCTCTCTGTTGCCTGCAGATCAAGATATAGGGCTTTTGTCTCCTCCAACACCAAGTTGGCCTGCACCTTGCTATGCTTTCCACTATGATGATAATGGATTAAATGTCTGAAACTTTATTCCAGCCACAATCATATGTTTCCCTTCATAAGAGTCATCTTAGTCATATTGTCTCTTCATAGCTATAAAAATCTTAACCTAAACAGAGAGATTGGTGAGGCTATAACCAAGCTTGATTGTGACAACCTAATAGTAAACTAGGGAATTTTATTAGAATTTCACTGGACTCTCAGCCATACTTATATAAGGACAGAAAAATGGAGGAGAGATAAGGGAGAGATTGAAGCACTTGCAGAGTATTCTGAAGAGAACAGATAAAGTAATAGAGATTCTGCATTGGTGGTATAAAGACTAAATATTTCTCAGGAGTGAAGAGAAGATATGTTTTCAAGTTGAAAGTGCACATTTGGTATCAAGGAATAATGAATACATACCACAGACTTTTAACAGCTATGCTATAGAATATCAATGCAGAGAATACTACTAAAGTGTGGGGAATGGGAGAGAGCCAGGAAAAGGGGGGAGTAGAACAGATTCCAGCTGACTGTTTATCAGCAACAACAGATGCTACAACATAACAGCAAGACGGCTTCAATAACTAAAGAAAGATTACTGTCAGCACAGAATTTTATATCAGCCAAATGACTATTCAAGAGTCTGAGCAAATTAGGAAATTTTCTGATGCAAGATGACAAAGCCCTTCAGATGAAAGCATTTGTTCTGGAAGATGAAAAAAAGTAGCAGAAAGAGCATCTGCAGCAACAGAGGTGAGAATTAGTCACAAAAATAGGAGACAAAAAGAACAGAAAGGACAGAGATGAACTGGGCATATTTTTAAATTCCTTAAAGGAATTTATTTTGAGCCTAACTTTCTAATATGGTGACTGCTATTTACAGGTAGCTACTTATACACAAATGAATTAAAATAAAAATAAGTAAAACTGGCAACTTTCTACGAGTACTCAGTGGTCATGTGTATGATGATTCCTACAGCACAGACTCAGCTATACAGTATGCCCATCTTTGTTCTATTAGGCAGCACTGGAGAGGTTAGGCATACTAAAAAAGCAATATTTTTTCCAATTCTGGTTTCTTTTATTACATTTGTTATTCTGAGTATTTTACACACACACACACACACACACACACACACACACACACACACACACACACATAATGCATTCTGATTATTGTAAGCCTCACTCTGTTATCCCCTCTCACTTGTACAATCTCTCTCAGAGACCCTTTCCTTCATTTATCCATTGTTCTGATACCCATTGTGTTTAATCATGGTGCTCTGTATGTTTATCCATTTGCTACAATTTATTTAGGTGTAGTTGGTTTATGAATGGATCCATAATGGAAGACAATGTCTGTCATCCTACAGAACTGACCAATAACTCATAAATTCATAGAGGAATTGGAAGGCCATGTGAGCCCATCCTCATGACTGTTGCCAGTCTTGTACAGGTTGCTTTTTCTAAGATCCAGACTGCTTTGTCTGTATTTTATTGTGCCCAAAGCATAGCATAGCATTCCACAGCTCTTTGCTCATGTTTTTACATTGCTCTCAACCCCTATTCTATATTGTTTTCTGAGCCTTTACACTATATAAACAAACTCAAAGGTAAAAACCACATGATCATCTCCTTAGATGCTGAGAAAGCATTTGACAAAATCCAACACCCATTCATGATAAAAGTCTTGGAAAGATCAGGAATTCAAGGCCCATACCTAAACATGATAAAAGCAATCTACAGCAAATCAGTGGCCAACATCAAACTAAATGGAGAGAAGCTGGAAGCAATCCCACTAAAATCAGGGACCAGACAAGGCTGCCCACTTTCTCCCTACCTATTCAATATAGTACTTGAAGTCCTAGCCAGAGCGATTCGACAACAAAAGGAGGTCAAGGGGATACAAATTGGAA
>LR754261.1:46888-67957 GCA_902729485.2 Mus minutoides | reverse complement strand
TTGGCCATCAGTGGGAAGAGAGGCCCCTTGGTTATGCAGACTTTATTTGCCCCAATACAGGGGAACACCGGGGCCAGGGGGTGGGAGCGGGTGGGTAGGGTAGCAGGGCCGGGAGGGGGGAGGATATAGGGAACTTTCTGGATAACACTTGAAATGTAAATGAAGAAAATATCTAATAAAAGTTGAAAAAAAAAATTAAGAATCTGCTAATGTATTTATAGGATTAGATACTATATTCAATGATGATAAGGAAGAACACAGATAAACGACCTGCTTAGAAATTCTATTTCACCAAAATTAACCATATATTTCTGTTGGTTTTATTCTTTTAAAATTGTTTGTGTACATGTATAACATGTATACATACATATACATTTTTGTTCATGTGTGTGCATGAGTGACATGACATACATATAGAGTTCAGAAGACAATCTTGGGTGTCAGACATTAACCTTGTTTTAGATAAGGCTCTCTCTCTCTCTCTCTCTCTCTCTCTCTCTCTCTCTCTCTCCCCTCCCCCACTAGGTATGCCAGGCTAGCTGGCAGGCAAGCTTCTTGGAATGTTTTTGTTTACATTTCCCATCTTGTCTTCGGAGTAATAGGATTTGCTATATTGTTATCTGGCCTGAGTCTTATATATGATCTAGGTACCTGAAGTCAGGTCATCACATCCAAACAGCAAGCAAATATCCATTGAACTATTTCCCCATCCTGCTTTTCATTTTTGAAATTTAAATGGTTTGTTTATTTTTATTTTAAAAATAAAGCCATGCAAGTAATTTTGCATACTTATGGCATAGAGAAAATGGACTATTTTGGGAGTATTTAAAAAACAAATATCTCTATGAAAATTACACACACACACACACACACACACACACACACACACACACACACACATATATATATATATATATATATATATATATATATATATATATATATATATATACATACATATATAGGCTTGTTGGTCAATTGTCCATGGACCCAATAGGACTATTACAATGATTTCAAAGTATATAGTAAAAGCATATTCAGAGATAATTCGGTGCAGGGAACAGACAGAATGAAAGCAAGCATGGGTATGCAGGATGTAAATGTTTAGAATTTTGGGACAGAAAGTGACTACAGTCATGTGCAGGAGGAGAATAACCATATGTACATGATATCAGCAGAATGTGTGCAAACCTTTGAAAATGTGCATCAATAGTAGCATGGTTCTTTAACATATTAAAATAATTCTGTACCTGGAAACGCCTTTATAATATTTAATTTAAAATGTTTCTACATTCTATCATGCCTTATGGTTAATAAAGCACATATTATTTATATTAGAGTATATTCTTATCTTTCTGTTTTTATATATGGGTTTACTCATGAGTTCAGAGAGATGGTAGACCATTCCTTTTCATGATGAATAAAGAAAATGGCCATTCTTCTCACTGTATGTGCACTACTTCAAAATCGAGAAGGATTCTCTTTTGAACTTTCTTGCCTTTTCGGTTTGATATTCATTTGTACTTGACTAAATATTAGGACTGGTTATAGTTTAAGAGTTGACTTATTAAAATAATTTGCAGTGGATTTTAGTGTGGTTGCTAAGTTGTAAAGGCAATAAGAATAGATTACTTTAAATTTTTATATTTGAAAAAAGTATCATTTTTAAAGGTACACTGAACTGGACTTATTAATTCATTGATTTGTTAAAGAAAGATTTCAAAGTTAATGTACCCATGAATTATTTAAAAAGAGGGCACATTCGGAATATTTCAAGCACTCTACAGTTGCCTTCTCCAAAATAGATGTAAAGTATGGCTTGGTTAGTCCCAAGTTTAATGGGAGTGTAATGAGAGGAAATATGACTGAACAGATCTGAAGACCTGATTATGCCTCATAGCAGTTTACACTCGAGGAGATTGTGTCTGTGCCATGATTCTGGGTCTCAATTTCCTTACTTGTGAAAGTGAATAATCATAATACATGCTTATAAAACATAATCTGAATGTTTCAAGGATTGTGGGAACGTGTCTGAGAACACAGAACAAAGCAGCATTTTCAGCACCCATGAAAGCTCCAACTAGTAACATCCTGACAAATACAGAGGCAGATGCTCACAGCCAACCATTGGACAGAGCACAGGGCTCCCAATGAAGGAGCTAGAGAAAGGACCCAAGTTGCTGAAGGGGTCTGCAGCCCTATGGGAGGAATAACAATATAAACCAACCAGTACCCGCAGATCTCCCTGGGACTAAACCACCAATGAAAGAGTACACATGGTGGGACTCATTGCTTCAGCTGCATAGGTAGCAGAGGATGGCCCAGTCAGTCATCAATGGGAGGAGATGCTCTTGGTCTTGTGGATGTTTTATGCCCCAGTATAGGGGAATGCCAGGGTCAGGAAGCAGGAGTGGGTGGGTTTCTGAGCAGGGGGAGGGGTGAGGAGGATAGGGGATTTTCAGAGGGGAAACTAGGAAAGGGGATAACATTTGAAATGTAAATAAAGAAAAATCTAATAAAAAATAAGAAAAAGAAATAGGATTTTATTCCAACAGATAATCCAAACAGGCAAACCTATGCTATCATATACTTCTATTTTTCCATTTGTGTACTTCTACAAACATACTTCTTTCTATTTAGGTACTACACATTTATTCTCTGCTATTGATGGTCACGTCTATTTTACTTACATGCTTCAACCATTTTCACTGACCTTATGTACAGCTAAAATGTAAGTCTAGCTTTCTTTTTGAAACAAAATGAATTTGTCATGTAACTAAACCCAGGATAGTCTGATATTCAAGAAGGTAAAGTCTGACAGCATGGGGCTCTCTTCCTTCTCTTGGAATATTTTCCCCAAATTTAGAACTATTTTATTTTCTCACATTTTCTACTACTTCAACTATGTTTTCAACATTTCTGTCTCAGAGGAAAATAAATGTGAATTTGAACCTAGTTTTTTTTTTAATTTTTATTAGATATTTTCTTCATTTACATTTCAAATGCTATCCCAAAAGTCCCCTATACCCTCCCCCACCCTGCTTTCCTACCCACCCACTCCCACTTCTTGGCCCTAGCGTTCTCCTGTACTGGGGCATAAAAAGTGAACCTAGTTTTTAATGTGATATTATTTGTCAACAGATATAGCCCCATACGTGACTAAATAGAAGAAACATCACCATGGGTTCTAAACTAAATTTTGTCCCATGTATCTTTTCTTGATATCCAAGTACAGGATCAGAGAAATTAACTGGATGTAGCCTGAGACAAATTGAGTTGCTTTATTTTAAAAATTGTAGCTGAGAAGTGTTAACATATTAACCCAATGATACCTACTACTCTTTGTTTTTGTCATAGCCAACCATCTTCTTTCATATATTTCCATTTATTTACTATTAAATCCTTGTTTAACAACTAAACCATTAATATTTTCTCAAGCTTTACATATAAGTGAAATGAATAAATCCTATAACTAGAATGGGTCATGAAAGCTTACTTTGTAGTGCTGTGGCTATAACCTAGGACCGGCTGCAGTAATGCTGGGTAAGCATTCTACCATTGAGATACAGACCCCAGCACATAGAGCATTGATACTGTGTTCATCTGTTTGTTTGGTTGGTTTTTTTGAGGCAGTCTAAGTATGTAACTCTGGCTGCCCGAATAGTCACTAAGTATATCAGACTGGTCTTTAATTCACAGAGCTCTGGCTTTGTGCTCCTCTTCTCAAGTGCTGGGTGCGCCACTACATCGAGCCTAGATAGCACTAATTCTTAAGAGTTTTTCCTATCATTCATAGTCTTTTGACCTCTGTCATAAATTTACATGTAGGTGTTACAAATCTTGTACTACATTCTGAAAAACAAATATAACACTCAACCTCTTACAAGAAAATTAAAAATATATTCCAAGAGTATGTGTATGTAACAAATGTGAACATTGGTTGCCTTTGGATACTCATTACTTTATTTATTTGTGCTTTAAGTGAAGAAATATTTTAAGGATGAAACTGATAAGATTTTTAACAGTACTGAACTACCATGGGGCCAAAAGACATATAGAGGCATAGAATCACTTAACTGTATTGTCTTCTTTAGTCAATGCTACAGATAACAATCTGCCATAGGAATATTTCAGGATTATCCATCATGGAAGAATTAAATTTTATGAGATCTCAAGAGGTCTGGAATTTGAAACTTGTTTTTATTAAAGATCAAGCAATTCTTTAACTGGACTTTCAATCACACTCTTAAATGGACTTCTGGTGGCAGAGTAATTTGGTTTATCATTTTTTCATTATTAAAACTTTGAGACCAAATGCTTTCAAACCTAGTTTTCTTCCTAGTCTCAGGAGTTTGTAATCTATATCCTATGAAATTGGAAAGGGGAAAAAGAGTCTCTAATTTTATGGCTAAACCAGTTTTATAGTTTAGAGGTATAAAGTTTCTCTGCAGAGAGAACATACACTACCACAGTAGCCATTTTTATGTTCTTATTGTAAGCCAAATGCCATTCTAGGGGAATGCTAGGGCACAGAGGAAGGAGTGGGTGGGTGGGTGGGGGAGGGAGGAGGGGATGGGAGCTTGTTGAGGGGGAAACTGGAAAGGGGATAACATTTGAAATATAAATAAATAAAATAACCAGTAAAAAATATATGTGAATCAGCACATTCAACACTATAGAAACTATGTTGGAGAAGAAGGTACTGGCAACTGTTGAGGTGAAATGGCATCATGGTCACACAGCTAATTAGTCAGATTCCCAAGCTCATCCATTATCACCAAATAATAATTGTCATAATACCAAGAGATAGGATGTATACGGTACTGTAGAGCAAATTCTGTTTCAATGACTTACTACATTTATTATTGGGACTCATTCAAAGAAACAAACAAACAAAAAAACATTGCAGAGAATTCTATTATCTTTTAGAGGAATGACTAAAATACAGAATGGCTCAGTAAATTGTTCAAGGTGACACAGCAAATGACTGATACCTGGGACACATACCTAGTCCCGATTTTCACTCTACAAACCTATGAAAAACTTCTGTGTGTGGATTTATAATGCAATACTTGTTCTATTAAGGCAATTTTACACCACATTATTGACTCTTGTCTCAATTAGAATTGTATCAAAAAGAATGTTGTCAGAATCCAGCAAAAATGAATTGTCTGCTACCGAGTTTTTTCTTGCTTTGGGACATTTCTGAAATTGAGTGTAGTCACATAAAAACATATCAAGAAATACCAAGCATCTTGTTATTATGAACATCAAATGAACACTCATTTGAAACAGGGTCTCAGTATAAAGCTCTGACTCCCCTGGAACTCACTATGTAGACCCAAGCTGGACAGAAACCCACAGAGATCCATCTGAATATCAGACTTGCAAGAGCTGAATTGAAAAGAAGTTCATCATTCTTGGAAAAATGAGCAACTTTTATTGCTCCTTAAAAACAAGCTTGATGTACATGCCATTTTACTATAATAAGGAGTGGCATTGCTCATAGTATGCCTACCTGCAGAAGCCTCCATCTGGTATTCAGATCTTCCAAAGTGCTGAGGTTATAAGGTGAGAGCTGAATGCCCAGTGTGGTCAGCTGATGTGCAAGGTCATTGACATGATTGACATTCTCTTTAAGAGGTGCAATTTCTCCCCGAAGTGCCTATGAGTGAATTAGAAGATAAAAAATTAAAGCAGAGAATATAGACATGTTGGAACTGTAAGACATCATATACTGTTTGAGGTGTAATTTTAGCGATGTTCAGTCTTTGATTTGAACATGTTCACATGTTTAAAAGCTAAAAACAATACTATTAATGCATAAACTGTAAGCTCTCAGGCAAGGACATTAGAAGGTACTCCTGTTTGATAAGCACATTTTGAAATTAGTGTCCATGAGTAGTTTGGATGAGAATGGCCCCTATAGGCTTATGTATTTAAATGCTTGGCCCTAAGTTGGTGGAATTCTTTGGGAAAGATTAGAAGGTGTGGCCTTTTGGAGAAGGTGTGTCACTGGGGATGGATTATGAGGTTTTCAAAGCTGTCATTCCCAGTTCTCTCTATCTGACTCTCTCCTCCTCTTTTTTTGTGGATAAGATGTGAGATATCAGCTATTTTTTCTCCATTATCATGCCTTATTGCTGACATGCTACTAGCTATGATGGTCATGCACTCACCCTCAGAAACAAAGCTCCAAACAAACGATTTCTTCTATAGGTCACCTTAGTCATGATTCTTGATATAGCAATAGAAAAATAGCCAAGACAGTGCCTTTGTAAGAGAGATCTTAGAGATCTAGCTAGCCCCTTTGATTATGTGAGGAAGTAGCAAGAGGCAGCGTCTATGAAGAATGAATAGACATTTACCAGACATCATATTTAGTAGTCACTTAAACTTGGACTTCATCATCTCCAAAACTGACAGAATTAAATTTCTGTTGTATCTATGTCACTCAGTTTATGGTATTTTCTTTTTTAATGGATGCCTGACTAGACTAATATCCTATGGTGTACTTGTATTTCAGCAGTGCATGTTTAGTAAGGGATAAATAATTATATTGATCACTCCCTTGGTATAGCATGTTGTGACATGCCTCACCCCATGAAACTGTTACTTGAAGCATTTTCATTTTATATTTGAGAAAGTAAACTTGAAGATGTTAAATATTAAGTGCTAAAGTCCTATGGGTAAAAATGGTTATAACCTGGGATACATATTTGGATTTGCCTACCTCAGAGTGCATATTTTTAATTACCACATTACATAACTTGGCCCAAAAAATCTGTGTGAAATAGGTACAGGACAAATAAAATGCTGCTAGGTTTTAAATTCTATATATAAAGCAGAAATGGATTATGATTTTTAAATGAAAAGATGCACTGACTCATAAGAGTGCATTCTTATTATGTAGTCACTACATAATAAATAATTTCTCTTAGTAAGGGGAGCATTTTGTCAGCCTAGGATGACTTTCTGCTCTCATGGTATTTTAGTCCTTGTTGTAGAGACTTCTGAAGGCTCCCATGGGGATTCTTGGCTGTCTGTGAAGTTGGAAAGCAGGAGTTTCTGATGTGATGTATCCTAAGGATCTGTTAAACAGAACTCTATGCAGATATGCAGAGGATATTATCATGCATCATAGCTACCCTATCAAGATGGCATTTATGGACCTTTAATATGATGCATGGTAACCAAATGTTCCAAAGAGTGACATCTAAGGGACAAACTTCCTCACTTAGGAGAACAGTTTATGAAATGTAATGTAATGTCTATGCACAAGGACAGCACCACTGACTTGACTCTTTCTGACTTGCTTGATCTGGGAGGTATTACTTCCCTGTCTGGTGTTCCCTTTTGTGATAGAAACATTTGTAATAGCCTCATCTATATCCCTTGCATTTCTTCTGATTCTAAATGAAAGATGGTTTGTACAATCAAGAGAAGGATGGCATTATCCTCTTAAATCAACCTGAATACCTGAAAAAAAAAAATACCATGTGGCATTCCAGAGAGTATAAGACACTTAAATAGTTCTCAGATGAAATACAGCAGGGCAATCACTCCATTGAATTTTTAGCAGAGAAAATGTAGATTTATTCAGGGAAAATGAAAACAAACTCCCAAGTGAGGGCCATTTACAGAGGAATAATTTAAACATAAAGGTTTTGTTTTAAGATATGGTCTTACTCTATAGCTCAAGCTGGCCTCAGAGTTACAGCAGTACTACCTTTTCCAACAAAGCAAACTTAAAGTTTTAATTTGTTGATATAGATTCTTACTATATAGGCCTGGATAGCCTAAAACTCAATATGCAGACGGGACTGATTTTTAACTCACAGAGATCCACCTGCTTCTGTCTCCCAAGCACTAAGATCAAAGGTGCATGCCACCATGCCCAGCACCTTCAGTTTTTTTTTTAAATTAGATATTTCCTTTATTTACATTTCAAATGTTATCCCCTTTCCTGGTTTCCACTCTGAAAACCCCATATTCCTTCCCCCTCCCCCTGCTCAGCAAAACTCCCACTCCTGCTTCCTGGCCCCGGCATTCCCTTGTACTGGGGCATAGAGCCTTCACAGGACCAAGGGCCTCTTCTCCCATTGCTGATCGACTAGGCCATCCTCTGCTACATATGCAACTGGAGCCATGAGTCCCACCATGTGTGCTCTTTGGTTGGTGGTTTTGTCCCTGGAAGTGGTCATTAAGAAAAACAGAGGAGCAGTGGATCTGGAGGAGAGGGGATGTGAGAAGGATTAGAAGAGGGAGGGGAGGCTGTGGTCGTGATATATGAGAAAATAATAAAGAAATATGAAAAATATATTTAAAACACATAATTTCCTATGGAGTGGTGAAAGTCTCATGATCTTTTTTTTCCTACTTTTTCTTTTGGTGGGGGGTTGAGTCACTTCTTTATTTTTTTATTAGATACTTTCTTCATTTACATTTCAAGTGCTATCCCATAATTTCCCTCTCCCCTCCTCCCGCCCTGCTCCCCTACCCACCCACTCCTACTTCTTGGCCCTGGCATTCCCCTGTACTGGGGCATATAAAGTTTGTTAGACCAAGGGGCCTCTCTTCCCAATAATGGCCGACTAGGTCATCTTCTAATACATATGCAGCTAGAGTCACGAGTTTTGGGGGTTCTGATTAGTTCATATTGTTGTTCCATCTATAGGGTTGCAGACCCCTTTGGCTCTTGGGTACTCTCTCTAGCTCCTACATTGGGGGCCTTGTGTTCCACCCTATAGATGACTGTGAACATGCACTTCTGTATTTGCCAGGCACTGACAAAGCCTCACACGAGACCGCTATATCAGGGTTCTTTCAGCAAAATCTTGCTGGCATATGCAGTAGTGCCTGCGTTTGGTGGCTGATTATGGGATGGACCCCAGGTAGGGCAGTCTCTGGATGGTACAGGATGGTCCATCCTTTCGTCTTAGCTCCAAACTTTGTCTCTGCAAAGTCTCATGATCTTAGTGAGGAATTTACCACCTCCAAAACAGGATAGACACTTCTAAACTATTATGCTAACAGGGTAAACAATTTTTTTGAGACAGGTTTTCTCTGTGTAGCTCTGGCTGTCCTGGAACTCACTCTGAAGACCAGGCTGGCCTCAAACTCAGAAATCTCCGTGCCTCTGCCTCCCAAGTGCTGGGATTAAAAGTGTGCGCCACCACTGCTTGGCAACAGGGTAATTTTTAAAATGGTATTTGCTATATAAAAATATAAAACTCCTACAATATGCACATTTATTAAACATTCTATTGGTGGAATGACATTGAAATCACACTAAAAATGTTTTTATAGAAGTTACAAGTAAAAACTTATTTATTTCTTTATGAAGAAATATATCCTTTCAAGGAATCCGTACTAAGTGCCTAGGTAGAAGGGCTATTAATATTAATATCTATATATGAATATTTGTGTCTCTCAAAAAATAAGTCATAATTTTTTTTTCATTTTGTGCAATATAAAGGTCACAAAACAGATTTCTGAAATGTCAGAGTAGAATCCTGGGCAAATATGATGATGATGGTTAGTTACAAAGTACAATCAGGTCCTTTTTAGATTATCACATGCATTTTTTTGTTTGTTTGTTTGTTTTGAAACAGGGTTTCTCTGTGTAGCTCTGGCTGTCCTGGAACTCACTCTGTAGACCAGGCTGGCCTTGAACTCAGAAATCTGCCTGCCTCTGCCTCCTGAGTGCTGGGATTAAAGGCATGCACCACCAATGCCCAGTTATCACATGCTTTTCTTTTCTTTTCTTTTCTTTCCTTTTCTTTTCTTTTCTTTTCTTTTCTTTTCTTTTCTTTTCTTTTCTTTTCTTTTCTTTTCTTTTTTCTTCTCTTCTCTTCTCTTCTCTTCTCTTCTCTTCTCTTCTCTTCTCCTCTTCTCTCTCTCTCTCTCTCTCTCTCTCTCTCTCTCTCTCTCTTTCTCTCTTTTCAGTTTTTCGAGACAGGGTTTCTCTGTATAGCCCTGGCTGTTCTGGAACTCACTTTGTAGACCACATATAAGCATATGTGGTTATTAGAAATCACATGCATTTCTTTTTTTTTGAGGGTTACTACATATTCTTTATTAACATAGAAATTTGTACAACCAGTTACCATCCTAAATGTAACTTCTGCTTATCCCAAAATGCCTCATAAAGAATATATAAAATACATTTTCAATTTTTTGAAAAGTCCTTTGAGAATCTTATGCCAAATATTCATTTCACATTTTACTTTATCTCTACAATTTCTTATAAATTTACTGTATTAGCTTATAAATTTCACTCTAAGCTGGACTTTCTAAGTTTGAAAACATCATAAATTTAATTTTTACCTTTATTTTTCTACATTTCATCCCTTTAGCCCCTCAAACACAATGTTAATACATAAAACTTTCTTGCAACTCTTTGAACTATACATCACTCATGATAACCTTAAGTTCATATCTTGCCTTCTCTAGAACAATGTTTGAAATCTTGAAAAGAGTTCACATGCATTTCTAATAACCACATATAAACATGTGGGGTTTAAAGGGAAACCAGAACCACAGTGAACATGGCTAGGTCAGGATGTCTCTATGGTAAGGATGTGTATAATTTCTCTGTTATTACATATGTAACTTTCACTACAATATGTAGTGGGCAATTTCCAATGCTTTGATTCTAATATTTTAATTTTTACATTTTCTTCCCAAACCCAAAGAACAATACTGAATTACTATTTTGGAGTTGAAAAGACTTAAGAACTAAGTTCCAGTACTCTTCAGTCTTTCATTTTCCTTTCTAAAATATACCATTCTCCTCTAAACTTCGCAGTGTATCCTTACACTCCCCTCTTTCTAGTAATGATAGCCAATGTTCCCTAAAGTGATATAAAGTATGTAAAGATGCACTATCTGTTGTATGGGTGACCCCCCTCCTCTCATTAGATTAAATGTCAGTTGCATGTACATTATAGTTATATTTTGTATATATATATCTGCAAACCAGTCTTCATCAACATTAAAATGACAATTTAGTGATTTCCAAAATCAAAGAAGTACTCATTTTAAGAAAAAAAAAAAAGCTAAAATATCTTGAAAAATCAGACTATATCCTCTGCAAAGTTGCTTCACAAAGAAAAAGATAATTGTCAATTAGGCAAGTGTAGATGGGACTACTTCCAAAAATTAGGAAAGTAACTCTTAGAATTTAAAATCTGAGGTCAGAATGCTTCCCATATAGGAAAGTCACTTTTAGAATTTAAAATCTGAGGTCAGAATGCTTCCCATATAGGAAAGTCACTTTTAGAATTTAAAATCTGAGGTCAGAATGCTTCCCATATAGGAAAGTCACTTTTAGAATTTAAAATCTGAGGTCAGAATGCTTACCATATAGGAAAGTCACTTTTAGAATTTAAAATCTGAGGTCAGAATGCTTCCCATATTTTCTGATGCAATCTTTTTTTTTTTTTTGTTTTTTTACACCAAATCTGGAAATCAAACAGATTATGTTACAAGTGTGTCTTACAGAGGACTTCAGTTAGTTGATATTAACTCGGGTCTTCACACAACAGGAAAACTTTTGTGACGACTTAAATTAAAAAAAAAGTTTAAGCAATGTTTTTAATGTGATCCCTATTTAACCATGTTTTTGCATTAACTGCTCATCTACAGTTCTTAACTGAATCAGAAGAGGGAACATTGATTATAGCGTATTTTACTACTTGTAGATTTCTATACCTGACATTATTATTAGTTTAGCAGTAAGTCTATTTACTAGCTGAAACATCTCACCAGCCTGACAAAAGTCTTTTAAGTGTCTTTTAATTTATTATTATTATTAATTATTATTATTACTAATGAGTCAGGGTCTCCCTATAGATCACAGGCTAACCTAGAAATAGCCATATAGCCTGTGTTGGCCTGAAATACACAATTCCTCTTCCTTAGCTAATTCTGCAAAGACTTGAGGTGCTAGAGTGCCAGAATGAGGGGATATCCACCCTCCCAATCCTGACAGAGGAGAAGGAAATGGGGATGGAGGAAGGATTCTGTAAAGGGGTAACTGGGAGGTGGGGGCAGCATTTGGGATGGAACCAAAAGGGGGGGGGGCTATAGGGTGTAGAGCATGTAGAACTGGGAGAGGTCTGTTGGTAAAGTAGCAGTTCAGTAGCTGTGTTTAGCCCCTGTTGCCTTGACTTGTCTTGAACTGTGACCCTTGAACTGTGAGTCAGAAGAAACCGTTTCTTCCTTTTGTCAGGATATTTTGTCATGGTAATAGGGAAAGGGACTATTTGCGCAATGCAAGGTGTGAATACAAGCACTACATCATTTAAACAGATCTAACAGTGAGTTTAAATATACTTCGATTATTAGGAATTTTAATATTACACACACTAATTTATGTGTAAACTATTAAATACTGCACATAAAATGCCAAGAAGTGCAGTTACCTCTGGCCAATATCATACACTACTCCATTAGTTTTTATTCTAGTTTGGAAATAGTGAGAAAATATAGAAGAAAGCCATTATACTACTGATTTCTTTGAACCACTTTAACATCTGTTATATATTCTCCATGAAAGAGCAAACCAAGGCTAATTTTATTATGACTAGTTTAATGCAGGTGGAGTTTTCACTTCATTAAATGTCTGATAGAGATACAAAGTACTGATTTAAAATGATATATAAGTTTGATATGTAAAGTTTTACTTTTGTAAAATTATATTTTCTATCATTTTTGCTTATCTTTATGTAGTTAAGAATTTTTTCAAGTATGTTTGGAATTGTAGTCATCAACCATTTTCATGAAGAAAGAAAGGAATTTTCTCTTATCAAGGCAATGTCATTTTTGTGGAAGCAATTTTAACTTGACAGCTAAGAGGCTCTTCCTGCTCTAAGACATAGAAAGTCACTTTAGAAGATAAGAGTAATTTGAGAGAGTGGTGTGTGTGTGTGTTACACAACCAAGCATGAGCACATAGAGGCCAGAAGATGATGTTGGAAATTTCTGTTCCTTGTGAGGGCTCCCTCACTGAACCTGAAGCTCAGGATTTTGGCAAGGATGTTTGGCACTGATACCTGCCTGGCTCTATTTCCCAGCACTCTGGTTACAGGCTGGCATCTGTGTGAGTGCTGGGAATCCAAACTCAGGTTTACTTGCTTTCACAGTAAGTGTTCATCTCCACTGAGCCATTTCCCCAGCCCCTGGAATTTTATTCCAAGAGCCTTTGTTTATTCTGTGAAACTGGGAAGCAACAGACTAGGCATAGTGTGCAATGCATGTTGTGTAATGAATATTCACAGAATTTGAAGATGAATAAAGGCTAAGTGGGGACATCTGAACTAGTTTTGATAGAGATTGTGAGAGGGAGTTGACCTATGAAATGCAGCGAGGTTGCCAGATAGCACAGAGAGCCCATTTGAGGCTGAGGATCAAAATGTTTTAGCAGAATCAATCTGTTCTAATTCCCTTCTCCAACAATGTTCCCTTCGAGAAAGGAGAAAACAGTTGATCCGTGTTTAAGGTTTTGTCAGATGATTGTGGCACAAATACTTAAGGATAAGGGCATTTCAATTTTAGACAGAATGTGATTGAAATACAGACTGTGGAATCTAAACTGGATTAGAAGGAAAGTGAAGCAAGATGAGGATTGTAGATGGAGCGAAAATAGAAGTGTCAGTTGTGGATGTTCAAGATAATATAAGAGAGGCCCAGAAAGAAAAGGAAAGTCTGGGATGCTCAAAAAGCTCTCTCTTTATATATGTGTAGATGATATAAATACATATATATCTTATATATGCTTAGCTTATATATGTAAATAGCTTATACATATATGTACAATGTTACTTAAGAATAAATAGTGCTACTAAAAGTCTACAAATCTCTTCTTAAGGCATTCAACCTTGTAAACTTTCAACATGTTCATCTGTAGGGGTCCTGTAGGACTTTACTAGGAATTCAAAATGAGTTGAGTCAAACAATGAAGTATCACTTCAGTGTTTCCTATTCTATGCAGAGACATTTGTATTACAAATCCTACTTAAGAAATGAAAGAGCAGCTAACTATATTGTGTTCATCTCCAAGAATACCTTACTGAGCAAATGTTTGTGAAGCAAGACCATGAAAAATAATAGCCTGAACACATGAGGTTTTTAGATAAAGTCTCAGAGATTCTAGGACTGGATATGGAAAGCTATAGAAGAGGAGAGAAAAATCAGGTCCACAAACACAGGTTATTATGGAGTTTACCTGCTGCTCTCATTAAAGGCTCAGAGAAGTTCTCACTATGTCTGGCTACCCACAAATTTAGGGCAGGTAGAGCTGAGCTGTTTTTGTGGCTTCAATAGTTCGAGCTCGCTGTACCCTACTAATACTGCCAAGAGAGTCAAAAATTGATTCCTGATTTGTCAGGCCTCTGGAGATTTCTTAAATATCTGCATGAAATGAGACCCTCAAATTTTATTGGACCAACCACAATAAAACAGATGGCGAGGTACAGACAAGCCTTTAATGGAATGCATCAGGATGGAAGATCACTGGCATCTTAGCTTTTTCCTCTTGAGTTGTTTTTCACTTAGTGTGGTTCCCAAGCAACTGAGCCAGTTTATGGTGCCCATTGTCCTAGGTCAGGAAGGATAGTGAGAGAAACAGGAAGAAAGACAAGAAGGCTAAGGGCTTAGTCTCCAGATGCTTTGATGCACAGATCAGGCCTTGGTGGGACACATGTTGAGACAAAGGGATTATTATTTTTTTATTCCTTATGATCTTAAGAGAAACAAGATGGGTAGAAGTGGTTCCTTTTGGTTGAGGGAAGTTCTTTGGGAAAGGATTCTCTTCTGAGCCTTTAGCATCAAACATTCAGATATGAGGGAAGGGGTACATAGTGACATAGTGAGTTAAGGAATCTGTCTAGACTACTTACAGCAGTCACTATATCTACTAAGGTCATCTAATTACCCATTCTCTTTTAGCTCAAGCACATTTTTCTGTCCATCTCTACACCCCAAGAGCTTTCTCACATGAATTCTCTTTTCTAATGCTATGAGGTTGCCTCAGATTTTCAACAAAAGGGATGAATTAACTCTTCTATAATGTTGAATTCTTTGTTTCTTCTAAATGCAGAAGGACATCACGGAGCAATGACAGATGAGCTAGTGGGCAGACTACATGAACACAATGCTCTGTCTTGAGTAATCAAATTTTCTCTGGTATAGACCTTCTTGAAAATAAATTATGCCAAAGTAGCATGGATTAAAAAAAATAGAAATACAACTGCATTCCACCCCAGTATCCATTTTTATCGTGGTAGCCTGAAGGCAAAATATGTGCTTTCATTGTCTTGCTTGCATTCAGTTTTCAAAAAAATTGTAAACTCTCATATTTGAGCATGGTAACTTTTGACAAGCAAACTGAATAAGTACATAAATAATGAAACAGAATAAAATTAATGACCTAGATGCAGCATAATCATGATGATTTAGGGAAGGTTAAAGAAAAAAATGTAAAATTTGTTGGCATAAAAACATTCTGTGTTCTTATTTTCCAAGCAATTATCAACAATTATATTTTAACTGTTCTCAGACACAGCCTGATTCCAATTTGTGACATTAGAATAATAGCAGTTGACCGCTGTACTTCTTCAAGTTTCTGCACAGAGAACCAATGTTTTTTAAAAAGAGAAATGATCATTTACTTCTTCTCATGCTATTGAAAACAATCTACATCCAAATAGAAAATGTCCTTTTAAACATTTCATTCTGTTCATTAATTACAATTTGAGATGGTGCCTTGATATAGATTATAGGTATGAACTTGTGATGCTCTTGTAGCAACCGATAATTTCTTCATCTACCATGTCCTGGAAACTTCTGTGAAGCCTTAAACTCAGTGTCTTTAAAACAAAAGACTGAATAGATTTGCTATTCAATAGCAACCTTCTCTTTAAAAATACTGTTAACAATGTTTACTGCTGGGTGTGGTGCTCATGCATTGAGTTGCAACACTTGGGAGGCAGAGGCAGAGCTCTATGAAATCAAGCTTAGTCTGGTCTATGTTGCAAGTCCCAAGACACACAGAGAAACTCTAGCTAACAAAATAGGTCTATTTTAATGTAATTTTGTTTGTATGGATACAATCATGGTCATGGAGGACAGAAGAGAGCACTAGATTCTCTGATGGTTTGAACTGGAATATTTTGGTGTGTAGAAGGAACTCAGGACCTCTGAAAGCTCTTCAAGTGCTCTTAAACACTGAGGAATTTCTCCAAATTTAACAGTGTAACTTCAGAACGAGGAATAGGACAAGACTGATCATGGAGGAAATACTTTAACTAGTTTGATATTTTTTTCATTTTGGGTGTATAGTGCATGTGGTTATGTACAAGTGTAAGAGATCAAAGCGACATGTGAAACCCAGAGATCAGCACCAGGCATCTTTATCATAGCTCTAACTTACCTTTTGAAACAGGCTTGCTCAGTGAACCTGGAGCTTGGTTTTTCCAATAGGCTGGCTGTCTAGCAAGCTCCCAAGATCCTCCTGTCTCTGCCTACCCAGTACTGGAGTAACATACATGCATTGTCACACCAGGCTTTTTTATGAGTACTGACAACTCAAACCCAGTCCAAGTTTTCCTAGGTCTTAACTTAAAATAAAGGCAAGCTAAAAATCTTAGTTACTTTAATTTCCTTGAAAACTTAATTCTGGTGTCTTAAGTATGAGTGCTAATTATTTCTCGGTTATAAAAAAGGCAAGCAAACAAACAAGCTAAACAAATAAACAAAGCCATTTTAAGCTTTCTACAGTTTTCTAATGACACAATTAAAACTAATAAAAAAGGTAGTTCATGTCAGTTTTAAAGAGGCTAATTGCAAAATATGCACAATTAAAATAAATGGGTTTCTAATGAGTATAAACAAATCATTTAAGCAGGCCATGTTTTAGGCTGCTAAAGAAACAAGAGGAAAAGCCAGTATTTTCTTTCTGAAAATTTTTAATTATATGTGATGACACATAAGCAAGTGGAAGTTAATGGAATTTACTAACATATTTAAAGTAAGTAATAGTTTATAAACCATTAAAAGTATCAATCACTGAGAAGCTACTGGTAGTTGAAGGCTGTTGAGGGAAGGGTAAAAGTCACTTCTTTCAGGGTGCGGTCACTAGTAGGTGGCTCATGCCATAATAGACAGCCTCACATCCATGCTTATATGGGCACCAGTAATTCAATTCAGTGGGTTATAAAAAGTAAAGACTTTAAGTTGGGCAGATGTGTTGGGGCAGGTAACTCAGTGGAGTTGGAAAGAAGAGATGGGGTGGATATGATTCAGTAGTCTGAGGAGGGCCTGTGATTGGGACACTTCTATTATAACAAGAATTTGATAGGTACCAAGCTCTGAAACCTCACCAAACTTCAACTTCTTCTTCTTCTTCTTCTTCTTCTTCTTCTTCTTCTTCTTCTTCTTCTTCTTCTTCTTCTTCTTCTTCTTCTTCTTCTTCTTCTTCTTCTTCTTCTCCTCCTCCTCCTCCTCCTCCTCCTTCTTCTTCTTGTTCTTCTTCTTCTTCTTCTTGTTCTTTTTCTTCTTCTTGTTCTTCTTCTTGTTCTTGTTCTTGTTGTTCTTCTTGTTCTTCTTCTTCTTCCTCTTCTTCTTCTTCTTCTCTTACTCCTCCTCTTCATCTTTATTATTATTATTATTATGTTATTCATCTACTTTACATTCAGATCATAGCTTCCACTCCTTCCTCTCCTTCTAGTCACTACTGCTCCCCTCTCCTCTCCGTCATCTATCCTTCTTTCCTTTCTTCTCAGAATTGGGGAGTCCTCCCATGGATATCAACTAGCCTTGGCATATCAAATTGAAGTAAGATTAGGCACATATTCTCCTACTGAGTACAGACCAGGCAGTTACGGGAAAAAGGATCCAAACGGAGGTAGTGAAGTCAGAGACAGGGATAGCCCCTGCTCCCATTGTTAGGAGTTCCACACAAAGACAAGGCTGCACAACTGCTACATCTGTGCCGAGGACCTAGGTCTATTCCATGCATACTCTCTGCTTCCTGGTTTAGTCTCTACAAATCCCTATCTTTTGGTGTTCTTGATCCCTCTTGCTCCTTCAATCATTCCTCCCTTCCTTCCACAAGATTCCACGAGCTTTGCCTAATGTTTGGCTATGGTTCTCTGCATGTGCTTCCATCAGTGGCTGAGTGAAGCCTCTGATGACAATTCTTCTAGGCTCCGATCTGCAAGTATAGCAGAACATCATTAATAGTGTCAGGGTGGGCTCCTTGTGGCATGGGTCTCAAACTGGGCCAGTCAGTTGACTATCCTCTCAATTTCTTCTTCCTTGTTTACCCCTGCACATTTTGTAGGCAGGACAAATTGTGGGTCTAAAATTTTGTGGCTGGCTTGTTGTCTCAATCCCTCCTTTGGGAATCTTGCCTGGTTATAGCAGATGGCTATTTCAGACTCCATATCCCCTATTGCTAGGACTCTTAGCTAGGGTCACCTGCATAGACTCCCAGGACTTTCCATTTTCCTAAGTTTCTAGCTCACCCCATTGATGGCCCCCATTCCAGTTATCTCTTCTAATACTCTCCTCCTCTATAGTTCCCCAACTTGATCCCTCCTGTTCCTATCCCTACTTTCCCACCCAGTCCTTTCTCTCTACCCACCTTCCGATGCCTAATCTATTTCACTTTCTCAGTGAGATTCAAGGACTTTACTTTGGGCCTTCTTTGTTATTCAGCTTTTTTAGGTCTATGGCTTGCAGTATGGTTATTGTGTACTTTATGATTAATATCTGCTCATAAGTGGGTACATACTATATTTGTTTTCTGGGTTTGTGTTACCTCATTCAGGATGATCTTTTCTAGTTCCATCCATTTGCCTGCAAATATTATGATGTCCTTGGTTTTAATTGCTAAGTAATACTCATTGTGTAAATGTACCACATTTTCTTTATCCATTCTTCAGTTGAGGGACATCTAGGTTGTTTTCAGTTTTTCACTATTATGAATAATGTTGCTATGAACTTAGTTGAGCAAGTTTCCTTGTGGTATGGTAGAGCGTCTTTGTGGTATATGGCCAGGGTTGGTATAACCAAGCTTATTCTTGACTTTGTGACACATACAGTTCTCCAGGCTTGGAGTTGAATATTTCTGCTGTCTAGCTGGTTTCTATTTATTTACTTTAGATCCTGCCCAAATGCTACCACCATAGTAAGACTATATATAGGTTTTTCAACCTAGCATAAGGGTTGTGAGTTTTCTCACTTTCCCCAATCTACTCCTCAATTTCCAAATAGGTATTTACTTGCCTGTTTATTCCCTAGCACTTATTTCCCAAGATTTGAAAGCACACAAAGGGAAGGCAACTCTATGCATTTTTCCCACAGTCTATTTCTGTAACTGGCATATGAAAATGGTCAATACTTGTGTAGTAGAGAATGAACAAGTGTGAAGGAGTTAGTATAGTAGCAGAAAACTCGCAAGGCTCTAAGTGCTATACCCTATCCCCAAACAAACAAGTAAACAAACAAATCTCTAGAGAATTGTACACTTTTGCTTAATTACTAATACAGTAGATGAACAATTATTGTCAAATTGCATGTAAACAGTTGGCTATATAAATCTGATAAGAAACCTGATTATTTGTGTTGAGATTCATATCCATATTTTTAGGTCTACCAATTGACTTTATGTTGGAATCATGTTAAGAGCATTGCTACCTCTCTATTAAAAATATAAAGCTTCAATCTTTATATGCCCCAGTACAGGGGAATGCCAGGGCCAAGAAGTGGGAGTGGGTGGGTAGGGGAGCAGGGCAGGGGGAGGGTATAGGAAACTTATGGGATAGTACTTGAAATGTAAATGAAGAAAATATCCAATAAAAATATGAAAAAATAAAAAATAAAGCTTCATTTTGGTTTCAAGTAGGAATTATTTCATAAAATAAAACAAGGGGAAAAAAGAGTGAGTGATCTTTTAAAGGAACATAGAATATATGCTGCTGATACAACATGGTGCTCCCTCTAAAGAATATATATATATTTAGTTGCTTTGAGCCAATTTTAGCCCATTCTGGCTTAGAGCTTATTATGTAGTTCATGCTAACCTTGAATTTGTGTCAACCCTCCTGTTTCTGCCTCCCGAGGCTGGGAATGCAGGCCTGCATGAAAATACCTGGATTGGCGGCTACTTTAACAAAGTGATAGAAAAAAATCTAATAAAAAATATAATACAGAGAGCACCACCCACTCCGCCATCTCTCCTCTGAACCCAGCGGTCGCACCTAGGGCCTGCCCTGTGCTTCGCATACCCCAGGACTTTAAGATTGCATCGGGGTTACGCATGAGTGGAATTCAGCGGAGGTTTGGGGAGCAGTGGGCCAGCAGTTGCCTGCAGGGGCAGGATCTGAGAATTCCGCCCCACCGGAGGCTGGGCCTGTCCCAGCCAGAGCACCACCCACCCCGCCATCTCTCCTCTGAACCCAGCGGTTGCACCTAGGGCCTGCCCTGTGCTTCGCATACCCCAGGACTTTAAGATCGCATTGGGGTTACGCGTGAGTGGAGTGCAGTGGTGGTTCTAGGAGCAGTGGGTCAGCAGTTGCCCACAGAACAGTGGGTCCTTTCTGGTCTGCACCATCGCCAGATCCCCTCAGGAAGAGATGGCAGGAGGCAAGCATAAGAACAGAAGCAACAGAACCCAAGGGTACTTGGCATCACCAGACCCAAACTCACCCACTACATCAAGTCCTAGATACAACAGCACACCAGAAAAGCAGGACATGGATATAAAATCACTGGTCATGATGATGATGGAGGACTTTAAGAAGGAAATACAGGAAAACTCAGATAAACAACTAGAAGCATTTAAAGAAGAAAAATCTAGAGAGTTACAGGAAAACACTGATAAAAAACTAGAAGCATTTAAAGAGGAAAAACTTAGAGAGTTATAGGAAAACACAGATAAACAACTAAAAGCATTTAAAGAGGAAATACTGAGAGAGTTACAGGAAAAGAATACCAAACAGGTGATGGAATGGAACAAAACCATCCAGGACCTAAAAATGGAAGTAGAAACAATTAAGAAAA
>LR754261.1:13388-44167 GCA_902729485.2 Mus minutoides | reverse complement strand
CCATCAGTGGGAAGAGAGGCCCCTTGGTTATGCAGACTTTATATGCCCCAATACAGGGGAACGCCGGGGCCAAGGGGTGGGAGCGGGTGGGTAGGGGAGCAGGGCCGGGAGGGGGGAGGATATAGGGAACTTTCTGGATAACACTTGAAATGTAAATGAAGAAAATATCTAATAAAAGTTGAAAAAAAAAAGAAAAAAATATAATACAATAATCTAGAGTCAGTATGTAAAGTTCTTTAATAAAATCCAATTTAAATTAAACCTGGGCTTTCTGATTGAATTGGTAGTCCTTGATCTGGTCTTTTAAAAGAAAGTATGACTTTCTCTATTTTGTCCAAAGAGGTACTTTTGAGGACTGAGATTTTCCATGCTGGTTGAGACTCTGGTTTTCATCCTCTGCTGCTAGTGGGTTCCTCACATCCCAGTAACTTCTCCTCTAACTCTCCCCTGGCTCTTGATTATTTTAGGGCTTTCCTGTAAAGAAAGTGACTAAATAACACAATGATCCAAGAAATCATTAAATATTAGATTGTAACAAAGGTCACTTACAAATATTTCCTAAGCAATGGTCTTATGTCAGAAGGGAAAATAATAAAGGCATCTCAATATTGCTTTAAAGAGGAGTGAGCAGTTACAACATCTTTTATCTTTTACTCTACATATGGCTAGTTAAATATAGTGGCTGGAAATACCAGAAATAGAAAGTCACACAAGACCTAGTTTGGATAACCTTAGCGATACTATATGAAGGAGAGGATAATAAGTACATTCTTTGCAGAGCCATGGGCTACAATCACATCTTGGGAGGGTGCCTCTTTAGAGCTGGCTCTTTACATTATTCCAGAATAACCTGGCTTTCCTCAGTATTCCTCACTATTCTACTATGTAAAGTAAGGTCTTCTTGAATGAAACGCTGTGTATGAAACTGACATAGGAAAACAAAGGGTGTGTAATAGAAACACCGATATACATTCAGACTTGAAACAATAGATAGAAAACCATAATGGATTTTTTTTCTTTTTTTAAATTTTTTTCATAATGGATTTTTAAACATATTTTTTATAACTGAAACTGTGAAGTAAGGAATTGTCATAAAAATGAATTTTGAGCATTTCCTTGAAGTATGATTGTAATCAGTATTCACATAACTAGCTTTTGGAGAGTAGACAGTCTAACTTTCTACAGAAGGGAATGAATGGCATGTCCTCCATATGTCCTAGAGTCCAGTGTAATCAGTAATTCAGTTGGACACACTCATTTTATATCCACCATATACTATGCATATATGCATTATGTCTATACTATCTATACATGGGGGCTCTTAATAGCCTCATAGTCATTAACAGAGAAAGCAAACAATTTAGTGAGATATTATTAAACTGTATAGTGGTGGAGAGATGGCTCAGCAGTTAAGAACACGTGCTGCTTTTGCAGAGGACTTGAGTTTGATTCCTAACCCCCAGACAGTGCAACGAGTTCCAGAGGATATGATGCCCTCTTCTGGCCTCCTCATAGATATCAGGTATGCACACACTGTAGACATAAACACAGGCAAAACATTCATATGCATAAGATAAAATTTTAAAATAAAACAAAGAATTCATGCTAGAAGAAATTCATGCTAGAAGAATAGGGTTCAGGAAGTGCAAAAAAAAATGCTGAGGTATATTAGGAGAGAATACCTGAGTAAATAAGATTGAAGTTATCCAGAGAGAAGGAGTAACAGAAAAGTCATGCCCCTCTGAAGAGACAACTTTCATCTACAAAATGGCATGGGTATCATTATAGCTTAAAGCCTTCTAAAGAGAAGAAGGAAAAGTCAACGCAGTGTTGTATAGAGAGGTAAAAAGTAACCATGGGCAGAAACAAGATGGTGGCAACTGGAAACAATTTCTTCATAAACAAGTCCTTAAGGGACTTAGGACATTAAAAAAATACTTTTCCATGTACTTTTATGTATATATACCAAAAGTAGAATGGAATATCTGTTATATGTCAGGAATATTCAATTACTGGTGGTAGAACCACACACAAGTCCTTGTGATTGTATAGCTTAACTATTATGTACATTTTTTATAGAAGCAATTTATATTGTTATGTAAGTTTATGTAAGTTTATGAAGAAACTAATACCAACCCAAAATATATGCACAGGAATAAGATATAACATGTTGCCAATACAATACCAAAAAGTGAAGTAATGCATATGTCTACATATATAATTAGTGCAAAGAAATGCTTTATCTCAATAACACAAATTAAGGAAAGGCTACCTCAGTATGTATGAATAATGATTACTAGATAAATCTAAGGATGTGGGATACTTGTATAATATATCACACCTACTTTGTTTTATAATGCTAATCTTCATTTAATTTTGGTTTGATGTGGTAGGCACTTACTATTGAAACAAATCAGAATTTTTTGGTGAATTTGATTTTCCATTCAACTTGGAAATGCTAGAGCATGCATGTATCTGGAAGATATCGTCCTTAGTGAGGTAACCCAATTACAAAAGAAGTCATCGGATATGCACTCACTATAAGTGGATATTAGCCCAGAAACTTAGAATACCCAAGATACAATTTGCAAAACACAAGAAAATCAAGAAGAACGAAGACCAGTGTGTGGATACTTCATTCCTCCTTAGAATAGGGAACAAAATACCCATGGAAGGAGTTACAGAGACAAAGTTTAGAGCTAAGATGAAAGGATGGACTATCCAGAGACTACCCCACCCGGGGACCCATCCCATAATCAGTCACCAAACTCAGACAAGATTGCATAGGACAGTAAGAGTTTGCTGGAGTGACCCTGATATAGCTGTCTCATAAGAGGCTATGCCAGTGCCTGGCAAATACAGAAGTGGATGCTCACAGTCATCTATAGGATGGAACACAGGGCTCCCAATGGAGAAGCTAGAGAAAGTACCCAAGGAGCTGAAGGGGTCTGCAACCCTATAGGTGGAACAACAATATGAACTAACCAGAACCCCCAGAGCTCGCTTCTCTAGATGCATATGTAGCAGAAGATAGCCTAGTTGGCTATCATTGGGAAGAGAGGCCTCTTTGTATTGCAAACCTTATATGCCCCAGTACAGGGGAACGCCAGGGCCAAGAAGTGGGAGTGGGTGGGTAGAGGAGCAGGGCGCGGGAAGGGTAGATGGAATTTTCGGGATAGCATTTGAAATGTAAATCAAGAAAATATCTAATAACAAAAGAAAAAAGAAGAAATGCTAGAGCAGAAATGATCTGAAGACAAATGTCTATTTTCTAAGAATTCAGATTAAATAATATATGCAAAATGGATGAAAAGGATTATAAAATGTTCTTCAATATTCACTTTTACTTTAAGCTTATTGTAACTCCTAAATTTAATTAGTGTTTTGAGCCTTTCCGAAATGGCCTTATTTCTTACAAATGAAACAATAAAGCAAGATAGGCAACCGCTTAAAGTCAAAGAAAATAAGCAAAAATGAATTTTCAGCACAACTTCGTGTTTAAAAGTTAAATGGGTAAACTTGTTATAATAATGGATCCTTTTTATTTCAGTATATTCCGAGACAGCAAAGAAAGTCTCCAGATTTACTAATAGCTGTTAGTTCTACCTCCATAAACATACTTGTATGTTGAACTGAGCGTTAACCCAATTTTTGTTCTTTCTCAACATGTAATTGAAGACCCACATTTACAAGGTATTACTTTGATTTCTCTGATCTCACCTTAAGACAATATCAAAATTCACATCTTGTTTAGTCAATTTTGATAACTGCTATCATGATGAAATCCAGTTAAACCCATGCAAATGATGAATTAATTACTCATTACACAAATGTCTAAATATTAATTGTCTATTTAGTGTATTCATATATTTTTAAGAAAAAAATCATCAGACAAATATACTTATTAAAATAGTAGAATATACTTAACTAAAATCTGTTATACTTAAATATTAATACATTTCCTTGTCATCTTCTTCCAAGTACAAATCTAATTTGATGTCTTCAAAAATATGTCCATAAGATGTTATGTTGTATGTGAAAGAGACTATGATTTGTTTGAAAAATATATGAAATCTTAAAAAAAAAAAAAACTTTCTTTAAGAATACCGGAGGATCCAGCAGTACCTCTCTTGGGCATATATCTAATAGATGTTCCAACTGGTAATAAGAACACATGCTCCACTATGATCATAGGAGCCTTATTTATAATAGCCAGAAGCTGGAAAGAACCCAGATGTCCCTCAACAGAGGAATGGATACAGAAAATGTGTTAACATTTACACAATGGAGTACTAATTAGCTATGAAAAACAATGAATTTATGAAATTCCTAGGCAAATGGATGGATCTGGAGGGCATCATCCTGAGTGAGGTAACCCAATACAAAAGAACTCACATGATATGCACTCACTGATAAGTGGATATTAGCCCAGAAACGTAGAATACCGAATATACAATTTGCAAAACATATGAAACTCAAGAAGAACAAAGACCAAAGTCTAGACACTTCGCCCCTTCTTAGAATTGGGAACAAAATACCCATGGAAGAAGTTACAGAGACAAAATTTGGAGCTGAGAAGAAAGGATGGACCATCCAGAGACTGCCCTACCCAGGGGTCCATCCCATAATCAGCCACTAAACGTAGACACTATTGCATATGCTAGAAAGATTTTGCTGAAAGGAAGCTGATATAGCTGTCTCCTCTGAGGCTATGCCAGTGCCTGGCAAACACAGAAGTGGATGCTCACAGTCAGCTATTGGATGGAACACAGGGCCCCCAATGGAGAAGCTAGAGAAAGCACCCAAAGAGCTGAAGGGGTCTGCAACCCTATAGGTGGAACAACAATATGTACTAACCAGTACCTGCCAGAGCTTGTGTCTCTAGCTGCAAATGCAGCAGAAGATGGCCTAGTTGGCCATCACTGGGAAGAGAGGCCCCTTGGTCTTGCAAACTTTATATGCCCCAGTACAGGGGAAACACCAGGGCCAAGAAGTGGGAGTGGGTGGGTAGGGGAGCAGGGTGGGGGGAGGGGAGAGGGGACTTTCGGGATAGCATTTGAAATGTAAATGAAGTAAATACCTAATAAAAAAATTGGGAAAAGAGGGGGGAGAATCCATCAAGTTGGCCGGGCGGTGGTGGTGCACGCCTTTAATCCCAGCACTTGGGAGGCAGAGGCAGGCAGATTTCTGAGTTCGAGGCCAGCCTGGTCTATAAAGTGAGTTCCAGGACAGCCAGGGCTACACAGAGAAATCCTGTCTCGGAAAAAAAAAAATCTTAAAAAAAAAAAAGAGTCCATCAGGTTTTGTGTCATTTGGGTGAAACTTCTTTAAGCCTGATCATGCATACTAAGCTTACAGAAACATGTTTGTCATTTGAGTCACTCAGGCAGCCCTAGAGATGCCTTCTTTTGACCTTTATAACAAAATATCAAGGGCATTCCAAAGGTCTGTAAGCTTACAAGAACAAAGGTCCATATGTTGATGTGTTCTCTTTCATGTTTCCCAACTATCAAGTTGATAGTCTCTTTTTGCTTCAATTATTATTTTTCCATACACACACACACACACACACACACACACACACACACACACACACACACATCCTGCTGAGTCAATTTTGTTGTTTTATGTGTGTATGGTTTCAGCGCTGACCGGCTCAGCAATGAACAACCTGCAAGAGGACTCATGCCTGGGAGAGGCTAATTCTCTTACTCTTTGTCTAGGGAACAGGAACCCATACAATTTAGCCCACACTCTTTTCATTTTACTGTATATTGGATGAGTAGAAAACACCACATAAATCTTATGATAATTCTAGTATTGTGAGTTTGTAGGTCAAAATAATCCCTTTTCTTCATAGAAATATGTGAATCTCATGTTTGCTATTCCTAGGTCCAGCCTTCCCACTACCCCTAGAGTGACACTTCTTGCTTTTTTCTCTGCCTCCCACCATGCCCATGAGTTGAGGATAAGGGTCTCATAAAACAGAAGAAATTTGCTTTGAGCATCTTGGGAATCTGAGGTCAGAGGATCAGAAGTTCAAGGGCATTCTCTGCTATACTGCTGGTTCAGTGCCAGCTTGGACTACATAAGCCCCTGAGCCTGTCTCCTGCACCACCACCCCTGCCCAGGACAGGGAGGAGATTGGATGTGGGAGCTGCTGTGCTCAGGAGATTCATTGACCTGTACTGTATTTGTGCAAGCAAGAAATAAACCTTTATTACCACTGCAAAAAAAAAAAAAAAAAAAAAAAAAAAAAAAAAAAAAAAAAAAAAAAAAAAAAAAAAAAAAAAAAAAAAAAAAAGAAATATGTGAATCTCAATAGCCAAGAGGCAAACTATGGGAGAGGCAGGTACATGCCATTCCAAGTAGCCTTCTTGATTACAGACAGATAAAAGACTTAAATGGCGATAGAATGAAAATTACTTAATTATATTTAATATGTTTTAGTTTAATAGCAATGTATAATTTCAAATTGGATTAAATTGCTTCAAGGTCGGAAAATAAATAGATAAAAGCAAATGAGAGGTAGTTTGACATTGCTTCTAAAAACCACATCAGCATATTGCTAATGGCCCTTATTTACTTTTGTTTCAATTTAATCACTTTTAAATAAATTGTCTTTAGAATAAATTCCTTCTGTTCACTAATTTGCTCATGTCACATTAAGATCTTGATGATAAAATTTGAATTTTTGATAGGTAAAATTACCAATGATTTTACTGAATCTATAATGATACAGAATTGCAGAAAAGAAAAATTATGTAAACAATCATGTCTTAAATAAGACTTGCAGGCTCTAAATACAAAAAAAAAATTATTCCCCATGACAATAAATTATTTAAAAGAAAATAGAAATCTAATTGTTCAGTGTTCCAGAATCATTCTGATTAAGAGAACTTGACAGTTTGGGGCTGAAAATACTGTGGAAACGTAATAAATAATAAAGTTTACAAGCAAAAAGTCTAACAATAATATATGGATCAATTTTTTAAAAACAATTAGAAAAATCAATGCTTCTTTAAATGTTTTACTGTGTATAATTCAACTAATTCACTTATTGAATGGGCATCTTATTTGGTTATACCCTAACTATTTCAATTGCATTGATAATAACTCGAATTCCTTTGATGTAGAAGCATTCATTCTTTAAAATGTTAGAACAGAGAATTTTGTTTTTAATATTTCTCACTTAATCTTAAAACAAATTTAAGACTTAAAAATCATATTTATCCCATAAACCACTCACCTATGCAAAAATTCTTAACACTGTAATTGGTATCTAATATGGTTTACTGTTGTACTGCTTTTGGAAAAAAAATACTTTTTGTCAATCATTACAGTTACGATTTCTTCTTACCCCTCACAGTGGGTCTTTATTCTCTTCCTATGTGTACACTTAGTTTTATATGTAAATATGTAACCTCCATTCTGAATATAGTACCTCAGTAAGTTGACAAGGTAAGTTTATCATGAATAAAACTCCTGGGGAAGCTATCAGCTATTCATATCTAACAAGCAGGTCTTATTGAGAGACTATTGAATAGTGTCAACTGCTCTGAATGCCCTAGATTTCAGAAACTATAACATACTTACTTTCAGTCAGTATTTTGGCAGAAAATGAAGTACAGAATTTATTGTTGTCATTGGCAATGTATTAGACAGTTATAAAAATAAAAAAATATGGGATTGTATATTTTAACTTCAATGTGAGTCAGTACTAAAAAGATTAATTATATCGTAGGTCAATTGAAGTAACCCTAAAATTATTCATACGGATATCATTAAAATACCAATAAGAAAGTTGGCATAAATAACTGTGAATACCTTTCACAAAAAGATTGAGAGACGCATAGATCATCATTTATTTCAAGGTTCATGAGTGAAATGACTATTTCTACCAATACTATATCAATTATTCCTATAGGACATGTGTTTGTACTGATATTTAAATTAAATGTTCTAAGTAATGGGGAATAAGAAAAGTAACAAATGACATTACTTATGACTATCAACATATTTTTAAAATTGTTCAATAAAATTGTTTTGTGTAAAAATATTTCTATAACTTTTATTATAAGAAATATAAAAGAACTAATTTTAGCAATGTTTATAAACAGTGGAAGAAACATCTCTGTATTATTTACAACATGATGAAAATTCAAGAGATACTTTAGTTAAAACTGACTACAAGTAAGTGTATGTGTAGTATTGTTATTAAGTAATGATTCTAAAAATATGTGTTCAGATGAGAGTGTCACTATCACCTGGGAAGGGATTAGAAAGGGAGAATCAGTGCCTGCTATATACCTCTGGAGCCAGAAATTGTCGAGAAGTGGATCCCCTATCTAGGTTGCTACTATAATTACAAATGATTCTATTGCATGCCAGAATAACGAATACCACTGCTATAGAATGTTCATGGCATTCTTAATGAGAAACTATAGACATGACTCCCCAGATATTAATAGATTCTATAACTATGAAATCCTATTCACTTTGAAGTCATTTTCTTACAAATAATTATCACATTATTAGTTGTTGTCATTAATTCTTACATCCTACTACTATATCAGATAGGTAGCTGAATATGGGGTGGAGAGAGGGTGACATTTCCATAAAAGGGACATTTTTACTACTTGTAAAGAATTTTTGCACGATCAAAAAAAAAAAAAAAAAAAAAAAACATTCTTCAGAAACCCAAATTGAAAGCCAGAAGCTGAGCACATTACTAGGCCACATCATTTTACTTGGACACTTGATCCGACCTGGGCAACCAAAAGCTACTCTGATGGTTGACTATTAATGTGTCATTGCTGCCTATTTCTCTAAGGTAGGAACTACTGCTGATGGCAGTTCCATAAGCTAGGAAATAACCATTTAGGGCATAATCTACTAGTTATGGTGGACCATGATCTACAGTTTGTTGATACAGAACCTACATGCCAACTGTATATCTCCTTCCAATTTTCTCCTCACTGACACACACTGCTTGCAGAAAACACCACAAGTAGGAGAGATACTGTGAAAAATGCTACAAAGAAGGGTTTGTGCCACCTCAGAGGCAGCTGATACATTTTTATCAATATACATTCTGTGGTACAGTCAGTGAATAGCTGGGGTACAAAGTGGTGACACTGTCTCAGTCAGCTCCTGGGTAGATCCTCTCAGAGGACAGCCATGCTAGACTCCTATCTGCAAGCACAACATAACGTCATTAACAGTGTGAGGGATTGGTGCCTGTTTAAGGGATGGGTCTCTAAATGGGTTGGTCACTGTTTGGCTATTCCTTCAGTCTCTGCACCATCTTTGTCCCTGCATTGCTTTTAGAGAGGACCAATTTGCAGTCAACAGTTTTGTAGTTGGGTTGGTGTCACTATACCTCCACTGGACTGAAACAGAGGCAGATACCCACAGACAAACATTGGATGGAGGTTGGAGACCCCTGTGGAAAAGTTAGGGGAAGGTTTGAAGGAATTGAAGGAGATGGAAACCCCACAGGAAGACCAGTGGTATCAAAGTACTTGGATCTGGACCCCTGGGAGCTCATAGACACTGAGGCACCAACCAAAGAGCATAGGCTGGTCTGAGGCCCTCAGCACATATGGAGCTACCATGTCTGGTCTCAATGGGAGAGGATGCACCTAATCCTTCAGGGACTTAATGCATTAGGTTGGAGGATATGAGGGGGGATGGGCTATCCTCTCAGAGGTGAAGCAGAGACTGAAGGAACTCTGCAACGTTGGGCAGCATTTGGAATGAAAATAAAGAGGCGATTCTGCTTTGTGACTTGTAGCTTTCTCTCTCTGTCTATGTCTCTCTCTGTCTTTCTGTGTCTCTGTCTCTCTCTGTCTCTTTCTCTGTCTCAGTCTCTCTGTCTCAGTCTCTCTGTCTCTGTCTCTGTCTCTGTCTGTCTGTCTGTCTGTCTCTCTCTCTCTCTCTCTCTCTCTCTCTCTCTCTCTCTTTCTTTCTCAGACTAGGACATAGAGCCAGGTGTTGTCTGAGAGCTCATATTTGATTGGAACTTTCTTCTCATCAGTTAAGCATCCCCTAACTTCCATATAGGCTTCACCAGAAAGGAGACCCTCTATACATCTTGTGTTCCTTGACCTCATCTCTAGGGACCTGCTTCCGGAGAACTTAGAATAGAAAATTCAGGTCATTAAGGGACTGTTAATAAAAGCCCTAAAGAATACGTATTCAAAATTGCAGAGAGTCATGGAAATTTTACATTACAATTACCAGGTGAAAGTGTAAAAGATAAATCTGAAGTGATAATAACAGCCAACTCTTTGTGCATTTGCAGCAAGTGAATGAAGCTGGTGGGAAAAAATGATTTCTCCACAAATGATGTAATCCTTCATTTTGAGGTTTCAAAGGATGCTTTTGTATTTATAGGTGAATGCACTTAAGATTTTGGGATAACAGCTTCTTCACATTAAAAAATGACAAACATTTCCTAAGTGAAGACCTTGAAACTAACATGAACTTTAAAAAATAATACAGGAACCACTAAAGACACTTCATGGCCATAACAAAAGGAAGTAAGTGGGTGGAAGAAGGAAATATTAGCTTATGCCTTGAATGTTGGGAAACTGAAATAGAAATGTATTAGAAGCAGTCCTTTTGAAAGATGTCTTTAATAGGAAAACCTACTGTACCTGTTATTATAGTATGAAGAATATCTTATTATGAAAGAAAATATATTTTCTAAGGCACCATTAAAACAAGACAGTTATATTAGTTTATAGCTACATATATTCTAATGATACCCATAAAACAGGTTCACCAAAAACAAATGACTCAATTCTTTGAGTAACTTAGTAAATAGAAGGTGGTAAAAGGCCTAATAATTTGTAATTTGAAAATTGTTCTGGAACACAGAAAGGAGAAAAACAGATGCCCACTACTTGGGCTCTTTGTTTTAATATAATTTCTTGTTTGATTTATGATAATAAAATAACATAATTATAGCACAAAATGTGTTACCATTTTGGTAGATATCAATGAGAATTAGAAATATATAATGGTTGGGTGATTATACTTTCTATGGAAATTTAAATTTTAGTAAAATAAACAACACCCTTTATAACTGTTGTTAGTTAATATATTACAGTATATGCACCTATATTTACAAGCTACCAAAAATTCTTTTTTTCTTTAGCTTGAGGTCAAATAATATTCTCTGATAAGCCAAGATGCTCCTAATACAATCTTCAATATAATTTTCCTTAGGAAAGAAATTAGTCATATTCTCTAATGAGGGAAAATTTTTCTTGGTATAGATTTTAACCACAGTATAAATGTTATGAATGAATTATGTTGTAAATCCTTTAATTCAGAATGCATTACTTAAGTATTTCTGAATATTGTATTATCTAAGATGCTTGAGGATTTGTAATTATCAGCCACATACAAAGCTTCTAGAATAAATCCTCAGAAAACAGGATTGGCATCCTAAAGGATCAGATTTTCATATGCTGTTTTCAAATAAGAAAGATTGTATTCTTTGGAGAAATCTTTATTATCAAATTAAACATATCTTCAGTTGAATAATATCAGATGAGCCTATTAGCAGAATATTTTGATAATCCATGTTCTTTTAAATATCTCATGGCCAGAAGAGTAGCTGTACAATGTTAATTGAATGCAATAAGAATGGCAACCAGTTCTAGTTCCTTCTTTTATCACAGTCCATCAGAAGGACACAAAGAAGTCCAAATTAAAATAAATTCAATAAGCAAAGAACATGTTCCTTTTCCAACTGTTGTAAATCCCTTTCCTCTTGTTAAGCAAGGCTTACTCAGTAATTATTTTCTTTATGAAAGTAAAAGCAGAAGGATGTTTCTCTTATTAAATCAATTTCTTTATGCTTATGAAGTTGAAGGCACCAAAAAACAGTCAAAGAAGAAAATGTCATCAACTCATTTTCTCCCACCCACTGTTTTAAATTGTTTGCTTAGTACCAACGTATCCTACACTTATATAAGTTGTTTATGAAGAGCCAAATTAATAGTCTTTGCAATTGTTTCTGCTGGAGTTTGGAAAGCTGACAAATGAATTAGTAGAAAATGGCAATTCTACATGAATTAGCTTTTAAGTCTCCCTAAGAGGTTGATGCAGAACTTAATAAGAGACTTATTAGGAGAAGTAGGACAACTTAATTCAGATTGATTATAGACTTTGGTGAAGACAGCTGGGGTTCAAATGAAACAGAAAAAGGACTTATATGCACTTCAAAGTATGCTAAACAGATGTCTGAAACAATTACTCTGCTCAGCCTTTTCAGGAGTTTCAAAGACAAGATGGGAATAGCATGGTAAACGAAGGTTCTATTTGCCCAAGTTGAGGCAGAGACTTTAAAAACACACATACACAATGCTATCTAAACTCAGATGCTTTGGGTAAAGAAAAGCATTTGACATTGTTGTTCTAAGTAATTTGCTTTTAGCTTTACAAACAAAGCAGGAAGTGAGAGGGACAGCATGGGAACAAGTAATAAGCTCTTCTAGCAACACTAACTTACAATTAATTTCACATTGAACAAATAATTTGGTAGGCATTTTTAAGATGAGTAATTTGTACTTTACTTTATAAGCTCAAATAAAGCCAACACTGACCTTTCCATTGTGATACTTTTAAAGTGTACAGTGAGCCTGTATTATATGCCTTTTAATAGAAATTTTCTCAGACATTAAAGGCCAAATTATGTGCTTTTGAACAATACCAGTATGTGCTTTGTATTGATGTAAGAAGCATGGGTTCCATATTTAATCTAGTTTTATGAAGGATTATTTATTTTGTTTATTTTTCCTTTTTGATCAAAGCTCAATATACAATTTTGTTTACCTTAATAAGAACAAGAACAACAAAAGCCTCCCTAAAGTTTTTTTTTTTCTTGAAGTTCACAGAACTGAGCAGCCTATCAATAAAATTTCCCACAATATTCTAGGCAGTAAATCTTTACTTCATTTCAAAGAGAACGTTTGGTAACCAGGAAGGTAACTATATATAAAGTTCCTGCTGCACAAATAGGAGAACCTGAGTTTGGATCCTTTGCATCAATGCATGCCTATAACTCTGTGAGATGGAGTCTGGTAAAGGCTAGGGATTGGCTGGCCATCTAGTCTAGCCAACTGATGAGCTTCAGGTTCATGTTCTGTCTCAAAGCAAGACAAGAAAAAATAAGATAAAAAACAAAACATGTACAAAAACAATATAGAAAAATGATTGAGAAATATATTCCAAAATCAACTCTGACATTAATATAGGCAAGTACGAGTCAGTGTACTTGTGCACTTATGTCCACATATGGTGCTTGATGCTTAGAGAACTTATATAGTTCATGTCACTATTAAGGCTCGTCTTGTTTGTAGGAATTTTTTCTACCCATACTATAACTGTGCAAGAAAGCATGATTTTCATAAACTTCCATGAAAGGATATAATGTTTTTTTAAGTCAATGATAAATATAAACAAAAAAATCCATTTGGACTTGCAAACTTTATATGCCCCAGTACAGAGGAATGTCAGGGCCAAGAAGTGGGTGGGTAGGGGAGCAGGGCAGGGGGAGGGTATAGGGGACTTTCAGGATAGCATTTGAAATGTAAATGAAGAAAATATCTAATAAAAAAATTGAAAAAAAGAAGCAAATAACAGTAAAGGAAGATATGTTTTCTGCTTACCAAAGCAAAAATGAAATTTTAATACATCCCATTATAGTTCACATTATTTGTCCAGAGGAAATATACTTTCTTTTCTTTTCTTTTTTTCCAAAATTTTTATTAGATATTTTTCTTAATTTACATTTCAAATGCTATCCTGAAGTACTATTCTGCTATTAAAAACAATGAATTTATCAAATTCTTGAGCAAATGGATGTACCTGGAGGATATCATCCTTAGTGAGGTAACCCAATCACAAAAGAAGTCATTAGATATGCCTTTACTGATAAGTGGATATTAGCCCAAAAACTTAGAATATCCAAGATACAATTTGCAAAACACAAGAAAATCAAAAAGGAAGACCAGCATGTGGATACTTCATTCCTCCTTTGAATAGGAAGCAAAATACCCATGAAAGGAGTTACAGAGACAAAGTTTGGAGCTAAGACAAAAGGATGGACTATCAAGAGACTACCCCATCTGGGGATCCATCCCACAATCAGTCACCAAACTCAGACCCTATTGCATAGGACAGCAAGAGTTTGCTGAAGGTACCCTGATATAGCTGTCTCGTATGAGGTATGAGGCTATGCCAGTGCCTGGCAAACACAGAAGTGGATGCTCACAGTCATCTATAGGATGAAAAACAGGGCTCCCAATGAAGAATCTAGAGAAAGTACCACAGGAGCTGAAGGGGTCTGCAACCCTATAAGAGGAACAACAATGTGAACTAACCAGAACCCCCAGAACTCATGTCTCTAGCTCCATATGTAGCAGAAGATGGCCTAGTCGGTCATCATTGGAAAGAGAGGCCCCTTGGTATTGCAAACTTTATACTTTGTTTTCTTAATGAAAAATTCTGGGATAGAATTTCTCTGACACATTTTCTAAGAAAGGAAGCCACAAGTACTTAGTTTGGAAGGTCTAACAAAATGCAATTTTTAATTTTCTTCTTTAAATTCTTAATATTTATGTTGAATATCAATACCAATGGTATAATGGCTTCAATACACTCTCTATTCTACTTCACATACTATGAAATCATACTCAGTTAAAATGTCAAGAAGGTATAATTAAATTATCACATTAAACATCTTTTATTGGGAAAAATCACAGAAGCTCTGCATTTGACTTGTCCAGTAACATATTAGAAGTTTGTATGAGCAAAAGCAAAATGTATAC
Source organism: Mus minutoides (assembly GCA_902729485.2). Taxonomy (NCBI): domain Eukaryota; kingdom Metazoa; phylum Chordata; class Mammalia; order Rodentia; family Muridae; genus Mus; species Mus minutoides. The sequence continues at coordinate 29,321 of LR754261.1, read as the reverse complement.
AAATAGATAACAAATTCAGAAATGTCAAGATAAAGGCCTGGAAGCTTAATTGGGGGGTAGATGTGATAGTGTGTTTAAAGTTAGAGCTGAATGTGTTTATTGGTGACATATTTTAGTGTCTCAGTTCAAACTCCAACATGAAGGGGAATAAACAAACAGTAAAATCAAGTAAACCTAGGGCAAGAATGATATACCATTTTTCTGTGTGGAGAAACAATGGTTGATTAAAGCAAGAAAACTCAAATGATCCGCAACCAATTTTACTTTCATAGAGCTTGAGTACAAAATTATTAGATCAATCCCAGCTACTTGAAAAAAGAAGCATGAGGATCACTTAAGCTCCAGAGTTCAAGAGCAGCCTGGATAAATATAGGGAGACTCTGTATAAATCGGACAAACAACCAACTAATACACAATCAATAAATCAGTCTCATCAATCTCTCTGTATACTTATCTTCCTCCATATCTCCTTCAACCTCTCTTTCTTTTCACTTGCTTACAAGGCTGATGCTATAGCTCAGCACATACAAAACATTAGGGTAAATACTTCCTCCAACTATACTACTTTTTGAAAGCTTTACATGTTCCTCTTGCATATCTATGCAGATGACCTAGTGATTCAGTTATTTTATTTCCATTTACAAGAAAATAAAATACCTATGTAGTCCAGTAACTGTTTATGTTATTCTTGTAAAGTGAGTAGTCACAGCTGTATCCTTAAAATGCTTAGTAAGCGTGCGGCAGTGGTGGCACATGCCTTTAATCCCAGCACTCAGGAGGCAACGGTAGGTGGATTTCTGAGTTTGAGGCCAGCCTGGTCTACATAGGGAGTTCCAGGACAGCCAGGGCTATACAAAGAAACCCTGTCTCAAAAAATACCAAAATATAATACTTAGTAAGCAACAGTAATTATGGATTTTTGAAAGTAGAAAGTCATTTGAAAAGTAACTTTTACTCTAGTATGTATTCTTATGGAGCTTTCTTTGTGATACCAGGATTCTCTTAATGACTCACAAAGCGTATAAGAGCATGGCATTTATTCACCTTCATTTATAATATTTATCACCATGAAGATGATCGGCTAGCATTTCCATACAGTCCAGAGACTTAGAAGTTATCCATTTCCCAATAATCAAAGGGCACATTAGCTAATGAAATAATACTATCAGAAAATCCATCAGAAGCATGTATTTGTAGTGACCCAAGTAACAACTTTTAAAACACTAAATGGAGCTTTAAAACCTGAAAGGAGAAATGGAGAATGGAGGAGAGTTTTCTGAAAGCATCCCTAGGGATCTGAGATGGCATGTGTATATCAAATGGTCTTCAAAGTAGCTAGCTGACTTGGCCACTACTTGAGAATCCTCTAAGGCATGAGGAACACAAAGGCTAATACTGGTAAGTTAAATATAACACGGAAATGGTGGCTTTAAATATGCTTCTCTTTTTTAATAATCAATTTTAGTTAATGAATTTAATTTGGTAGACTATTACTACCAAAGCTTTGGGGTGTCAGATTTGGTGTTAATAACATGAAGCTCCCTTGGTAGGAGTTGAGAGCATTGTAGATATTTATAGAAGACTACATAAATAAGTTATATGTGCTTTGGGCTTTGAAGGTTCAGTAAGAATTGATCAGACATACAAAGTATGATCATTCAGATGGATGGAAAATAAATGTCAGGCAGTTATGAGAAAATATGAACCATTTGTGTAGCATAGGATAAGGATGCTGGCTTGTCTGCATGTGAGACATTAAAACAGAGTAGTAAAGCCAGGGATAGGGAGAAGAGAGATAGCTATCCTAACTAGATGGTCTTCATTATATCTTGTAAGGAGTTTTATCTTAAAATGGGAAAAGTCAAGATGATGCAGAAATGTAGATAATAGAATTATTAATTCATTTACTCAATATTTAAAGGCAGTGTTCATAATATGCCACACACATTGACTGGTTAATGGATGTGAGTAGGTCATCTATATAAGTAAAAATTAATAGGAATCTTAAAAAAGACAGTATACAGGGAATGCCAGGGCCAAGAAGTGGGAGTGGGTGGAAAGGGGAGCAGGGAAGGGGAATGGGGAGGGGACTTTTGGAATAGCATTTGAAATGTAAATTAAGAAAATATCTAATAAAAAATTGGAAAAAAATGAAAAGGGGGATTAATAACATTTTGAGGGAGAATGAGAAATGGTATACAAAAAAAAAAGAAAATGTAAAAGGACATAAAGCTGACTCTAAAGCTACTATAAGTAATTCTCTTGCAATTAGCAAAAGTCCTGGAGAAAGCATTGTTTTGTTTCAGATTAGCTGTATTATTATTACTAAGGATAAAGTTGCAAATTGGCATGTATATTTTTATTCTGTTCTAAATACTAACTACATGCAGACACACACGCACACACACACACACACACACACACACACACACACACACACACACACCAATCAGAAATTCCATAAAAAAACAACCAAACACATCCTGTAAACCCCATCTACTTATGATAAATTAATTTCCTAGTGGCAAAAATCAAAATTACTTTTCATGTAACTTTTTAATATTTCATCTTATGAGCCTGAGGTACTACCTACCATGCTAATGAGACTCCTTAATATTTTATTTTTTTAATCACTGAAGAAAGATAAATGATTACATCACTGACTTTTCTTGGAGGAAACCATGTGTGAAAGACTTTCAAATGAGGCAAAGAAAGGTTTTTTTCTAAGGCTTATAGGCCCTATAATTTAACTTTGTGTGATGACAACACTGAGCACACATAGATGAGCACTCTTTTGGGGTCTCTCAAAGTATTGTAGAACAAAGCGAAGCACACAGTACCTTGACTTTTTCAAGGTGATCTTGCAGAGAGTCAATGAGGAGATCCCCCACTGGCTGCCAGGATCCCTTGATCACCTCAGCTTGGCGCAACTTGAGGTCCAGTTCATCGGCAGCTTCCTGAAGTTCCTGGAGTCTTTCAAGAGCTTCATCTACTTTTCTCTGCCAATCAGCTGAGTGCAGGTTCAATTTGTCCCATTCAGCGTTGACCTCTTCAGCCTGCTTTCGTAGGAGCCGAGTGACATTCTGAGCTCTTTCTTCAGGAGGCAGCTCTAAATTAGCAATATGACAAGGTTTAAGGCCACATCCATTTTTGTTAAAAAAAAAAAAAAAAACATGGTTGAAAAGGTCAGACTAGAAGAAAGGAAAGGAATATAGATTAACAAGAGGCCAACTTACTGATTAATGGCTCTTTTACACTTTGGCATAAATTTTGATACAGTCAAGCACAGCTAAACTGTCTGTCTTCCTTAGTGAATCTGTTCTACTTTCTGTCAATCAGGTAAATCAAGATTCATTTAAGCTTTCAGAGAGAAAAATGTTAGCACGTGCTGAACAGTTCCAATTTATTTCAGTCAGCTTAAACTGAAAATTAGCTTGCGATCTTTGTAACAATAGAATTTCTTATCACAGATAAGCTCTTTTGCTTACTATTTTCTAAATATTCAAATACCTGATCATGGATTGCTTTATTTAGGACTGAAAACAGGATTGTGCATGGTGGTTTGTAATTCTGTATTCTTTTTCAACACCTACATTTAATTTGAATTGATTCTGTTTAAGCCTGAAGTGGGAGAGCTATGCAGACTCTGGCAGCAAGCATGGATGGGCTGTGCTCTCATCACTGAGCCTTCTATCAATATGTTATTACAGTTCCACATTCAATTACCTCTGGGCTCCTGGTAGAGTTTCTCTAGTCCTTCCAAAGGCTGCTCTGTCAGAAATATTCTCACAGTCTCCAGAGTACTCATGATTACAGGTTCTTTACTTTTCAATTCCCTCTTGAAGGCCTGTGAAATGAGATGAAAAGAAATGCTTATTTGGCTTGTGGAATGCTCCTCAAAATTAATCCTGGGTGCTCAGCACTTGTTTATGTAACTCCCCAGTCAATTTCTCTTTCCTTTATTTATAAACTGGAAGTCATAAAATGATAAGAAAGGATACCTGGGTCTCAATGTTAATGAGCAAACCATGGGGTTTGCAAATTTTGTCTGGGGAAAGCCGGGGAGCTTTCAAGACAGGTGGTGTCTTAATATTAAGATAAGTTCATTTTGTTTATATGACCTGACTAGCAGATATAGAGATAAAAATCACAAAGGATACATTGTAAAATTCTACCCTGGTTAATGAAGATTTAAATATTCCCCAAATAATGACTTCTAGTACACATTGGAAAATATTCACTGTTATGTGGAGAAATTTAGACCATATTGAAATATACAACAAATTCAACTGATAATTCTGTCAAAATGTTTGATGTTGAGTAAACTAGTGTTGCCAAATTTATCTATTGAAAATGATCAGTATTTTTAAAAAGTGCCCATTATATTTTATATTGTGACTTTTCTGAGAAGAATAGATATTTTGGAACTATTATGGATACAGGCATTTTGAATACCTTTCTATAAATGAATAGACCTAGAATAGGTGTCTTTCAGAACACTTAGTTAAGTAGTCAGGTTGGTAGACAATTTTAATCTTTAATCTACATTAAGATAGGAGAACAATTAATCAGTTTTGCCTTCAAGAACATATTGGATCAAAATAAGAAAGAAAAATGCCTAGCACAGGGAGGAAACACGCCCAAAGATGAAATGCAGGATGTCTTGGGTTCAATCCTAGCCCTGCGATATCCCTAAACAAACAAATACAACAAAACAAAAGAATGAAAGGATAAAAGAAAATGAAAGAAACATTTTAGAATTTGAGTGAAAACTGTAAAGTAATACGTAATCCAGTGAGGCACACATTAATGCACAAATTAATATTCAAAAATAAAAACATAGTTGCTGACCCAGATTCTATAATATCTTAGATGATCATGTTAATAAAAGATATTAAGTATCACATATGCAATAATATGGCTAATTAATAATAATCATTATTACTATGCCCTAAGGCATTAACTATAAACTATTTTCAGTTCCATCTTATTTTAGCAACGCCATCAACCGAGTTTAAGTCCTCTTATATAACTAGGAAATTTAGTGATGCTTTCCTTTAAATTTCAGACAGCACTCTGATACAAATGTACCTCAGAACTGTATTATAGCATATTTGTTGGTAAAATCTTAATGGTGCTCACCATTTAAAAGGACCCTGAGTTTGTCACTTTATAAAATAATTGATCTGTCAAGGTTATTTACGACTTAGGAGAGAGAGGTAAGGTTTCTGAATAAAAATAACACACTATTTGGATTCAGCCTGTACATGCAGAAGAAATTTCTATATTATGGACTATTCATGTGTCCTTGAAATTACACTGGGTAGATAATTATTTAATTTACTTACAGAGAAGTCTGGTTCTACCTATAACATTTCATTTGATTTCTACATATGTGTTTGTGCATCTGCCACTATATGTATGTATGTGTTGTATCTGTATATGTATGTGGATATACTTTTTGTAGTGTTGTATTTCGTATAATCCAACTTTCACAAATATAAACAAATTATATCTTTTATCTGTCTGTCTACTTGAAGTGAGTCATGGCTTTTCTAACTATAGAAAGAATACTGGCTCCCTATACCAAACTTCTGTGTCTAAGTTACACTGTAGACTAGGAATAAAAGGTTGAGTCTAAATTGGTGCCTCTATTTATGAAGTTGCAGTATATCAGGAAGAGCTAAAGATATAAATCAGTTCAATACAACCTGGGAAAGATTTCTAGAAGATTTTAAGTACATTGAGTTCTAAAGCATAAACATGAGTTAGTCAGTGATGAACTGTTAGAGGATATCCAAAAAAGAGAAATGTGTACATACAGAGACACAGAATAACACCATATAGTATGTATAGCTATCTCTAAACAGGCTTGCTCTTTTAGAAAGTTAGGATTAAGGAAAGACTGTTACCAGAGTTAACACGAGTAACTGTTAGTATATAGAAATACAGTATAGTTTTGAAGCAGAATTTTGGCATCAGACTTTTGAAAAGATTAGGCAGTATTTGTACATAATTATGGACTTTTGAAAAATTTAGGCAGGGAAGTAATATGGGTACATTTATGTTTAGGCAAGATGGAAGTAACATGATAAAGGAAATGAGAAAAAAAGATGAGGTTCTAATTAGGGAAGGGGAGGGAGATAAATACAGAAGGAATGATGCATGGATAAAATGACAGTAAAATTGTCTGAGAAACTTTCAGGGAACCATACTATTATTTATCTAAGGAATTAGGCTATTATTTTTCTACCTTAAAATTTTAATAGATATAAGTCATAAGTCTGTATATGTATAATGTCCCTTCCAAGAGCCAAAGACCACCTAACAAAACCCCCAGCACCAGTCATTGAGAAGCCATCTTTTGAGTTGTTGGCTAGGGTTGTCTAAGAGAATCACCAAACAGTACAGGCTATTTTTATTGCCCTTGGTTGCATATCATGAGTGGTAAAATGTAAGTTCTCATTACTACAAACACAAAGCACTTCAAATACAGGGCACATAGTCCCCAGAGTTGGGAGTAACCTGAAAGTCTCCTCTCTGAGAAATAGCTCTCATGATACTAGAAGGACACTGTCAATCTTACAATAAAGGGAGGCAACCAAGAATTGTTTATAGCTCTCTCTATGAATCACAACAAAGACCAGAATGAGATGATATCCTTGAGGGAGTAGTCATGGCACATATAACTTAGTGGCAATTGTCAGTACTCTACTTGCACTTTAGACCCACTAAGCAAGATGGAAATCCTAACTGGTATTGGAAATATAGCCAACTACTCAGTGCTACTGAAGTCATAGACCTACCACCTTACAAAACCAACATAATCCCTAACTATAATCTTAATAGCTATCATCATTCCCACAGAAATGTAGCCCTTATCCTTTTTTCAAGGAAACCTCTCTTTACAATGGATGCAAGCAGAAAACCATAACAAATCAAAATGCAGAATTGTAGAGCACAGTTCCAATGGCTACTTCTACAAAAACAACTCATGCCCCTAAGTTTCAGAGAGCATTGTGAAGAGGGGGCAGAAAGATATTAAGAGGTAGAGAGATGCTCAGGGAGTTTTCAGGGAGATTATCTCCTAGTAATGTCAGAAGCTACAGCCATAAAATTTTCACCAATATTACTGCCCTAAGGTGAACTGACCAAGGGTGATACAGATAGATATCAAAGCACGTGAGGGGAAATGACCAAGAGATTTCAGCCTTACATGAAGAACTACACAACAGAATGCCTAGCATAGAAGAAATAGTCTTCCCCAAGGGAAGAACATACCAATTTGTTATCCTATATCAACTGGTCAGTCTTGAAAATGCAAGTAACATTACATAGACTAAGCATATTATATCTATGAATATATATGTACATGAAGGAAGACAAAAGATAACTCTCATGACTAGGGATATGGCACCATTGATAAAATGTGTGCATGAAGTCCTAGGTTTGATTGCCAACAGTAAATTGTCACATATGTTGGCACATGTCTCTTAATTCCAACACTCAGCTGATAGAGGCAGGAGGATTATGTTCATGATCATCCTCTGGAGCAGAGCTAGTTGGCAGCCATCTTTGGTTACATGAGATCCCTCCTCCAAAACAAGCAAATGGAAAAAAAAAAGTCAATAAAAATATACAGGAAATGAAGACAGTGGTCTTCCCTTATTTATAGCTGCATATTCCACATGTTTAATTATTTTTGGTTATCTGTGCTGACCACAATGGAAAATTACAAAATAAATTGTGAGGCCAATGCCTAGCAAATACAAAAGTGGATGCTCACAGTCATATATTGAATGGAACACAGGGTCCCCTATGAAGGAGCTAGATAAAGTACCCAAGGAGCTGAAGCAGTCTACAACCCTATAGGAGGGACAACAATATCAACTAACCAGAACCCCCAGAGCTTGTGTCTCTAGTTGCATATGTAGCAGAAGATGGCCTAGTCAGCCATCAATGGGAGGAGATGCCCTTGTTCTTGGGAAGATTATCTGCCCCAGTATAGGGGAATGCCAGGGCCAGAAAGCAGGAGTGGGTGGGTTGGGGAGCAGGGGAAGGTGGGAGGGTATAGGGGATTTTCAGAGAGGAAACTAGAAAAGGGGAAATAATTTGAAATGTAAATGAAGAAAATAACTAATAAAAAATAAAATAAATTGTGATTGACTATCATGATACCACAGTGCTTGAGTTCAAATATCCTATAAGCTCCAACGAATAGGAGATGTAATACTAACAATTTAGATAATTCGAAGAAAAACTATAAAGTACTACCTTTAAGTGAAATGGTGAAATTTCTTATCTTTTATTTTTCCATGCATTCATATGGGTCTTAGTGTGCATATGTGTGCCACATATGTGCAGGTGCCTGTGGAAGCTAGAAGAAAGTATTAGATCCCCATACAATTGGAATTACAGGTGGTTATGAGGGACTAGGGACCCAACCTGATTATACTACAAGAGTATAAAGTATTTATAAGTATTTAACCATCTCTCCATCTCTGAAGTTGCTCATCTTCATAAGGAAATTGAAAAATGTATGCAGAAGTTGCTATAATCTAGCATAAGTTATCCTTCTGTGGATAATGTATAACATATAGTTGGGCATGTATAAGAAATAACACAATATATATATATATATATATATATATATATATATATATATATATATATAGAGAGAGAGAGAGAGAGAGAGAGAGAGTTTGGGTTATTCCTGGGGGAGTCTTAGAATGTATTCCCATAGATAAGATGACAGCTCCTTTATAGAAAATAAACCTGAGAAGGCCAAAAAAAAGGATTTGAGAGAAAACTTACTGGAGACAACTAGAAGAATAACTTTATGTAAGATTGTGAGGATGCAACCCAGAGCCAGAGTACAATGAGAAAAACACAGACACAGTAGGAAAGTGTTTAGGCAGTGCAGCTATGCAGAAGGAGCAAGAAGTACTCATAGTTTTTATGTTGAGTAGATGAGTGAATTCTGGATACAATTTAACTAAGGGTGAGAAAATAAATTTCTTGGACTACTCTATGTACCTCTAATAGTTCTAGCCTGCTGAGAACTTTCCTATCCCATGCAAATGAGATGTATACCATCTGTCTGGTTAATTTCTCAGATTTCTCTGATCCAAGAAGGACAAATGGTTAAGGCTTTAGTTGGGATACTGCTAGACTAAATTTCCAGTTGCCAGAAAAAAAAAGCAAAGACAAATCCCAGATCTCTAGGTGCTTATAATTACAACATATGAAGCCCAGACTCAGAAAAAAAATCTGGGCTATAAAAACTGAGACATGCAGGACATTGAGCTAACTCCTTGAAAATTAGAGTTAGAATCAGGCCTATTATGTTTCCAAGGAGATTTGTTTGGAGATGAGGACAGCTGGCTCCTCCTTTATAATCTTTGGTCTCTTGCTTTTAGAGCAAATAAGTACTCACATGGAAAAATTTTATCACCATTTACCATGTTGCCTTAGGGGATGTCATTATGAAAGAAGGAGAAGGAGATAGGACTATTTATTGTAAGGCAATAAAAAAACTTGCTTTGGGTCCAGAATACCTCATGTGTATATTGAACATAAAATTAGTAAAGCCTAATATTATAATCATACTAAGATGAAGGTTGGCATTCTGTCTATGGGACATCTTGAAGATGAGGACTTCTTTTGGGCAGTAAAATGTAGAGTCAGTAGGAAAAAAAAATTAAGCATCGTTTTCTCGTTAACCTAAAATATATTGAATGCCTACATATTAGTATTTAATGAGCAGAAAGGAAAATAGGATATCATATAAGTAGTTTAGAAGTACTGGTGAGTATTTCAAAAGGAAGAAGGTGATTCTCTGAGGCAAAGGCAGATTTGCAATAAGGAGTGTTCATTGGACTGCTTGATAGCCTGAGACAAGAGAAAGAGGTAGAAGAGGAAGTAGACAGATCTTAAAGCAAAAAAAAGAGGAAGTTAAAACAATTAAAAAAAAGAGGAAGCAATGAAAGCAATTTAAAAAGACAAGAGCAGATGGTAAAGACTTTTTAAGAAGAGTGACTTGAATAAGATTAAAGCTAGTAATGAGATAACTATATATTTTTTATACTAAGTCTTTTCTAGATGTCAAACTTTTAATGTTGTTTCTGTATGTTTTTTGGTACTTGTCTTTGAGTTAGAGATTTATTATGTAATCCAGAGTAGCTTTGAACCATTGATCCTCCTGCCTCAGACTTTTGAGTTTCTGAATGGAGGGCTTGAGAGTGCCTATGTGCACCAAGATGCTGAACAAGCTTGTAAACTGAAAAACGGGACTATACCAGGAAAATGCAATTACTTATAAAAACTATAAGTAATTGGAAAACCAGGAAAAGGAATAGACACAGTATAAGTAATTAGGCCCAATACAGATCAGGTAGAAGAAACTTGTAATAAATGTTATAGTGAGGTCTATAAAATATGGGTTAAAAGTTTCTACAAACTGACAAAATGTCTGAAGCACTATGCAATGGTACAACTCCATTGTTAAAAGCAGAGAAAAAAATTCAATGTTAATGATTATATCAATTATGAAAGAACATTGGGTTGTCACTTGAGTTGTTGTTATACCACAGCTTTACAATTTCATTTCTTAAATGTGAGTCACAGGGGATTAAAATGAAATGAAAGAAAAGACAGGAGTTTCTCGCATGACAAAGAAATAATTTTAATTTTCACACCACTTTTTGACATTAAGAAAGTGGATAGAAGACAGGATTAATTGTATCTTACAATTCAAGAAGACTTAAGATTAAATACAATGTGGGTAAAACTATGCAAAAAGAAAGAAGTAGTTGGTTCTAGAAAATTAGACTGACAAAATTGATAGTTTTATGTTATTTTATACATTGTTACATGACTACGTTTCCTTTCATTTATTCATGTAACAAAAGTTGAGCACCAATTATGTGCCATTGTTCTAAGGTAGATATCAATATCTGTTGTGTATGCATAATGTTTTTTTACATTATGTAAAGTTTACCTTGTATTATTCAAGTGCAGATTCTTTGCCCTCAAATCTTGTTTCAAACAGGACATAGCATTTTAAGGCTTATAACAAGAATCTCCTGTCTTAAGTTTGTGTAAACAATTCTTATCATTTATTTTCTGCCTTGTCAATAATTGCTGACAAAGGCTGGGTAGAATAGACAATACCATGGGACATCCCCCAGCCAAAAGAGATATAGATGGACTGAGATCAGCAGGTAGAATGGAGGATTGGGAGCCATAAGGTAGGATTCGGGGAAGAGAGAACATGGAAACACACATGAAGCCCAAAGAGCCAGATCAACAAAAATATGCAAATACCATGAGATGGGGCAAGGAGGTAGACAGATTACCATAGAAGGCTAATGTAGATGATCTAAATGCTCAGGTTTTGAGGTACACTTTTAAATAAACCTTGGTTTATCTGTGTGGTTATTGGTGACTAGCATAAGGTCTAGGAATACAACCGCCAGATTAAATTCACTGCTTACATTTATATTAAAGGTAATTCTTTAACATCCTTGTGTCACTGAATTGAAGAGAAATAAGTGCATATGGTTAAAAATGAAAAGATTCTTCTTTTTAATGAGAGAAAATTGAAATTTCAGCATCTACCTCACATAGTAAACACTAATGACGATAAAAGACCAGATAAATCATGATAAACTAAGAGTAATTAAAAAAAACCGTTATCAGTCTTCATTAAATTTTGCAAAGTAAAATAGAATATTTATGCTACTGCAAAAATAAATAAATAAATGAATAATATGCATAAAAAACCTCATTCACATATTTCACCTAAACTAAAAATCAACAGAAAAAATTACATTCAAATAATACTGAAAGCAACCTTGGGCGCAAACTAGGCAGATGGTCCCAAGGTCCCCAGAGGACACTCCACGCCACAGGCATCCTGGCACACCCAGGATCTTGGGATTACTGGTGAGTGGAATGCAACATCTGTTCCAAAACAACCCAGAGGGGCTTGGGCAAGGAGGAACAGGGACACAGGAAACCCACCCGACCAGAAGCTGGGGTTTTCGTCCAGTCAGCACTAGCCCCGTGCCACCTTGGGTGCAAACTCAGCTGAGGGTCCCAAGGTCCCTAGAGGACTCTCCACACCACAGGTGCCCTAGCACACCCAGGATCTTAGGATCAATGAGGAGAGTCGGCCTCCAGAGAGGGCTCTGACCCAGGGACTCAGGTGAAAGCACTGCCTTTTATCCCTGGTCTCTCAGAGACCAGCCCACACAGGACAGCACACTGGCCAGAGAAGCAACACAGCTTCTTGGACAGTCTCCCTTCAGGCTTTCACCACCCTCAGCCAGGAGGCAGAGCTGAGACCCAGAACTCTGGGCGCCTTCCCCACTAGGGGAGAGTCAGCATCCAGGGAGGGCTCTGACCCCAGGACTGAGGTGAGAGCACCATCTTGTATCNCTGCTTTCTCAGAGACCAGTCCACATAGGAGAGCATGTGGGCTGCAGAAGTAACAGAGCTTTTTTTGTTTTTTTTTGTTTTTTTCCAATTAGTTTTTATTAGATATTTTCTTAATTTACACTTCAAATGTTATCCTGAAAGTTCCCCCCCCCCCGCCCTGTACCCCTGCCCACCCACTCCCACTTCTTGGTCCCTGCGTTCCCCTGTATTGGGGTATATAAAGATTACAATACCAAGGGGCCTCTCCACCCAATGATGGCCAACTAGGCCATCTTCTGCTACATGTAGAGCTAGAGACACATGTTCTGGGGGTTCTGGTTACTTCATATTGTTGTTCTTCTTCTAGGGGTGCAGACCCATTCAGCTCCTAGGGTTCTATCTCTAGCTTCTCCATTGTGGGTCCTGTGTCCCATCATATAGATGGTTATAAGCAACCACTTCTGTACGAGACAGCTATATCAGGTTCCCTTAAGTAGGCACTAGCTGCCCTATGCAATAATGTCTGAGTTTAATGACTGATTATGGGATGGATCACCCCTGGTGGGGTAGTCTCTGTATGGTCGGTCCATCCTTTCGTCTTAGCTCTGAACTTTGTCTCTGTAACTCCTTTCATGGGTATTTTGTTTCCTATTCACAGGAGGAATGAAATATCCACGTGCTGGTCTTCCTTCTTGATTTTCTTGTGTTTTGCAAATTGAATCTTAGACATTCTAAGTTTCTGGGCTAATATCCATTTATCAGTGAGAGCATATCCAATGACTTCTTTTGTGATTGGGTTACCTCACTAAGGATTATATCCTCCAGATATATCCATTTGCCCAAGAATTTCATGAATTCATTTTTTAAATAGCGGAATAGTACTCCATTGTGAAATTTATAGAGGAGAAAGTGGGGAAAACCCTTGAAGATATGGGCACAGGGGAAAGATTCCTAAACAGAACAGCAATGGCCTGTGTGGCAAGATCAAGAATTGACAAATGGGACCTTATAAAATTGCAAAGCTTCTGTAAGGCAAAAGACACAGTCAGCAAGACAAAAAGGCCACCAACAGATTGGGAAAGAATTTTTACCAATCCTAAATCTGATAGGGGACTAATATCCAACATCTACAAAGAGCTAAATAAAAGCTGGACTCTAGAAAAATGAATAACCCCATTAAAAATGGGGTACAGAGCTAAACAAAAAATTCTCAACTGAGGAATACTGAATGGCTAAGAAACTTCTGAAAAAAATGTTCAACATCCTTAATCATCAGGGAAATGCAAATCAAAACAACACTGAGATTCTACCTCACACCAGTCAGAATGGCTAAGATCGAAAATTCAGGTGACAGCAGATGCTGGCAAGGATGTGGAGAAAGAGGAATACTCCTCAATTGCTTGTGGAACTGAAAGTTGGTATAAGCACTGTGGAAATTATTCTGGCGGTTCCTCAGAAAACTGAACACAGTACTAAAGGTGGATCCAGCAATACTTCTCCTGGGCATATACCCAGAAGATGTTCCAATTTGTAATAAGGACACATGCTCCACTACGTTCATAGCAGCCTTATTTATAATAGTCAGAAGTTGTAAAGAACACAGATGTCCCTCAACAGAAAATGAGGTACATTTACACAATGTAGTGCTACTCAGCTATTAAAAACACCGAATTTATGAAATTCTTAGGCAAATGGATGGATCTGGAGAATATCATCCTGAGTTAGGTAAGCCAATAACAAAAGAACTCACATGATATGCACTCACTGATAAGTGGATATTAGCCCAGAAACTTAGAATACCCATGATACAATTTGCAAAACACATGGAACTCAAGAAGAAGGAAGACCAAAGTGTGGATACTTTCTTTCCTCTTAAAATGGGGAACAAGATATTAATGGAAGGAGTTACATAGACAAAGTTTGGGGCTGAGATGGAAGGAAGGAAGTACCATGCAGAGACTGCCCCACCCGGGGATCCACCCTATAAAAAGCCAGCAAACCCAGACATTATTGCATATGCCAGCAAGATTTTCTTGACAGGACCCTGACATAGCTGTTCTTGTGAGGCTATGACAGTGTCTGGCAAATACAGAAGTGGATGCTCACAGTCATATTGGATGGAACACAAGACTCCCAATGGAGGAGCTAGAGCAAATACCCAAGGAGCTGAAGGGGTCTTTCAACCCTATAGGTGGAACAACAATTGAACTAACCAGTACCACCAGAGCTCATGTCTCTAGCTGCATATATCGCAGAAGATGGCCTAGTCGACCATCATTGGTCTTGCAAACTTTATATGCCACAATACAGGGGATTGCCAGGGCCAAGAAGTGGGAGTGGGTGGGTAGGGGAGCAGGCCGAGGGGAGTTTATAAGGAACTTCCGGGATATCATTTGAAATGTCAATTAAGAAACTATCTAGGGCCTCTCCCAGCCAGAGCACCCGCCACCCCGCCATCTTTCCTCTGAGCCCAGCGGACCCAGCTAGGGACACCCCAGGACTTTAAGATCGCATCGGGGTTATGCGAGAGTGCAGTACAGTGGTGGTGTTGGGAGCAGCGGGTCGGCAGTTGCCCCCAGGGGCAGGATCTGAGAACTCCGCCTCACCGAAGGCTGGGCCTCTCCCAGCCAGAGCACCCGCCACCCTGCCATCTTTCCTCTGAGCCCAGCAACTCCAGGACTTTAAGACCACATCAGGAGCTCAGGGCGCGGGCCTCAGGCTCTGTGCACTCTCTTAGGCTCTTTCGGGACTCCCCAAGCTATCTCTGGAAGTGAGGTGAGCAGGGGAACACAGCCTCTGTTCTGGCCCAATCTCGTGGAACTTGAGACATCAGACAGGAGATTGATAAGGGCCCAGGGCAAAACAGCGGGACCTTTCTGGTCTGCACCAACGCCAGGCCTCCTCGGGCAGAGATGGCAGGAGGAAAGCACAAGAACAGAAGCAACAGAATCCAAGGGTACTTGGCATCACCAGACCCAAACTCACCTACCACATCAAGTCCTAGATACAACAGCACACAAGAAATGCAGGACATGGATATAAAATCACTGGTCATGATGATGATGGAGGACTATAAGAAGGAAATACAGGAAAACAAAGATAAACAACCAGAAGCATATAAGAGGAAAAACTTAGAGAGTTACAGGAAAACACAGATAAACAACTAGAAGCATTTAAAGAGGAAATACTGAGAGAGTTACAGGAAAAGAATACCAAACAGGTGATGGAATGGAACAAAACCATCCAGGACCTAAAAATGGAAGTAGAAACAATTAAGAAAAACCAAAAGGAGTTATCCCTGGAGATAGAAACCGTAGGAAAAAAATCAGGAACCATAGATATGAGCGTCAGTAACAGAATACAAGAGATGGAAGAGAGAATCTCAGGCACAGAAGATTCTATAGGGAGCATAGACAAGACAATCAAAGAAAATGCTAAATGCAAAAAGATTCTAACACAAAATATCCAGGAAATCCAGGACACAATGAGAAGACCAAACTTAAGGATAATAGG